>JAIXHY010000065.1:0-309628 GCA_020449905.1 Globodera pallida
CTGTCCTATTTTACTCTCGCCGCCTTCAAACTCTCTTTTTCACACATTTAAAAAAAATTTAAAAGGGCGTAAAAAAAATTTTAGAGGGTGCGTTGTTCCCAAATTACCTCGCCCAAAATCTTTTTTAAATTTTCTTCAAAAAATAAAATGTTAAAAATAACTAAAACAATTTTAAGAAGGGTGCTGTTTGTCCCAAATTCTCCCCTCTTCTCTCTCTTTTTAACTTTTTCAAAATAAATCAATATTTTTTTAGCCATTATTCCAAATACTTTCCCTTTAACTAATTTTTTAAATTTTAAATATTAAAAAATTTTTAGAGGGTGCGTTGTTCCCAAATTACCTCGCCTTTTCTTTTTTAAACTATTTTAAAAAATAAATGAAAAAAGTAACAAATAATTTTAGATGGGGTGCGTTGATTCCCAAATTACTCTCGCCGCCTGTTTTCTTTTTACACACTATTTCAAAAAATAAAATGAAAAAAGAACAACAATTTTTGAGTGTTTCCCTTATTCCCATTCTTCCTCTTTTTCACACACTATTTCTAAAAAATAAAAGTCAAAAAAGAACTAAAAATTTTTGGTGCGTTGATTCCCAAATTACTTCCCGCCTTCTCTCTTTTTACACACTATTTCAAAAAATAAAATGTCAAAAAAGAACAAAAATTTTAGGGGTGCGTTATTCCCAAATTACTCTCCCCTTTCAATTTTTTAACAATTTTAAAAAATAAATTAAAAAATAACTTAGCGGTGTGGTTCCCTTATTCCAATTCTTCCTCTTTCCTTTTTAAAAAATTATAATAATTAAAACAATTTTTTGGGGGTTGATCCCAAATTACTCCCCTTTCCTTTTTTAAAATTTTTTTAAAATAAGTTAAAACAATTTACTTGCGGTCTTGATTCCCAAATTCTCCCCTCTTCTCACATATACTAAAAATTTTAAATAAAAGTAATAAAAAATTTACAATGTTGGTTCTTATTTTCCCCTTCTCACTCTTTTTTCACAATATTCAAAAAATAAAATGAAAGTGAATAAAAATTTTTAGTGGTTGCGTTGATTCCCAAATTCTCCCTCTTCTTACTTTTTAGACTATTTTAAAAATAAAATTCAAAAAATAACTAACAATTTTTAGAGGGTGCTTGATTCCCAAATTACTCCACTCTTCTCTTTTTAATGGGCTTATAAAAAATTTAAGGGGTTATCCTTTTATGCGCTTGTTTTAAATTATCTCACAATTCTTAAAAATTTAAAATATCTTAATAAAAATTCTCAAGGGCTTGACCTTTTTAGAGGTGCTTCTCCATATTAGCTCACAAAATTTTAAAAATTTTTAGAAAATTTTAAAAATTATTTTTGGTTTTCCCAATTTTTGGCTTAAATTTAAATTTCACACATTAAACAATTTTTGAAAGTTTAACAAATTATGCTGGGTCTCCAATTTCACACGGCTTAATTTAATTCCAACTAACAATTTTTGATCAAAGTTCTTAAAAAATTATGCAGGTTATTCAATTTAAGGGTTCATCCATTTCAAAGTCTAAACAATTTTACAAAGTCTTAAAAATTAACGCGGTCTTCCCAATTTTTCCCGGCTTATTCTAAATACTCTCTATCTGGCTTATTTTCCAAAAATTTCCCCAAAATTTTTAAGAAGTTTTCTAAAAATTTAAACCGTTTATTTAATATTTTCCGGTGCTTCTTTAAAAATACACTGGTTCTCTCTTCAAATATTTCAAAGGGGTTTTTTTTTAAAAAACTATCCCAATTTTATTTGGAAATACTTCAAAAATTTAGTGTGTTTTCTAAATATTTTTGGGGTTCAAAATTTTTAGCACACTATTTCTTCAAAAAATAAAATGCTCAAAAAAGAACTAAGACAATTTTTAGATGGGGTGCGTTGATTCCCAAATTACTCTCGCCGCCTGTCTCTCTCTTTTTAGCACACTATTTCTTCAAAAAATAAAATGTTCAAAAAAGTAACTAAAACAATTTTAAGAAGGGGTGCGTTGATTCCCAAATTACTCTCGCCGCCTGTCTCTCTCTTTTTAGCACACTATTTCTTCAAATCATCTAAAACAATTTTTAGATGGGGTGCGTTGATTCCCAAATTACTCTCGCCGCCTGTTTCTCTCTTTTTAGCACACTATTTCTTCAAAAAATAAAATGTTCAAAAAAGTAACTAAAATAATTTTTAGATGGGGTGCGTTGATTCCCAAATTACTCTCGCCGCCTGTCTCTCTCTTTTTAGCACACTATTTCTTCAAAAAATAAAATGCTCAAAAAAGAACTAAGACAATTTTTAGATGGGGTGCGTTGATTCCCAAATTACTCTCGCCGCCTGTCTCTCTCTTTTTAGCACACTATTTCTTCAAAAAATAAAATGCTCAAAAAAGAACTAAGACAATTTTTAGATGGGGTGCGTTGATTCCCAAATTACTCTCGCCGCCTGTGTCTCTCTTTTTAGCACACTATTTCTTCAAAAAATAAAATGTTCAAAAAAGTAACTAAAACAATTTTTAGAAGAGGTGCGTTGATTCCCAAATTACTCTCGCCGCCTGTCACTCTCTTTTTAGCACACTATTTCTTCAAAAAATAAAATGCTCAAAAAAGAACTAAGACAATTTTTAGATGGGGTGCGTTGATTCCCAAATTACTCTCGCCGCCTGTCTCTCTCTTTTTAGCACACTATTTCTTCAAAAAATAAAATGCTCAAAAAAGAACTAAGACAATTTTTAGATGGGGTGCGTTGATTCCCAAATTACTCTCGCCGCCTGTCTCTCTCTTTTTAGCACACTATTTCTTCAAAAAATAAAATGTTCAAAAAAGTAACTAAAACAATTTTTAGAAGGGGTGCGTTGATTCCCAAATTACTCTCGCCGCCTGTCACTCTCTTTTTAGCACACTATTTCTTCAAAAAATAAAATGCTCAAAAAAGAACTAAGACAATTTTTAGATGGGGTGCGTTGATTCCCAAATTACTCTCGCCGCCTGTCTCTCTCTTTTTAGCACACTATTTCTTCAAAAAATAAAATGTTCAAAAAAGTAACTAAAACAATTTTTAGAAGGGGTGCGTTGATTCCCAAATTACTCTCGCCGCCTGTCTCTCTCTTTTTAGCACACTATTTCTTCAAATCATCTAAAACAATTTTTAGATGGGGTGCGTTGATTCCCAAATTACTCTCGCCGCCTGTTTCTCTCTTTTTAGCACACTATTCTTCAAAAAATAAAATGTTCAAAAAAAGTAACTAAAATAATTTTTAGATGGGGATTCCCAAATTTCTTAGCACACTATTTCTTCAAAAAATAAAATGCTCAAAAAAGAACTAAGACAATTTTTAGATGGGGTGCGTTGATTCCCAAATTACTCTCGCCGCCTGTCTCTCTCTATTTAGCACACTATTTCTTCAAAAAATAAAATGTTCAAAAAAGTAACTAAAACAATTTTTAGAAGGGGTGCGTTGATTCCCAAATTACTCTCGCCGCCTGTCACTCTCTTTTTAGCACACTATTTCTTCAAAAAATAAAATGCTCAAAAAAGAACTAAGACAATTTTTAGATGGGGTGCGTTGATTCCCAAATTACTCTCGCCGCCTGTCACTCTCTTTTTAGCACACTATTTCTTCAAAAAATAAAATGCTCAAAAAAGAACTAAGACAATTTTTAGATGGGGTGCGTTGATTCCCAAATTACTCTCGCCGCCTGTGTCTCTCTTTTTAGCACACTATTTCTTCAAAAAATAAAATGTTCAAAAAAGTAACTAAAACAATTTTTAGAAGAGGTGCGTTGATTCCCAAATTACTCTCGCCGCCTGTCACTCTCTTTTTAGCACACTATTTCTTCAAAAAATAAAATGCTCAAAAAAGAACTAAGACAATTTTTAGATGGGGTGCGTTGATTCCCAAATTACTCTCGCCGCCTGTCTCTCTCTTTTTAGCACACTATTTCTTCAAAAAATAAAATGTTCAAAAAAGTAACTAAAACAATTTTAAGAAGGGGTGCGTTGATTCCCAAATTACTCTCGCCGCCTGTCTCTCTCTTTTTAGCACACTATTTCTTCAAATCATCTAAAACAATTTTTAGATGGGGTGCGTTGATTCCCAAATTACTCTCGCCGCCTGTTTCTCTCTTTTTAGCACACTATTTCTTCAAAAAATAAAATGTTCAAAAAAGTAACTAAAATAATTTTTAGATGGGGTGCGTTGATTCCCAAATTACTCTCGCCGCCTGTCTCTCTCTTTTTAGCACACTATTTCTTCAAAAAATAAAATGCTCAAAAAAGAACTAAGACAATTTTTAGATGGGGTGCGTTGATTCCCAAATTACTCTCGCCGCCTGTCTCTCTCTTTTTAGCACACTATTTCTTCAAAAAATAAAATGTTCAAAAAAGTAACTAAAACAATTTTTAGAAGGGGTGCGTTGATTCCCAAATTACTCTCGCCGCCTGTCTCTCTCTTTTTAGCACACTATTTCTTCAAAAAATAAAATGCTCAAAAAAGAACTAAGACAATTTTTAGATGGGGATTCCCAAATTACTCTCGCCGCCTGTTTCTCTCTTTTTAGCACACTATTTCTTCAAAAAATAAAATGTTCAAAAAAGTAACTAAAATAATTTTTAGATGGGGATTCCCAAATTACTCTCGCCGCCTGTCTCTCTCTTTTTAGCACACTATTTCTTCAAAAAATAAAATGCTCAAAAAAGAACTAAGACAATTTTTAGATGGGGATTCCCAAATTACTCTCGCCGCCTGTCTCTCTCTTAGCACACTATTTCTTCAAAAAATAAAATGCTCAAAAAGAACTAAGACAATTTTTAGATGGGGTGCGTTGATTCCCAAATTACTCTCGCCGCCTGTCTCTCTCTATTTAGCACACTATTTCTTCAAAAAATAAAATGCTCAAAAAAGAACTAAGACAATTTTTAGATGGGGTGCGTTGATTCCCAAATTACTCTCGCCGCCTGTCTCTCTCTTTTTAGCACACTATTTCTTCAAAAAATAAAGTGCTCAAAAAAGAACTAAGACAATTTTTAGATGGCGGTTGATTCCCAAATTACTCTCGCCGCCTGTCTCTCTCTTTTTAGCACACTATTTCTTCAAAAAATAAAATGTTCAAAAAAGTAACTAAAACAATTTTTAGATGGGGTGCGTTGATTCCCAAATTACTCTCGCCGCCTGTTTCTCTCTTTTAGCACACTATTTCTTCAAAAATAAAATGTTCAAAAAAGTAACTAAAACAATTTTTAGATGGGGTGCGTTGATTCCCAAATTACTCTCGCCGCCTGTCACTCTCTTTTTAGCACACTATTTCTTCAAAAAATAAAATGCTCAAAAAAGATCTAAGACAATTTTTAGATGGGGTGCGTTGATTAAACACAATTTCGCTTCAAAATCTTCAAAAAACAAAAATTACAAAAAAGGCAAATAGAGATCGAATTCATGCTTTTTGAAGATTTTGAGGCGAAATTGTTTTTTTTTTTGTAAATTTTTGAAAATTTGTTTGAATTCGGATTTGGTGTTCTGAATCGGGTCTAAATGGAGCTCAGACTCAGATTCAGAAGCCAAGAAACTCTATAAAGGACCTTTTTGGCAACTTTGAAAACTCAGTGTCGAAACGTCCAGTGTGTGTCGAAATGTCCAGTGTCGAAACGTCCAGTGTCGAAACGTCCAGTGTGTGTCGAAATGTCCAGTGTCGAAACGTCAAGTGGCGAAATGTTCTGCAACGCATGAAATGACAGCCAAAAAAGACGAAATGTCAAAAAAAAAATACATTTTTTACAAATTCGATAAAAAAATTTTATTAGGGGTATTCGGGGGCGTAGAATCCGAATACGACCTCTATTTCGACCAATTCCGAACCCCGAACCCGAATTCGGACATTTTTCGAAAATTAAAATAGTTGTTTAAGGCGTTTCTGGGCAGTAGAATACGAATCTGACATTCATTTTGCCCAATTCTGAATCCAGGTCCCGAATTCATGTTTTTAGAGAACGATTTTGAGACCAAAAAAATTTTTTTAACGACTTTGAAAAAAATTTCTTTATTTTTTGACATTTCGTCGTTTTTGGCTGACATTTCGTGGCTTTGACATTATGCAGGCAGCGCCAAAAACAATAAAACATCTTTGCGTTGATTCAAGGGCCTTCAAAGTCTTTATATTTTAAAGGTTCTTAATTTCTTCTTTAAATTGCTTTTTCCAATTACAAAGGCTGTCTGTTCTCGTTTTTCCTGATCAGTTGATTTTAACTTCGTTTCTCGAACTGGCTGAGTGCGCGCGTTTGTTTTTTCCCCGATAATTTTCTTTCATTTCACGGAATTTTTGGATAATTTCACGTTTTTGCTGATCTGACTTAATTTTTTCACATTTATTGGACTCATTTTGTTGTTGATCAACACTCTCATCTTGATCAGTTGATTTATTTTGACCAGACAAAGAATTTTTCTGATCAAAATTATCCGCTGATGGCGCTGAATTGTTTTCGTCTTCCGACCAATTTTCAGCATAAATTTCATCAAATTTCTGTTTCAATATTTCAGCCTCAATATTTTTCTGATCAAAAATATTAAGATCTTGTCCGTCTTGAACTTCTTCTTTAACATGACGACAGATCAAGTCTTTTGAATCATTACTTTCATCATCCCATCCTTTTCCAAATATTTCATCAAATGATTTGTAAAGTTTTGGTCCTTGACCGCCTTCACCCACAGAATTAGCATTTTTGATAAAAACCGTTGCAAATAATGAATTAATAATTAATAGCCAAAATGTCATTTTTTATTACTAAAATTTATTTAAATAAAATATTAATAAGAAATGTTTTGGCAATAAAATTAATTTTTTTGAAAATATAGCCAATAAAATTGATTTGCAGATTATTTCCACGCATTTATTCTTCTCCCCCAAATTCTTTTTGGCAAAATTTATGTAAATGTCCGCGTCACCCTCGCTCCCCCAAAGAACGTCCATCCCATTTCGATGCAACATCTTTCCCTTATTTTTGATATTGAAAAATTCTTTAATATTTTATTGAAGATGTTAAAAATATTAAAATATTAAATACTTACAGGCAATAATATTATTTTATATAGAAAAATCGAATAATTAATGTTAAAAATATATGCAAAGTAACAAACTTGTTTGATTTTTGGCCTAAATGACTAATAAGTCTCATCAAACTTAATAGAATCAGATAAAGCCAAAAAATCGGTTTTTTCAGTCTATTTTTACACCTAAACGGCCTATTCCGCATTTCCTTATTTTGTTTTCTAGTGATGGTAAAATTTAAGAAAAATCTGTCGGATTTAACAGAAGTTTTCCGGATCGCTGTGCAAGTCGATTTTTTACTGAAGAAAATAACTCAAAATGTTGTTTATCGATACGATACATTAATTTAAGTTCTTTATCCTAATTCCTTGTTTTGCAAGATTTTGCATAGGCGACCTTTTTTAACCTTGTGCTTAAATAATTAAGCCATGAAGGAAAGTCATTTAAATTTTTTAAGTCGCTAAACGCCAGTATTAAAATGCTAGGCTGGCCATTTTGAATCCATAGAACGCCAATCAATCATTTATCAACCGAGTTTAAAAATTATGCTTAATTTCCTTAAAAAACAATTATATATACATCCCATTTTGGACCTAGTACTGTATTTGTTTTTTAAATTTTGTTCAGTATCGCAACTATGTGCAGTACATTCATGATTTTATTGTTGTCACAGTGCTGCCCAGCATCTACCTACTGTTTGCACTGATTGTGTGCGTTAAAGATCGCAAGGTTAGCGCAGAAGGTGTCGCAAACGCTTCATTGGTCAACCAAAAATCGGTTTGAATCAATTAACTTTTAATTTGTTTTCATCTTTTGTTCCAGCAAAATATGCATTTTTAATTGTTCAGATTTTTATCCAAGTAAGCTTGCTTTTTGATTTCTTGTGCCCCATTTCTGTGCATCTGTCGGGAATCTGAGGAGGAAAGTAAAAATAATGACAAATATTCCCACTTTTTGCTAAAATTATTCTCGCTTTCTAACATGAAAATGAAACATGCTTTTTACCTCTACAATGAATGCGTCCCTCTCCCCGCGATCACCACCAGCACTTTGAACGGTGTACGAAAATTTGGGCACCGAAAAATTGAGTACCAGGAAAATTGGGGCACACACTGCCGTGTCACGCGCGGACCTCTACGTGGCCCGTAGTCTCGACCCTGTTTTGATGTGGGTATTAATACCATGTGGAAATGTAAGAAATGTTGAACTCAAAATAACAACATTATTTTACAAGGCGAACATTTCATAATATTGGGAGGCATTCCGCCAATAATCACCTCAGAAAATGCTTTTCGTCAACGACATACCAGTTATTAGTTTGCAGGGTGGCCATGACTTTAGGGTCCGATTCAAAACGGGTAAAGCGAAGCAACAAAAGTTGCCTAAAAGGAGAGGGTACTGTTCGGATGTACAAATGGTGCAGGGACAGTGTGGGCAGGGATATAACCGGATTCCAAACATTTCATGTATAATTTATTTTGTAATTATGTATTTTAAAATCGCAAAAATATGCACGGAAAGATTTATATAAATTATGTTTGTATTCTACATTTCTTCTTTAAATTATTTTTTCCAATTACCAAGGCTTCCTTTTGAAATCTTTAACATATCAGCAATAACGGCATTTGTCATTTTCGGATTCTTTCCTTTTATTTTGGCATATTTCTTCAAAATTCCAATTTTTGTTGCATCAGAAATTTTATTGATGCCAGAAAGGCCAAATTTGCGCTTCCATTTATAAATTGTGCTGAAACAAACGCCCAATGTTTTTTGCAATTTTATCATCGAGTTCATTCTTAGAAAAGTTTTTGAGGTTTGCCTTTTTACATTTGCTTTTTATCTGATCAAATTGTTTTAAAAGTTCACGTTTTTCCTGATCAGAATAAACTTTGGGTTGGGCTATTTGGCTATTTGATCGAATTCATTTTGTAAAGAACAATTATTCTCATCTTTAACAGCATTTTTAAGTTCTCTTTTCCATTGCTTCAGTGTGCTTCCTCCAATATTTAAAATTTCCGCTATTTCGAAATCACTAATTTTCGGGTTGCCTTTTTTAATTTCACAATATTTCTTTAGTTTTTCCATTTTTTCTTGATTTAAATGCAATTTATGAGTTAGTCCAAACGCTTTTTCCCATTTTTTAATTGTGCTATAACCGGCACCGATACTCTTTGCTATTTGAGTATTAATATGATGCCATTCTTTTCTGGAATGTTTTCCTTTTTGCTTAAATTCATTTTTCTTTTTAATGAATTCTTCAACAATTTCACGCTTTTGCTGATCGGAAAAAACGTTTTTACGTCTTTTTATGACTTTTGTGCAATTTTCTTGCACTTTTTGACATTTATAAAATTTTGAGTGCCTATTCGAGAGTTTTTGGTGCGTATTTTAGACACCTATGTAAATGAATACCGGTAAAATGTCCACTTTAGCGAAATGGCTTCTAAGATTTATATGTGTTAAAAACTCTTAAAAATGTTTTGAAATTTTAAAAATTGCTTAAATGCTAGCTTTTTTTCGTGTACCTATTCCCCAAAAAACATTAAAACATATATAAATTTGATTCTTATCCTAATTAAAATGCATTATTTTTATACCCCCCCCCCCTTGTAAAGAACAGGAACAGATCCAAATTGTTGGAACAGGAAAACACTGTTGGAGAGGTCAAAGGACAAAAAATAAAATTTCTCGCACAAACGGTAGCCCCGGGCAATATTTGACTTTCATCATGGCATAGCCTCGAGCAATCATTTGTCATCACGGCATGGCCCCGAGCAATATTTGATTCCATCATGGTATAGCCCCGAGCAATCATTTGTCATTACGGCATGGCCCCGAGCAATATTTGACTTCCATCTTGGCATAGCCCCGAGCAATCATTTGTCATTACGGCATGGTCCCGAACATTGACTTCCATCTGGCGGACACTTTGATACAATCAACCGAACCAAACCCAACAAATTAACGACATTTTCTGTGCTTTTTCATTTGCCGATTCTTCCACTTCTTTCCCACCCATTTAAATCGATTTAGCGGAAATTGTTCAATTAATTTATGCAGCAATGATTTTTTGCTCTAAATATTTCCATTTTCGTTTCATCCGATGTGTGTAAAAAATGGTTGACATCGGCGGATTTGTCAATAGACACCCAAACAGAGACAACCAAACAGCCGATGACTCATTTCTGATGAGTTTTTAAGCAATTGAACATTCCATTCCATCGCACCAATCATTAGAAGACCATTTGATCATTTATGTACATTTACTCTCAACTCTCCGCAGAAGGCAACCATTGGAGCAGTTCTGAGTTCAATCGTTTGTCGTGAACAAATTAATGGAATTTGGGCAAAATCGCTTAATTTTATTCCAACGTCGGATCCCCTATATGCCAATTTTATTTCCAAATTCCAAATCCAAAATTCACGCAATTTATGACTCGTCGAACGGATTATCAGCTTGATTGTGCACTGATTGAAGAGATTGAAAGGAAATTGGGGATGTTTTGCAATGTTGCTCAATGGGACACGATTCACCATCGGTTTTGGGTGTTCAACAGTTTACGTTTGATATTTTAATAATAATATTTTTGTAAGTAAATTATTTTAGGGAAAAAACTTGCTTAAATTTTACCTTTGATGCGAGCAACGCAAAAGAAGACATCCAAATTATAGACACGGCAGACGAGACATTTGCGGCCAGTCCTATGTTGGCGAAACATGGCGCTGGCACAACCTCTCGAGAAACAATTGCCGTGATGTTTGTTGTTTTGTTCATTTGTCGTTTTAATTAACATTTATTAACAAGGCCTATACCGGTCCTCGTGAGCATTTTGCACGCTCTTGGCTTGCATCATGAAGACCAACGAAACGACTCCTACAACTTTATCAAATTAAACCCGTGCGACAAAGATAATTCCAGGAAAAACGGATAATTATGGGTTCGTCATTTTATTCCACCGTCGGATCCCGCCAATTTATTTCCAAATTCTAAATCCAAAATTCACGCAATTTATGACTCGTCGAACGGACTATCAGCTTGATGTGCACTGATTGAAGAGATTGAATAGAAATTGGAGACGTTTTGCAATGTTGCTCACCCACAAATACGGGAGGTCCGTGCATATTTGTTCACTTCCGACTCCCGATTTGGTATATTTAAATTAATTCATTTATGTTATTATTATTTTCAAATAACCTTATTGAGGGAGAATTAACGGCGTTTTCTTGGGATACGACGCCAAATCCGTCCGCCGCCATCATTAAACCCGTGAAAACTCAAAATGAAGACCACCTAATAATTGACAAAACAGGCACAGCAAATATATGAAGGTTACATGAAAGGTACGTTTATTAAATATTTGTATAAATAAGTTTAAATACTTTTAAATAACAAATTAATCATTATAAATGCAAATATGCATTTAAATCGTTTGATCAAAGCATTCGCGGAATGTGCGCCGTTTCCAAAAAAAGAAAGCCATCGGCGAAGAGACAGAAGCGCCAACAAATGGACAAACTTTCTAATTGCGATCAAATAATTGCGCCATTCTCTACAATTAGCCTTCGATCACACTTCGATTTCCCCCTCTATTTAAATTGAATACTCTGGCATTTTGTCGCAAACTTTTTGATCTTTCTGTCAGCCACAACTTATGTGTGTGTAGAGCCTGTTTATATTGACTAAAAAAGTGAAATATTGACTTATACATAAGAATAAAAGCGCTAAGTTATTAAAAATGTTCTAAACTGACCAAATTCAGTGATTTGATATAGTGAAGAGAGTGAACTTCACAGTGAGGCCACAATGGGATCACTTTCAAATTTATGCGTCAATCTTCCAAAAGGTGCCGGCCTGTTTTTAACAGAAACCTTCCAAATTCAATTTACAAATATAGATTTAATTAAAATCTCCACAATTGAAAAATGTTGGCGTGTTTTTTGCTTGTAAAAAATGATTTCCAAAATTACTCTCGCCGCCTATCTCATTCTTTTTAGCACACTATTTCATCAAAAAATAAAATGTTCAAAAAAGTTACTAAACAATTTTTAGATGGGGTGCGTTGATTCCAAAATTACTCTCGCCGCCTGTCTCTCTCTTTTTAGCACACTATTTCTTCAAAAAATAAAATGTTCAAAAAAGTAACTGAACAATTTTTAGATGGGGTGCGTTGATTCCAAAATTACTCTCGCAGCCTGTCTCTCTCTTTTTAGCACACTATTTCTTCAAAAAATAAAATGTTCAAAAAAGTAACTAAACAATTTTTAGATGGGGTGCGTTGATTCCAAAATTACTCTCGCAGCCTGTCTCTCTCTTTTTAGCACACTATTTCTTCAAAAAATAAAATGTTCAAAAAGTAACTAAAATAATTTTTAGATGGGGTGCGTTAAGCACTTATTTATTTGTTTTCCCCTCTACTCAAATTGGCATCCCCTCATTAATAAGATTTTAAATAAATATTCTAATATTTTTTAATTAAAAATGTGCGCAAAAAAAAGAATAGATACAAGAATTTTTGAAATAAATTCATCACACCTTTCTGAATTTTTGCTTCAATTTCCTTAACAAAGATTGCCAATTTTTGTAAAAATTTCTCCGGCGGCGCCTGTCGGCACCGCCGGACAGCCTCCACTCTTAAGTAAACCAGTTTTTTCCCTAAAATTCCGAAGCAAAATTCATAATTTTGCTAAAATTTTGACGAAATTTTGATGAAATTTTTTTAAAAATTGAGTCAAAATTTCAAAAATTTTTCTTGGCGGCGCCTATCGGCACCGCCGACCCCCACCCTCCCTAAAAGTAAAGCAAAATCTCAAAAAAAAGAATGATGATGACAATGACATCGAAGGTCAAGAAGATCAACAATATGTGTTGCCGGAAAATTAAAATTTTTTAGTGTTTGATAAAAGAAAAATTTTTCCTTGAAAAGTCCCGGTTGGTCCCAGTCCCGGTACCGGTTGAAAATCTTGGTCCCGGTTCCGGTCCCGGTTTTTCTGGTCCCGTAAGTCCCGGTTCCGGTTTTTCCCAAAAGTCCCGGTCCCGCTCAACCCTACTAAAAAGCTTCAAAAATTCCCGTTTTAAACCGTGTTCCGTAAAATTTCGTACTTTTGGTCGTTCCCTGTTCCGTGAGTCTCCGTTTTTTTGGTATTCCGTATTTACGTTAGCCGTATTTTTTTCGCATTCCGTATTTACGTGTTCCGAATTCTTTTTTTGACACGTTAGGCATCCGGCTTAGGCTTAGGCAAAAAATAGTGGACCCCGCCCTCCGTATCTGCTTGACGTGTTGCGATGGGCTTATTATCTGTCACTTGATGGCGCAGTTGCATTTGGCCCTCCCTTATCTAATAGAACCATTAATAGCCACCGGCAAACTTGCCGATTCGTGAACGCGCGGGTGCCGATGCGTTTCGTTAGCAATGCGCCCCAATTTATATCTGCCCTGGTGATTATTGCAATTGTTTTAATATAAGGATTACCAATACATATAATTAATAGAAAAATAAGTTTTAAAAAGTTTTTCAGTTTTTATAAGAAAAGTAACTGATACTCATTGTATATCCAATATATCCAATATACTCTTACGAAATCAAAAAAAGAAAAAATAGCAACAATTTAAAAATAATCCGATACAAAAACAATAATAACATCTTCATATTGAGTCAAATGCCTACAGAGTCCGTATATTTTTAAATGTTCTTAATTTATTCTTTAAATTGAGCGTTCCATCTATTTAGGCTTCTTGATGAAATCTTTAACATTTCAGCAATAACGGCATTTTTCATTTTTGGGTTCTTTCTTTTTATTTCGGCATATTTCTTTAAAATTCCAATTTTTGTTGCATCAGATATTTTATTGCTGACAGAAAAGCCAAATTTGCGCTTCCATCGAATAATTGTTCCTCTACAAACGCCCAATTTTTTTGCAATTTTCTCATCGAGTTCATTCTTTGAAAAGTTTTTGAGTTTTGCCTTTTTACATTTGCTTTTAATCTCATCAAATTGTTTTAAAATTTGACGTTTTTCTAACTCAGAAAACTTTGACTTTGTTTCTTTTCTTAAACCCAATTCTTTGATCCATTTATAAATTGTTGAGCGACCAACACCCAAAATATTTGCGATTTTTGTTTCAATTTGGCTCCATTCATTTTTGGAATATTTCCTTTTTTTTATATTCTTCTTTAATTTCACGGAATTTTTGTATAATTTCTCGTTTTTGCTGATTAGACTCAATTTTTTCAGATTCATTAGACTCATTTTGCTGTTGATCAACACTTTCATCTTGATCTGGCGCTGAAATGTCTTCGTCTTCCGACCAATTTTCAGCATAAATTTCATCAAATTTCTGTTTCAATATTTCAGCCTCAATATTTTTCTGATCAGAAGTGTTTGGAGCTTGTCCGTCTTGAACTTCTTCTTTAACATGACGACAATTCAAGTCTTTTGAATCATTACTTTCATCATCCCAGCCTTTTCCAAAAAGTTCATCAAATGTTTTGTAAAGTTTTGATTCTTGTCCGCCTTCGTCCACAGAATTAGCATTTTTGATTAAAAATGTTGCAAATAATGAAATAATAATTAATGCCCGAAATTTCATTTTTATTACTAAAATTTATTTAAATAAAATATTAATAAGAAATCTTTTGTCAATAAAATTGATTTGCAGATTATTTCCACGCATTTATTCTCTTCCCTCAAATTTTTGTTGGCAAAATTTATGTAAATGTCCGCGTCATCCTCTCTCCCCAAAGAACGCCTATCCTATTTCGATCAGGGTTAATTTCCAAGGACAAACAGGTTATTTTCAAGGACATAAGAGAAAAATTTGGCAAAATCCAAGGACGCTCAAAAAATGTTCTCCATAACCAATTTTTGGGGTCAAATTTAGTGCTTTACCCGAGATTGGAGCCGTATCTAGCCTTGGATTTTGTTGTTGGTGGGTCCGGCGGCGCCGATAGGCGCCGTCGGAATATTTTTTTCTAATTTTTAACATTTTTGTTAAGAAAATTGCGAAAAAAATTTAGAATTTTGCCAATTTGAATTTTTTAAAAAATCAATTTTTTACAAATTCTGCTTTACTAGTGGTGGGGGTCGACGGTGCCGATAGGCGCCGCCGGGAAAATTTTTGAAGATTTTAACAAGAAATTTGCTCCAAAATTAACGTAAAAATGAACAAGAGATCCAATGTTTTGAGAAGTCGTTTTGATAAAATGGCCTTTTTCTATTGAAAATTTGAATTACACAATGCCAAATCATAATTTCTCCTTTAAAATTACAAATATTTAAACATCCAGCCAAATCTTCATTTTCCAAGGACATTCTTGAAAATAAGGACATTTTCAATTTTAAGATCGAGGGTCCATTTTCAAGGACTGTCCTTGCCATTCAAGGACGAATCCGAGCCCTGGTTTAAATATACGATTAACGCCAAAACTTTAAAATTTTTCTGTTTTACCTTAGACCGGAGACTTTTCTAGCCTTGGATTTTGTTGTTGGTGGATCCGACGGCACCTACAGGCGCCCTCGGGCAAATTTATACTTTTACAGTTTTTGTTCAAAAAATTAAGAAGAAATTTTGAAAATTTAGCCTGCCCAAAAAACTAAAAAAAAATTCTAAAAACCACCTGATAAAAAAAATTACTAAAAAAAATAAGCGCCCGGGGCTCCGCCCCCGGCTTTTATAGCGCAGGGGGGTGTGGAAGGGGGAGGTTCTAATGCTGCGGCTGCAGTGGTTCTAGTGCCGCGTAAAACGCCGCTTGACATAATAAAGTTTTTTGGCTTTAAACTTTATTTAATTCATAAAGGCATTTACACGTCAATAGATTTTGTGAAACAATTCCCTACAGAGTTTACTTCCAATTAAGAAGATTATACACTTTAATTTAAAGAAACGAGCAAATAATCCGACCCAAACAAAAACATCCTTCGCGTTGAGTTTATATCACAAAATCCGTTATTTTAAAGGTTCTTAATTTCTTCTTTAAATTGAACTTTCCAAGAGCTTAGGCTTCTTGATGATATTGTCAACATATCTGCAATAACGGCATTTGGCATTTTTGGATTTTTTCCTTTTATTTTGGCATATTTCTTCAAAATTCCAATTTTTGTTGCGTCAGATTTTTTGCTGGCAGAAAGGCCAAATTTTTTCCCAATTTTCTCATCGAGTTCACGCATTGAAATGTTTTTGAGTTTTGCCTGAATACATTTTCTTTTAATCTTTTCAAATTGTTTCAAAATTCCAATTTTTGTAGCGTCAGAAAATTGTTTGCTAGCAGAAAGGCCAAATTTGCGTTTCCATCGACTAATTGTTCTGGCACAAATGCCAAATTTTTTCCCAATTTTCTCATCGAGTTCACGCATTGAAATGTTTTTGAGTTTTGCCTGAATACATTTTCTTTTAATCTTTTCAAATTGTTTCAAAATTCCAATTTTTGTAGCGTCAGAAAATTGTTTGCTAGCAGAAAGGCCAAATTTGCGTTTCCATCGACTAATTGTAGTTTTAGAAACACTCAATTTTCTGGCAATTTTATTATCGAGTTCAGGCATTGAAATGTTTTTGAGGTTTGCCTGCTTACATTTGCTTTTTATCTCATCAAATTGTTTCAAAATTTGACCTTTTTGCTGATCAGAATAAACTTTGTCTTGGGCTATTTGATCGAGTTTCTTTTGTAGAGAACAATTATTCTCATCTTTGACAACATTTTTAAGTTCCCTTTTCCATTGCTTCAGTGTGCTTCCTCCAATATTCAACATTTTCGCTAATTCAAAATCTGTGATTTTTACATTATTTCTTTTAATTTCACAATATTGCTTTAGTTTTTCCATTTTTTCTTGTTTTGAATGTGATTTTTGACTTTGTCCAGACTCTTTTTTCCATTTTTTAATTGTGCTATAACCGACACCTAAGCTCGCCGAAATTTTGGCATAATTTTTATCCCATTCTTTTTTTGAATATTTTCTTTTTTGTTTATATTCATTTTTCATTTTAATAAATTCTTCAACAATTTCAAGCTTTTGTTGATCAGAATAAACATTTTTGCGTCTTTTAATGAGTTTTGTGCCAGCGTCACCATTTTCTTGCAGTTTTTGACATTTTTGTCCATCAATGCAATCATTTTGATCAATTGAATCAGCTTCATCTTCTTGAATAAATTCATTGTCATCTTCCGACCAATTTTCATCAAACATTTCATCAAATCTTTCCCTTATTTTTCTATTGGCAAAACTTTCATAATGATCAGAAAAGCTTTGTTCATTTTGATTGGGCTGATCAGTTGATTTATTCTCAACTTCTGTTGTCTGTGTTTCCATTTTATGCCATTCTTTGGTTTCTGTAAATTCCGGCACCTCCGCGTCCCAACCTTTTCCAAATATTTCATCAAAAGTTGTGTTTAGTTTTGGTTGGCTCACAGATTCAGCATTTTTGATCCAATTCGTTGCAGAAATTAAGAAAATAATTAAAAGTCGAACTTTCATTGCCTCCAATATTTTCAAAAAATTATTGGAAAGGTTAATAATTTTAGTAATAAACTAGTTTTTGTCAATAAAATGTCAATGTTTATTAATCCAATGATTTATATTTGTTTCCTGAAAAGATCATATCGTTCGAAGCCCAATTCTTTCAATTAAAATATTAAATAATTACAGGCACTAAAATATTATTTTTTATTTTAGAAAAATCGATTAAATAATATTAAAAATATATGCAAACTTATAATAATGTCGGGTGAACCGAAACCTAAAACACGAGACTCGAAATCCGGCCCGACATTTTTCTCAACCCGCGGCAACCCTGCTCCCCACCAATTAGCCCGAAACGTTGGTTTAGAGAATTTATTTCCATCCACAATAATATGCCAAAATAACAATTCGAAAGAAATCAGAGAGAGGGAGAAAGGGACGAAGTTGGCTGGGATGGGGACTGAATGGTGGCTTTGTAGAGGGGAGGGAGGGTGAGCTTAAGGGGAGAGACTGAAAGCAAGGATGGTCCCCTTTTATTGTGATCGGTGCTAATTTATAGAGCTTGTAATCCATTAGCCGCGGGATCGGACATAACGGACAGTGTTGGGCAGATCGGAATGTAGATTTGATTAGTGGTGGAAAATCGGAAATGCAAGCGGAGAGACGGGACATAACTGCGAACAGGGGGGGGGGGGGGGGGGGTCACGTGATCCTTTATGGACTAATGGGGTTTGTCCTTTGGCCAAATCTCGCCTTACAAAATTTATGTTTATAAAAAATAGACAAACAAATGAATATTTAATATGAATTGTCGTCAATAATATTTTTAAGAATCTGAAAAAATTAAAAAAATTTTCCATTCTTATTCTCCCCCAAAAAAAAGTCCGATCTTTAGGGGTGTTCACCCCCGATCCCCGACCCAAAAACAGGGGTGGGTGGGTGTGCAATCGCACGCAAATATTCAAGGGGGTGGCGTCCAGCACGTCTGTTGAAAACGGCTCTCAGATTCAAATTTGCTCTCTGTTTGTTTGCGCGTCATCCCTTTTAGCAATCGGGAAATTAAAAATGTTATCCTTAGACGCAAATTAAATGATGCGGATTTTATTTGTGTTATTCAACTTCATTGTCCCATATGCCCCCCCCCCCCCCAGCGATTTATTTGCTGAACAAAGTTGTTGAAAACAAGACGACAACAATCGGCGGCGATAGACGCATTAACGTTCAAACTCTCCGCTGCTCCGTACAGGGGAGGGAGGGTGTGCTTGAGGGAAAAGACTGAAAGGAAGGATGAACCCTTCTATTGTGATCGGTGCTCAATTTATAGAGGTTGTAATCCATTAGCCGCGGGATCGGACATAACGGACGGTGTTGGGCAGATCGGAATGTTGATTTGATGAGTGGTGGGAAATTGGAAATGCAAGCGGAGAGATGGGACATAACTGCGAACAGGGGGGGGGGGGGGTTCACGTGATCCTTTATGGACCAATGGTTTGTACTTTTGCCAAATCTCGCCTTACAAAATTTATGTTTATAAAAAATAGACAAACAAATGAATACTTAACCTGAATTGTCGTCAATAATATTTTTAAGAATCTGAAAAAATTAAAAAAATTTTCCATACTTATTCTCCCCCAAAAAAATGTCCGATATTTGAAACCGCAAATTTAGGCATATACGAAGGTGTTTACACCTCAAAAAATAGAGAAATTTAGTGAGATGATAAAAGGCATGTAAAATTGGCCACAAATTTTATTTCTGTTTTTCAAAAAACTTCCACTGAAAGTGATGCAGCAAAATTTCTGCAAAATAAAAGCATAATCTACAGAGAGCAGATCTGTGGGTGTGGCAGTGAAATGCGTCCATATGATTACGACCAGAAACTTGGCTCGCCCTACCCAAACTGCCCTTGAACACCATAGTGCGCATACGAACAAATGTCTATTATGTTTGAACAAAGTTGTGAGTTTTTTAATTATTCAACCAATGTTGTCGACTAAAAAAAATGAAAATTCCAAAAATATCTGAATAGTCAAAAATATGTTTAAAAAATCGGGAATGCAGCTTAGCACCCACACGAAAAAGGGTCGAATTCTATCATCGAGTTCATTCTTTGAAAAGTTTTTGAGTTTAGCCTTCTTACATTTGCTTTTTATTTCATCAAAATTGTTCCAAAATTTCACGTTTTTCTAACTCAGAAAATTTTGATAAACTTTGTTTCTTTTCTTAAACACATTAATAAACTAGATTTTGTCAATAAAAAGCCAATGTTTATTAATCCAATGTAATGAAAAGATCAATTCGTTCAACGCCAAATTCCTTTAGTTAAAATATTCAATAAATTACAGGCAATTTATTAAATTTGAAAATCAAAAATAATAATGTTAGCCTATTTCTAAACAAAAACAATTGCTTTTTGTGTAAAATGCCATTTAATGTGGTAGCAACAAACTTCATCACAGGCCAACCTTAAAAGACGATCCTTCCCCCATTGAAAATGTTTGGGGAAAAAGACGAAAACTGAAATTTAAAAATAAGGAAAAAAGATAGAATTTAGTTGAAAATTATAACACATCTGGAAATAATCCAATACTTTATATTGGTTTCCTGAATAGATCAAATCGTTCAAAGCCAAATTCTTTTAATTAAAATATTAAATAAGACAGCGAATAAAATGTTTATTTAGAATAATTGAAAAATATGTTAGCCAATTTCTAGACAAAAACAATTTATTTATTGTAAGAAAATATCTTTTTTATACAACTGTAATTTAAAGAAATGAAAAATTGTTTCTTTCAAATATTTTCAATATAATCCGATCTTAAACAAAAACATCCTTCGCGTTGAGTTTTCACTAATCCGTATATTTTTAAAGGTTTTTTTTGCTGCCAGAAAGGCCAAATCTGCGCTTCCAAATATAAATTGTGCAGGCACTTACGCCCAATTTTTTTGCAATTTTCTTATCGAGTTCATTCTTTGAACCGCTTTTTAGTTTTGCCTTTTTACATTTGATTTTTATCTCATTAAATTGTTTCAAAATTTGACGTTTTTGCTGATCAGAATAAGGGCCTATTTGATCGAGTTCCTTTTGTAGAGAGCAATTATTCTCATCATTGACAGCATTTTTATGATCCATTTTCCATCGCCTCAGTGTGCTTCTTCCAATATTTAACCTTTCCGCTATTTCGAATTCTTTAATTTTTGGATTGCATTTTTTAATTTTATAATATTGCTTAAGTTTTTCCTTTTTTTCTTTATCTAATTGCAATTTATGACTTAGTCCAAGCTCTTTTTTCCATTTTAAAATTGTGTTATAACCGACACCGATAGTCTTTGCTATTTGAGTATTATTTTGGTCCCATTCTTTTCTTGAATATTTCCCTTTTTGCTTATATTCATTTTTTATTTTAATAAATTCTTCAACAGTTTCACGCTTTTGCTGATCGGAATAATTTTTTTTGCGGCTTTTTATAAATTTTGTGCCATTTTCCAGAACTTTTTGACATTTTTGTCCATCAATGCAATCATTTTGATCAGTTGAATCAGCTTCATCCTCTTCAATAGATTCATTGTTGTCTCCCGACCAATTTTCATCAAACATTTCATCAAATCTTTCCCTTATTTTACAATTTTTATAATGATCAGAAAAGCTTTGTTCATTTGAATTGGGCTGATCAGTTGATTTGTTCTCAACTTCTGTTGTCTGTGTTTCCTTTTTATGCCATTCTTTGGTTTCTGTAAATTCCGGCACCTCCGCGTCCCAACCTTTTCCAAAAATTTCATCAAATGTTTTGTTTAATTTTGGTCTTTCTCCGCCTTGGCTCACAGATTCAGCATTTTTGATTAAAAATATCGCAGAAATCAAGAAAATAATTAAGTGCCAAACTTTCATTGCCTGCATTCTTTAAGAATTCTCTAAATTTTATTGAAAATGTTAATAATATTAGTAATAAACTAGTTTTTGTCAATAAAAGTCAATTTTTATTAATCCAATGCTTATATTGGCTTCCTGAAAAGATCATATCGTTCGAAGCCCAATTCTTTCATTTAAACTATTAAATAATTACAGGCAATAAAATACTATTTTTTATTTTAAAAAATCAAATAAATAATATAAAAATATGCAAATTTGCTTTGTAATAATCTTAATAAAAATGGCTAGGAATAGTCTGAGTTCATAGGTTTAAATTAGGGTTGCTCCCCGACCCTTCGGGGGCGGGAAAGTCGGGGCTCGGAGAGGCCGGGGTTTGACATGTCGGGGATCGGGGATCGGGGGTGAAGAAAATAAAAAATTTAATTTTTGGTGGGTCTTATTTGACTCGGTTTGAAATTTTGTTGTCAGATCGCCAAAATTTAATATTGCATGTTTATTTTTGAATTTTTCGTTAAAATCTAGAAAAATCGGGGCCCTCCTATTCCTAAAAAGCTTCAAAAGCTACAGTTTTAAACCGTGTTCCGTAAAATTTCGTACTTTTGGTCGTTCCCTGTTCCGTTAGCCGTATTTTTTCGCATTCCGTATTTACGTGTTCCGAATTCTTTTTTTGACACGTTAGGCATCCGGCTTAGGCTTAGGCAAAAAATAGTGGACCCCGCCCTCCGTATCTGCTTGACGTGTTGCGATGGGCTTATTATCTGTCACTTACTGGCGCAGTTGCATTTGGCCCTCCCTTATCTAATAGAACCATTAATAGCCACCGGCAAACTTGCCGATTCGTGAACGCGCGGGTGCCGAAGCGTGTCGTTAGCAAAACGCCCCAATTTATTTCTCACCTGGTCATTATTAGGGTCCCGGATTTATATTGACTAAAAAACGCGAAATATTGACTTAAAATATTGACCAAAAACCCAACAAAGTGCCAAAATATTGATTAAAAATGGGCTAAAACTGACCAAATTCAGTCATTTTTTTGCGTAAAAATCTTCAAAATTCGTCATTATTTAATAAGTTTGCTCAAAAAGTCATTTTTTAGGGGTACATTTTTGGTCTGAAATTTTTTTTTGGATTTTTAAGGCTACATTTATCATTTTTATTCCATTAAAACCTGAAAATCCGGACCCTAGTCATTATTGCAATTGTTTTAATATAAGGATTACCAATTACATATATTATTTTATTAAAAATTAATTTTAATAAAAAGTTTTAAAAAAGCTTTTTTCAATTTTAAAAATTTCTTAATGTCGCATTTTCCGGCTACCAAACCTTCGTAGGTATGTGCCTAAATTTGCGATTTCAAATTCTGTGCCATGATTATAGCTCTGATTAGTGGGCATAACTTGTCGTTAAAATCTTACCGAAAATAGAGAACATTACAAACATATTTTTTTAAGATCAACCTCCTCGTTTTTTTCAATAAATAAAGATCCCGTCTTAGCAAAGATTTATTCTGTCCTATTCTTTTTGTTTTTGACCAACATAAACATTATAAAGAAAAAGAATCTTTTAGTCCGGGTTTTAGGGTTTTTTAAAATTTATATTTGTTTTTTTATTGAAGCGGGAAGTTTTTAAGACCTTAAACTCCCACATTTTAGAGATTTTTACATTTGTTGACTTTAATTTTTGCATATAAAAATTTTTATTGCTCTTATTACTTCTATTAAAATCTTGCCCATTTTGCTATATTTAAAAAAATTTTATCCATATTTCGTCCATATTTTGCAATTTTTGTCTATATTTTATGGCCATATTTCGAGATTTTTTGTTCATATAAATCGCAGCCCTAGTTATAAGAAAAGTAACTGATACTCATTGTGTATATTCAATATACTCTTACGAAATCAAAAAAAGAAAACATAGCAACAATTTTAAAATAATCCGATCCAAAAACAATAATAACATCTTCATATTGAGTCAAATGCCTACAGAGTCCGTATATTTTTAAATGTTCTTAAATTTCTTTTCTAAATTGAGCGTTCCATCTTTTTAAACTGCTTATTGAGATTTTCAACAAATCAGCAATGTCACAATCACGCATTTTTGGATTTTCTCCTTTTATTTTGGCATATTTCTTTAAAATTTCAATTTTTGTTGCATCAGAAATTTTCTTGCTGACAGAAAGGCCAAATTCGCGCTTCCATTCATTAATCGTTGCTCTACAAACGCCCAATTTTTTTGCTATTTTATCGTCAAGTTCATTCTTTGAACAGTTTTTGAGTTTGGCCTTCTGACATTTGCTTTTAATCTGATCAAATTGTTTCAAAATTTGACGTTTTTCAAACTCAGAAAACTTTGATTTATTTTGACTTAGACCCAATTTTTTGATCCATTTATAAATTGTTGTGCGACCAACGCCCAAATCATTTGATATTTTTCTCTGAATTTGGCTCCATTCATTTCTAGAATGTTTTCTGTTTTTCTTATAATTATCTTTCATTTCACGGAATTTTTGGATAATTTCACGTTTTTGCTGATCAGACTCAAATTTTTCAGATTCATTAGACTCATTTTGCTGTTCATCAACACTCTCATTTTGATCATCAGTTGAGTTATTTTGATCAGACAAATGCTTCTTAGAATTGTCCTGATCATGAGCATCCGCTATTGCCACTGAATTGTTATCGTCTTCCGACCAATTTTCAGCATAAATTTCATCAAATTTCTGTTTCAATATTTCAGCCTCAACATTTTTCTGATCAGAAGTGTTTGGAGTTTGTCCGTCTTGAACTTCTTCTTTAACATGACGACAGTTCAAATCTTTTGAATCATTACTTTCATTATCCCAGCCTTTTCCAAATATTTCATCAAATGATTTGTAAAGTTTTGGTCCTTGTCCGCCTTCACCCACAGAATTGGTATTTTTGATCAAATCCGTTGCAAAAAACGAAATAATAATTAATAGCCAAAATGTCATCTAAAATTTATTTAAATAAAATATTAATAAGAAATGTTTTGGCAATAAAATTAATTTTTATTGAAAATATAGCCAATAAAATTGATTTGCAGATTATTTCCACGCATTTATTCTCTCTCTTTTTTTCAAGTTATGCACTATCAATAATAATAAAATTGTCTTCAACTTCAATTTTTTCTAACAATTCTGCTTTACTTCTGGGGGGGGGGGAGGGGTCGGCGGTGCCGATAGGCGCCGCCGAGAAAATTTTGAAATTTTTGACTCAATTTGTTAAGAAATTTGCAACCAAAATTTTAAATGCGGCAATTTTTTGAAGTTTTTTAGGAATGGAGAGGTCGGCCGGCGCCGATAAGCCCCGCCGGGAAATTGTTTTTGATTTTCGATGGCAATTTTTCAGCGAATTCTACAATCAAAAAAATGAAATAAAAACTTCTTATGAATTCTGTTTAAAATATTAAAAAAAATTAAAAACACGAAAAATTTTTGGAATTGTTTAACTACAGTAAATGTGCTCAGACAAAAAAACTCGAAATTTTGGATCCGAAATTTTGCCCAGCCCTGGTGACCAGATGAAAAACCCAAAAGCAGGATTAGCAGTTAAAAAAACAGGAAAAACAAGATCAGCTTAAGCAAAAAAAAACAGGTAAAAGCAGGATCAGCCTAAGCAAAAAAAAAAACAGGAAAAAGCAGGAATATTTTTTAGACGTTTAAATATACGAATTTAACGCCAAAACTTTAAAATTTTTCTGTTTCATCCAAGACCGGAGCCTTTTCTAGCCTTGGATTTTGTTGTTGGTGGATCCGACGGCACCTACAGGCGCCGTCGGGCAAATTTATACTTTTACAGCTTTTGTTAAAAAAATTAAGCAGAAATTTAGAAAAATTTAGCCGTTCAAATTTTTCAAAAAATGCAATTTGAGAATTTTTTTTTGGAATATTTAAGAATGGGAACGGCGGTGTAAAAACCTGCTAAAGTAGGTTATCTGGTCACGCTGATTCCGATGCAACATCATTTTCTTATTTTTCTACTGAATAATTCTTTAATATTTTGTTGAAAATGTTAATAATATTAAATACTTATGTGCAATAATATTATTTTATTTAGAAAAATTGAATAAATAATGTTAAAAATATATACAAAGTAACAAACTTATTGATATTGGCTAGTCATGCTCGAAAGTCGCAGTCTTGACTCGACAAAAGTTTTGGTGTTTTTTGGGTCTCGGGTCTTGGAATTATTTTCTCCCAAACGAGGCTTTTTTAGATTTTTGGATTTTGGTGAGTCAGTCTAGGTCTCGAGTCTTGCAAAATTTTAGGGCTCGAGATCACTAATTGTTGCCTATTTAACTCCGTGTCCGGACTTTTTCGTCAAACACAGAAAAAATCGTAACAAATAAAAATCAAAATTTTTCAATTTAAAATGATAAAAACGAGTTATAAAATTTAAAAAAAACATTAAGTGAAATATTCGGGGGAAGTAATTATAAAATTGGGATTAATGGAAGAGAATGGAATTTTTGAAGAAAAAAAGGGACCAACTGTAAATAATCATTTAAAATATGCATATTGGGTGAATGGAATTGGAATGGATCACTGAGGAATTCGTTTTGAAATTGGAGATCTGACGGTTTATTCGTTTTTATAGCTTTTTAAAAACGAAAAACTGCAAAAGGCGGTGTCCAGCAGTGTGCCTCAAGCAAAAATTCTCTTTTTTTAAATTATTGTTTCCCCTAGTTATTGGGTTTTCCGGGCACCTGATGCCGTGGATGGCAGTTTTATGTGTTTGTTAGTTTAATAAAAACAGCAGAAAGCTGGAAAATTGGCCTTTTCGAAACGCAGAATCGGGTTCGGTATATTCCCGTCAATGGTGACCTCGTGGTCGTACAGCCACTTGTCAATCTCAGTTTGCGAACGGCGTGTCACGTTCAGATGTTCATTGTTAATTGTTCTTTTTGATCGCAACCGATGATTTGTTCGACCGTCCGGCGTTCGCTGATTGGTCCTTAAATTCAAAATTTTTCGTTTTGAGAAACACACGCAATTTAAGAGCTCATACCCAGCTAAAGCTGTAGTTGTTGTTTTTCTGATAAGACGAATTCATGTACATCGGTTAGCACAAAAACCCGTAAATTATTGCTCTTCAAATTATTCGATTACCCTTTCTCTAAAACAAACAAAATGTTATCAAATAAGAGACATTTTGAGTAATAATGGTCTAACTTTGCACACCATCCGGACCCAAGAGTCCGGCTTTTTCACCATCTTTTTCCGAATATTTCATCAAATGTTTTGTAAAGTTTTGGTTCTTGTCCGCGTTCGTGCACAGAATTGGCAATTTTGATTAAATTCGTTGGAAAGAATGAAAATAATTAAAAACCGAAATTTCATTGCCTGCGATTCCTTAATAATTTCTTTTTGATATTTTACTAAAAAGAGGTTTTCAAACCTCTGGACCCAAATTGGAACATTATTTTTGGCCTCAAATTGTTCAAAAAATCAAACTACAACCAAAACAAGTAATGATCGAATCTTGTTTTTGGATGATTGAAACCAAATTGTTTTTGAAAAAATTTCAAAAATCATAGATGTTGAAATCATGTATTAGATAAAAGCATATGATAAGTCTGATGTTCATATTCGTTATCAGTGACCTCGATAACCCCCGAGTATTCCTCAGAATTGCATAAAACCTTGATTAAAAAAAATCGGGCCCAAAAATTTGAATTTTATTAATAAATATTGCGAAAAAAATTTTTGACCACGTCCCTAAATCTGGCATTTTTTAGAAACTATTTTGGACTTTTTAAGCAACTATAAACCTAACTATTTACAGATTTTTAGAAACTATAAATCCGGCCCCTAATTATCACGACCATTCGGTTTTGGTAGCGACTCCTACACCCGCAAAACAAAAGAATAAAATTAAAGACACGATTGTGCTTTTAAAAATATATTTAGAAATGAGTCAGAAATTTATTGGGGACGAACGGGACAATTCAGTCCAACCAAATAAAGAATCGTTTCGAATTTTTTTCTTAAAAATTCCACTCAAAACCCGGGCCTCCAATCGCTAACTTTCACTTGGTTCGAATAGAAATTTGCCCCTACGCCTTTCGAAATCCGTTTTAAAAATAAATACCGTATTTCCTATAAGAGCCGCCCCCCCCCAATTAAGCTTTCAATCTTTTTAAACTGTGCTTATTAAGATTTTAAACACATCTTAATCACTCATTCAGGAATCATCCCATTTACATATTTTGGCATATTTCTTCAATGTCCCAAACAAAAACGAAGATAACACATTTTTATTTGTATTTTTTTATTTGTTAAGCATGAATGACTCGCTGACTAAACCTATTCAAATATTCTTAAAAAAAGAAAAAATGAACAACACTTTTCAAATAAATCCGATCCAAAAAAGCATCAATAACATCTTCACGTTAAGATAAGGGGCTATAAAGTCCGTTAAAGATTCTTAATTTCTTCTTTAAATTGCTTGTTCCAATTATCCAGGCTTACTGTTGAAATGTTTAACATATCAGCAATAACGGCATTTGTCATTTTTGGATTTTTTCTTTTTATTTTGGCATATTTCTTCAAAATTCCAATTTTTGTTGCATCAGAAAATTTGTTGCTGACAGAAAGGCCAAATTTGCGCTTCCATACAATAATTGTGGCGGTAGAAACGCCCAATTTTTTTGCAATTTTCTTATCGAGTTCGCGCATTGAAATGTTTTTGAGTTTTGTTTTTTTACATTTCCTTTTTATCTGATCAAATTGTTTTAAAAGTTCACGTTTTTGCTGATCAGAATAAATTTTGGTTGGGCTTATTTGACTGAGTTCCTTTTGTAGAGAACAATCATTCTCATCTTTGACGGCATTTTTAAGAGCACTTTTCCATTGTCGCAGTGTGCTTCCTCCAATATTTAAAATTTCCGCTATTTCGAAATCTCTAATTTTTGGGTTGTTATTTTTAATTTCACAATATTGCTTTAGTTTTTCCACTCTTTCTTGTTTTGAATGCAATTTTATGCTTCTGTTTAGTCCAAACTCTTTTTTCCATTTTTTAATTGTTTTATGACTGACACCGATACTATTTGAAATTTTGGCATAAATCTTTTGCCACTCTTTTTCTGATTCTTTTTGAGAATATTTTCCTTTATGCTTATATTGATTATTAATTTTAATGAATTTTTGAACAATTTCAAGCTTTTGCTGATCAGAATAAACATTTGTGGGTCTGGGTCTTTTTATGCGTTTTGTGCCAGGGTCGCCATTTTCTTGAGCTTTTTGCCTATTTTGTCCATCAATGCAATCATTTTGATCAGTTGAATCAGCTTCATCTTCTTCAATAAATTCATTGTCTTCTTCCGACCAATTTTCGTCAAACATTTCATCAAATCTTTCCCTTATTTTTCTATTGGCAAAACTTTCATAATGATCAGAAAAGATTTGTTCATTTGGATTGGGCTGATCAGTTGATTTATTCTCAACTTCTGTTGTCTGTGTTTCCATTTTATGCCATTCTTTGGTTTCTGTAAATTCCGGCACCTCCGCGTCCCAGCCTTTTCCAAAAATTTCGTCAAATGATTTGAAAAGTTTTGATTCTTTTCCGCCTTCGTCCACAGACTCGGCATTTTTAATCAAATTCGTTGCAAGGAATAAAATAAGAATTAATAGCCGAAATTTCATTGCCTGCAATAAAAATATTATGTTTTCAAACAAATAAAAATTTTGTATTTATTCTGAAAGGAGACAACCAACTCTCCCCTCCCTTTTTTTTTATTGCAAAGGTTTTTTTTTGTTAATATAAAATGAATGTTTATTAATCAATGTTTTATATTGGTCTCCTGAAAAGATCATATCGTTCGAAGCCCATTTCTTTCAATTAAAATATTAAATTATTACAGGCAAAAAAATATTATTTTTTATTTAGAAAAATCGAATAAATAATATTAAAAATATATGCAAAAAATTTTTAGGCTAGTAATGGTCCGAGTTTGTACAAAGAGTTGTGGAGGTGCTGGGCCCGAGGAGAGTGAGTTTGGGAATGCGCACCTTCCCACCAATTAGCCCGAAAACTGTGGTTTAGGGTTTATTTCCATTAATAATATGCCAAAATAACAATGATCGAAAACGAAATTAGAGAGAAAGAGAGAGGGACGAAGTTAGCTGGGGTGGGGACTGGATGGCAGGGATGTGCTCTGGTCGACTTTTTAAAAACCAGAAATCAGAATTCTGGTGCCCTTTTTAAAATCAGAAAACAGAATTCTGGTGCCCAAAACGACCAGAAATTCTGGTAAATCAGAAAACCAGAACAGAACAGAGCACATCCCTGCTGGATGGTGGCTCCGTACAGGGGAGGGATGGTGAGCATGAGGCGAGAGACTGAAAGAAGGATGGTCCCCTTCTATTGTGATCGGTGCTCAATTTATAGAGGTTGTATAATCCATTAGCCGCGGGATCGGACATAACGGACGGTGTTGGGCAGATCGGAATGTTGATTTGATTAGTGGTGGGAATCGGAAATACAAGCGGAGAGATGGGACATAACTGCAAACAGGGGGGGAAGGGGGGTTCACGTGTATCCTTTATGGACTAATGGATTTTTGTCCTTTGGCCATATCTCGCCTTACCAAAGTTATGTTTATAAAAAATATTCACCCAATTTTACTGGGTCAAAAAAAAATGAAAACTTGATCTTATTGTCGTCAAAAAATATTTTTAAGAATCCGAAAAAAAAGAAAAAATTTTTAAATTTTCCAATCCTCCCCCAAAAAAAGTCCGATCTTTAGGGGTGTTCGTTCACCCCCGATCCCTGACCCAAAAAAGGTCGCGTTACAACCCTAAATCTTTTTGGCCTTTTTAAGGGATTATTTGACTGGCTATTTTTGAAGTTTTAAGTGACTAAAAATCCGGTCCCTAGTAATTAGCATTGAAATTTTTTATTGACAACAGAAAAGTTTTTGTAAATCGGATGAGACTCAATTCTTGTTGGCAATGTTTACATTTAATGTCATTAATTGTTTCTGGCGATTCATGCATCTCCACATCGTTAAAAAATTTGGCAATATTAATGCATTATTCGGTAATTATCCTTTTTGTACTATTTTAGGCGGCATAAGCAACAATTTGCGCAAAACCCCGGTGAGAAATGTGAATTTGGTTAGGGGCGACCCGCAATTCCGACCGTTTTCTGGACTTGAATATCGGGCCGGTCCTACAGTTATGTTTTGGGCATATTTTGACAAAAAAAAAAAATATTTTACGCCATTTTTATTGCATATAAATCAAAACTCAAATGATGACTGTTATTGGTGGTTCAGAAAAACTTTACTTAGTTTTTGGCTTTATATCCATTAAATTTTTAAATCATCTGAAATTTTATACACCCAAAATAATTTGCATTTTTCAAACATAATAACAAAGTTATACTCATTGTATATTCAAGATATTTTTAGAAAATCGAAAAAAAAACAACAATTTTCAAATAATACTATCCAAAACAATAATAACTCTTCGCCTTGAGTCAATGGCCTACAAAGTCCGTATATTTTAAAAATTTTAATTTTCTTCTTTTAATTGTTTTTTCCAACGACGTAGGCTGTCTATTGAAATCTTTAACCTTTCAGCAATAAAGGCATTTGTCATTTTCGGATTTTTCTTTTTTATTTTGGCATATTTCTTCAAAATTCCAATTTTTGTTGCGTCAGGAAATCTTTTGCTGACAGAAAGGCCGAATTTGCGCTTCCATCCAATAATTGTAGCTCTACAAACGCCCAATTTTTTTGCAATTTTATCATCAAGTTCATTCTTTGAAAAGTTTTTGAGGTTTGCCTTTTTACATTTGCTTTTAATCTCATCAAATTGTTTCAAAATTTCACGTTTTTCAAACTCAGAAAACTTTTCTTGATTTAAACCCAATTCTTTCTTCCATTTATAAACGGTTGAGCGACCAACACCCAAAATATTTGCGATTTTTAACTCAATTTGAGCCCATTCATTTTTGGAATATTTTCTTTTTTTCTTATATTCTTCTTTAATTTCACGGAATTTTTTAACAATTTCACGTTTTTGATCAGACTCAATTTTTTCAGATTCATTGGACTCATTTTGTTGTTCATCAACACTCTCATCTTGATCTGGCGCTGAATTGTTTTCGTCTTCCGACCAATTTTCATCATAAATTTCATCAAATTTCTGTTTCAATATTTCAGCCTCAATATTTTTCTGATCAGAAGTGTTTGGAGCTTGTCCGTCTTGATCTTCTTTTTTAACATGACGACAGTTCAAGTCTTTTGAATCATTACTTTCATTATCCCATCCTTTTCCAAATATTTCATCAAATGTTTTATAAAGTTTTGGCCCTTGTCCGCCTTCGCCCACAGAGTTGGCATTTTTGATTAAAAATGTTGCACAACATGAAATAATAATTAATAGCCAAAATTTCATTTTTTATTACTAAAATTTATTTAAATAAAATATTAATAAGAAATGTTTTGGCAATAAAATTAATTTTTATTGAAAATCTGGCAAATAAAATTGATTTGCAGATTATTTCCACGCATTTATTTCCTCCCTCTTTTTGTTGGCAAAATTTATGTAAATGTCCGCGTCACCCTCTCTCCCCCAAAGACTTCCATCCCATTTCGATTCAACATCTTTTCCTTATTTTTCTATTGAAAATTCTTTAATATTTTGGTGAAAATGTTAATAATATTAAATACTTACAGGCAATAATATTATTTTATTTAGAAAAATCGAATAAATAATGTTAAAAATATTTCGGGTTTTTTGTGTCTCGGTCTCGAGTCTTGAAATTCTTCTCTCAAACGAGACTTTTTTAGATTTTTGGATTTCGGGGGTCAGTCTTGGTCTCGAGTTTCGCTATTAAGTCTCGAGATCATTAATACCGTATTTCCTAAAATAGAGCCCTTGAGGGCTCTATTGTTCACCCCCCCCCCAGAACTCAGCTTAAAGTTTGATATTTTTAAATTAAATAAATGCAGAAAATTAGGACTTTTTTTACTTCTTGAGATGTTTTCTCCATTTAAAAAAATTTAAAATTAAGTCAATTTTTTGTCAAATTAATTTTGACAAAAAAAGTCAAGACAATTTTAAATGAACATTTTTAAAAAGTTTAAAAGTTATAACGCTTTTTATTATTAGATGATTCCAAAAATAAATTCGTCTATTTTACCCGATTTCAAACCCCGGACTGTAATCATACATTTTTTCGAAAAATTTTAATTTTTTTCAAAAATCAATTTTGGCCTCAAAATCATTGAAAAAGCACAAAATCACAATGAAAAACAAATATGCATGAATTTATGCTTTTTCATGAAGGCCAAATGTGAAGGCTCATAAAAACTCCTATAAATAGGCCAGAATGACAATTTAAACTTTTTTTCGAATTTTTATTTTTTCTTCACAGGAATTCACTGATTTTTTAAATTCATATAAAGTGGGCCAATCCTAATAAACTTGAGATAAAAATGGAGAAAAATTAGAATTTTTGTTTGAGTTGTTCACTTGAATATCCAAAAATTTATGACCAATTTTGCAAAAAAAAAAAATCAAAATTTGGGAGGGGGAGGGGCTCTATTTTGGCAGGGTTTCTATTTAAGGGGGGGCTGTATTTTAGGGGGGAGGGGGGGGCTCTAATTTATATTTTAAGAAATACTGTAGTTGCCTATTTAACACCAAACTAAGCTATGCTTAGTTTGGTTTGAATAATGGCTTTTAAAATCATAAACTACATATATACTTAGACTCAATTATTCGTGTCCGGACTTTTTCGTCAAACACAGAAAAAATCGTAACAAAAAAAATCAAAATTTATTCAATTTAAAATGATAAAAATGAGTTATAAAATTTTAAAAAAACATTAAGTGAAATATTCGGGGGAATGTAATTATAAAATTGGGAATAATGGAGGAAAATGGAATTTTTTGAAGAAAAAAAACGACAAATCGTAAATAATCATTTAAAATATGCATTTTGGGTGAATGGAATTGGAATGGATCCCTGAGGAATTCGTTTTGAAATTGGAGATCTGACGTTTTATTCGTTTTTATAGCTTTTTAAAAACGAAAAACTGCAAAAGGCGTCTACGTTTTGAGGTTTTGCCTGTCGATCTCTTCTTTCAAAATGAAGCATTGATAAAATGAGAATGCCATTAATTCTAATTTAAAAAAATGTTTTATTACTGAAATTAGTGGCATCCTGGACCAAATCAATAAACGTTACGGTTACTACTTTCTCTGTCTCGAGACTCTCGTGGTACTATAATTTCAAAAAATTCGGATCAAAACGGCATTTTGCAGTAGTTAGTCCTTCCTACACGCGCTTTGGCTTCATCCCACTGGCGAGCAGCGGCTGTCGCTGTTGGTTGTCCGGCTGTTCCAACGTGCTGAGCGCCGACACCGGCTTCTCAACGATGCCCAAATGGTGCGGCTGCAGTGGTTCCAGTGCCGCGTAGTCAAACGCGCCGCCGCCCGGTGACGTGGACTTGGTGCTGTGCGAGCCGCCGGTGGGGCGCTGCATTGAGGAGGCGACCACCTTCATCTCATCCGTGGCATGAAAAGTGCCTGAAAATGCTTTTGATGAATTTGTCAGTAGCTATCGAGGCTTGTTTTGAGTTTGTTCAGAAGTGCCCATTAATTAATCATTTTTGAAAAATAATGGTTTACCATGTGTCGGCGGAATTAGTCTAGGTATTATTTGAAAATATTTAAAATAATACGAGGAGTTAGTATAGGTATTTTTGAATATCTGCACATAATTGAATTTTAGTAGAATTTTAAATTCTCTTTTTTTTTAAAAAAAATATAGATACAATAAAAAAAAATCGAAATTTAATTTTCTACAAATTTTACTGTGTTTAAAAAGTATTATTTGAATATTTTTCAAATAATATTAGGATTATTCGAATAATCCTAATATTCAAATAATACGCCGACATACCTAATTTATTATAGATCAATTTTTAAAATATACCTATGTTTGAATCTGACATTTTTTCAGTTTTTTGCGCGAAATTGTATCGTAAACCCCCAGAAGACTGATTGTGCTACAGTAACCCACAAAAATGCTTGGAACCTCCACAGTGCTGTACGTATTCAGAGAACAGTTGGGCAGCCAGTTCGCGGGCCACAATGGCACCGGCATGGCCTTCGATGAAGCGCAGCAGCAACACACCGTCCGGGCGCAGCGCCTCGTGGGCAAAACTGCGCAGCATCGGCGCGGCAACATTGGAATTGACCAGCTCCTGCAACAAAATTGGTCTTTGGCACAAATAGACGAGCGCAATAAAAGGGGGGTTTGGTTAATGGCACTCAGTGGGATTCGAACCCACAACATTCACAACAACAACAACAACAAAAACACACTGAGCTATCGAAAACATGCATGGCTAGTAGAAACCGACCTGGACCTGGATCCAGGCCTGGATTTTTCCTGGATCCAGAGTCCAGGTCTAGTGGAGCCTCCAAAACCCTGGATTTTCCTGGACCTGGATTTTTCCTGGATTTTTAGTCCAGGAAATCCAAATCCAGGCTTCCGTAAAATCCAGGTCCAGAATCCATGTCCAGGATTTTTCAAAATGTCGGTCTCTAATGGCTAGTGTAAGCACGGTACCGGGACTTCTGGGGAAAACCTAGGAGGGGACTAAATTTGATCTCGGCAAAAAAACCGGGACTAATGGACAAAAAAAGCAAAAAAATGATTGCTAAAAACCGGGACCATTATAAGGGAGTTTTGATAGCATTTTGAAAACCCGGGACAAAATTTATAACAAAATGGAAAAAATAGACATTTCTGTTGGTCCCGGTCCCGTACTACCCTATTCAAAAATAATTATAAATCAATCAATTTTAAATGCATTATTTTCATAGTACCTGAAACTTTGCCTGCTTGAGCAGCATGCGAAGTTGGCGTACACGTGAAAACGGCGGTACTAACGAGAACAAGCAGTACAAGAAGTTGATCAATGTAGACTAAAATAATTAATATAAATAAAAAAATATGTTTTGCTATTTGTTCAAATTTGAATACCGCCGCTACAAGCAAGAACCAGAACCAGATGAACAAGTAGATTTTCTGAAAATTTTTACAAAAATTAGTACAAATTTAAAAAAAATTTAAAATGCAAAAACCATACTTCATTAAACATGTTGATCATCAGCACACATTGAACCTAATGGTTAAAAAAAATTGCTTTATTAAAACATATAAATAATTATTTTATTAAAAGCGCTTTAAAATCTTTTATAATTTTTGACCGTGTATCTGTGCATGTTGGCCAAACGACGAACACGAAAGTCACACAGAGAGCTTAAATTAAATTTTTTTTATTATTAAATCATTTAATTTTGCTAAATAAAATGCTTTCAAAATACCTTATTCTTTAATCTAGTTTCTAGAAATTTTGAATGTTTTCTTACTTACAAACATATTTTTAATTTTTAGATTAAATATATACATATATGTCAATTATTTATAAATAAATTCATTTTTTTTTTGCAATAAAATTATTATTTTTTATTATTTTATTGCTTACACTCTCGGGAACACCGGCGAGTCATGCCAACCAGAGCCAGTCCATAGCGATTGCAGTGCGGTCCAGCCCCACACATTGTAGCCACGTCCAATAAACGCGTTCAGCAGCATAAATTGACCGCAGACGTTCAGCTAAACAAACATTTTACATAAAAATAGGGCCTAGAATTGAAAATTTAAAATAAAATTTGAATTTAAAATTTTTTACTAAAGTCTTTTTAGTTTAAATGTTCGCAATTTGTTGTTTAAAAACTCACCAGATAAAGCAACTTGATGATCAGGTACAGCATGCTAACGTAGGAGCCCAGTGTGCGGCCAAAGCGCATACAAAAGTCTGTCCAAAAATTGTTTGTTTGATCAGTTTTGCGTAAACGACTGATTTTTCTGATCAGACCAAATTTGAGTGATCCAATCAATAATCTTGAGCTGATTTGAAAAGTGTATTTTAAAAGAATCAAACTGATATGACTTATTCGATTTATTATAAGAATAAGTCAAGCAAAATCTACCGATCAAATCCTATGCGAATTGGAACTGATCAGATTTTGTTGAATAAGTCGCACTCAGCTGATCATGATCTTATCCGAATTCTGCTCAGGATCAGATCAGTTATGAGAAATATTGGAATTGCGCCAAACAAGTTTTTTTTAATTACAGTAGCGCGGTGTGCGACGCTTCTCGTGCATCTCAAGCGTCTCGTTCAGATACTGCACGAGCTTGCCCAGCTCCTGTGAACGCTTCGCGGATGGCATGCTGCGAAGTGCGCGAGCGTCCCCAATTGCGGTCTCCAAGTCGACGCCTTTCAAAACATTATTACTTTTGAAAAAATTAAAATGAAGCAATATTATATTAAAAGTTAGATACAAATTTTAATTTGCAAATTTAAATGATTACAAGAGAATTTATTTATTTATTTTTGCCAAAATATGCAAAACTATGCCTTATTCTCATCGTTTTTTAGTGCATTTGTCAAGGAATTTTATCCATAACAATAAATAAACATTTTTGAAATAGTCAAAAAAAGGAAAGGATCAACGTAAAAACAAAAAACTTTTGAGCTTAATCGAAACTTAATTGCACTAAAATAAATAATGCGCTCCCTAATATTTAATCATTTTTTAAATTTTATTCACCGCTCTGTTGGTGCAGCGTTTTCCAAATCCAATTGGGCAAGTAAAACATCACGGCTTGCAGCGCCAACACAACAGGCACCCACTAAATTAATTAAAATAAATATTTAATTATTAAAATATTTAATAATTTACCCAATTAGAGTTTTATACGTTTGTTTGTGCCATTAAAATTTAAAAATGGTTTTTTTTAATTTAAAAAAAAATTGGTTTGCCCGCCAAATCAATGATTTTGCTTTTCGATTCGGACCAATAAAGAAAGCTCCAATACATTAGTAATTTAAACTATTTAATCTCAATCTCATATGATCGAATCAAAATCAAAATAAAAAATAAAAAAGCAAAAATATTTAATTTAATTTAATTTTTCTTTACTTGATAGTAGCCGAACTGGCGTTCGTCACGCTCATTTATCTCGGCCGGAATCTCTTCTTCGGGCGCCACGTAGTAAGTGTTTTGAATGAAGCAATAATCTTCGGCATATTGCTCCCAGCCGCCTTTGAACTCCATGGGCATCTGAAAATCAATAAATGATTAAAATTAAAAACAATATTTTAATAATAAATATTTTGTACCCAGCACTGAATTGGCGACCCAACATATTGCTTTGCTGAGACCATCAGAGCAAAAAATGTGAGCAAAGTGGACTGAAAATGTGCAAGTTAAAAAACTCAAATTGAAAATATATTTAAAAATGTTTTTGTTATATCAAATAAAATCAAGCTAAAAATTATTTTGCAATTTTATTAACTCAGTAAAATTTAAAAATAAAATTTATTTCAAATGCTATTTGTATTCAAAACGTAAATATATTTTGAATTATTTTTATTATGTGAATAAATTTAAAAATTAAATTTTTAATTTTAAATGCCACAATTTGTATTTCAAAATTTAAAATAATTAAAACAATTTGAATTATTTGGCTAATTTCGTTTCAATGTCTCACCGTGATGAAATAGTTGAGTCTATCAACTGGATCATCAAATGTTTGCGGCCTGAACCATTTTGTGATCGCGTCGTCCAGAAACGGAATGCCAAGCATTTTTTCGTTCTATAAAATTTCAAGATTAGAAATGTTAAATTTTACCAATCCAAAATAATGCAAAAAAAAAGAAATAAAATTTCAAACACAAAATGTGCCCGAGCTTATCGCCAGTTCCGAATAATGCCTTAAATGCTCAATAAGCACTAAAAACTCGAAATAGCCCAAATCATTCATAATTATAATTAATTCATATCATTTTGGTGTCGATTTTAGGGGATGCTTTTGGTATTTGTTGCATTTTTTTTTGAAAGAATTTTACATTTAAAACTTTTTTAAATCATCAAGGCCGGATTGTTGGCTCATTGACAAAAAAAAATAGCTGCCAGGGAACAAAGTGCCAAACAATTTGAAACCAAAAACCAAAAAAATTATTTTTTTTAGGCAAAACCGCCCCAAAAATTGTGTTAAAAATGGGGCCAAAGTAAAGAAGTGCACGCACATTCACTTTGAAGAAACAAAATGTAACGCACCGCCGCTGCAATTTGTGGCGTCCCGTACAAAAAAAAATTTTTTTATTTATTTATTTTTTGTCCAATGCTATTGAGAAAGCTGTCCCATTGTTTGCTTATGAGCGCAGCGGCGCAAGCGATTGGATCAGCACAAAAAGTATATACCTATAAGATAATATCAATTGCGGGGGGGGGGGCAAGACTGGTCGAGAATTTGGGGAGGGGGGAGGTGGAAAAGCGGAAAATTATGTGCCGAAAAGCACCATGGGTAAAGCAGGGAATGGAAAGTTCAGATAAATCGGGGACAACCATGCGTCAAAGTACAAATTGAGATTGAGGGCATTTCAGGGACATGGATAAAGGTTGGCCAAAAAATCTAGGTATGATGGTGGATCGGGATTTTTTGAGGAGTTTTTAGGGACATGGATTGGTTGCCAGGAATTTGGGGCTGGGATGGCCGGCATTTTTAGTGGTTTTTGGGCAATACATTTATTTTGCTAAGAATATTTTTTCGGGGATAGGGGTGGCGCCGAATTAAAATGTTGCATAATTTTTTACCGAAAACCGAGACTCAATCAAGGTCCGAGAATTAACTACCGAAATTCAAGACTGAGTCCCAAAAAACGCATAAAAATTTCTCGACGATTACAGTATACGCAATGTACAAAATTTTATGGCCATTCACAGAGTTTCAAAGAGAGCAAGCAAACCGCGCGCCATGTTTGCTTGCTTGCTGATCAGGCCCATAAAATTTGGTAGAATTGGACATAGATTGGGGGGGGGGGGGAGAGAAAAACAAAACAAAAAAATGGATGCGTATTTTGGAAGAGTTTGCGCCTCATAAATTGTGTGCATATACATTAAAGAGTTTTCCCACCACCTTTGCCCCAACACAAGAAGCAGCAGCAAAATCGGATCGATTCGATCAGCCCCCCCCCCCCGTAAAAACAGCAAAAAATCATTGTAATTTTCATTCTTTGAGCCCCCCCCCCCCTTCTCCTCAACACCACCACCCACACATTGGGGGGCAAAAGCACAATTGAATTGGATTAGAAATATGATGATGCTGATGAGGGGGTGGGGGGGGGGGTGGTGGGAATCGGGGCGTCCTGAGAATGTCGAGTTTTGATCGTCGCGGAATTTTTTCTTTTTTTACATTGACACGTCATGTATCGAACAACGAAAGTGGGCGCTGGTGGGATGGAATATTTTAACTCGGGAATTCAGAGTTTCATAACCACGCCCCAAAATTGGTGGTCTGGCCCAATGATCAGACAACAACAGCAGCGGTGGGTGTGGGAAGCCCACATTCTCGGGGCTCATGTGGCAATAAAAATGGAATTGTTTTGGAATTTCATGGGAGCAATAGATTTAAAAATTAGAAAATATAATATAACTTCTTTTTGCCGAGTTGAATTTTTTAAGCAACTTTCGGGCCGAGTGGGTTTTATTTTACAAAATTGCATAGAGAAAAAGTTAAAAAAGTGCATTTAAATTGGAAAAAATTTCTGATGGTGAAGAGGAAGTCAAAATTTGAAAACTCGCGGTGTGTCAATGGAATCACTATGTGTTGTCAAACAGATGGCTACTGAGAGTAAATTGGTGACTTTTCGGATACATTAATTAAAAGCCATCAAAACTGTGCCAAAAAGGATTGTTGCCGGTGCCGGTAACGAACCAACAAACACTTTGTCAAAAAAATGTGTAAAAAAATGCTTAAAATACGGGGGCAAACAAAACACGGAGTCCGAAAAGCCAACAGCAGACGGACTTAAAAGTATAAAAATGGGATTAGATTTTGGGCAAAATGGACGCGAAAAGCGGGGGGGGGGGAGACTTGGGGGGGGGGGGGTAGCGTCCGTCGTCATTTGCGCATTGTGTGGCTAAGGAGGACGACCGCCGACAGAAAACCACCGGACTGCGGAGGGGCAAATGAGCAAAGTACGGCTGGGGCAGAGGGTATTAGGGCTGGGTGAGGGTGGGGGGGGGGATGATGGCCAACAAAATGGGCAAGCCAATCGAAGTGGCGGATGAATGGGGCGGGGAGGGGGGATTGGGGGAGGTGGGAGAGGTCGGCGGCGAATGACCTGACCCGGACGTTTCAGCGCCGGATGATTCAGCGCCATTCGTGTTAAGTTTTTGTTTGAACTTTTTCGAATCATACACTGGAGCTAAGTGATCGGAATAAAATTGTTAAAACCAAATCACAAATTTCCAAAATTTTATATTTTTATTCCCCAGAAACCAAGCCAAAATAATCCCGTTTTAGGTCTAGCTGGCATTTTGACATCCTCGTCTGACAATTTGGTCAAGCTGAAGCACAAATTTTCAAATTTGTTTGATCACAATGCCATGCGAATTTTGGCCTTAAAATGTAGAAAAACAAAGATGGTGGTAGTAATTTTTTCGAATGGGACTGAATTTGCTGATGCTTTAACGCCCGGTGGATGCGTTCCCCCGAGGGGTCATTCACGGCGGAAGGGGACGGACGCGTATGTGTGTGCAAGAGTGAGTGACCATTATATTTCTATTGAATGTTTGTTCACCTCGTCCCCCCCCCCCCCCCCTGCTGCTTGCTGGTGGTGTTCTTTGGTGGGCTGAGTGTTTGGTGGTGGGTGGGTGACCTTTGGATTTATTATATGGGACCGGAGACCCCTCGCGCCGATGCCCAAATGACCACCACCCCACCCACCCACCCCAACGGCATGCACAAATGACAAATTTTTTTTTATCGCATTGATCTCAAGAAAATTTGACTCGTCACTTCAGCAGCTTTGAGATCTTTTATTAATAGGGACGAAAGGGGAGGGGGCTGTTGTCTTAAGGCGTTTTTCTCCATTCCCCTGGGGCAATGATTGTTCAAATAAAGAAGAGGAGATTAGGGAGAACAAATAAAGGTCAGAAAGCAAAAAAGAGACAGCAATTATTTGCACGGCAAAAAATGAAGTGATAAAGATGGGAACGCATTCAAATATGTGGCGTATCGTATCAGTTTGAATATATTTCGTTTTTGCGGAATAGAGTTGCATAGGAATTCCGGGGACCAAACTAGGGTTGGACGGGTCCGGGATTTTTGGGGAAAACCGGGACCACGACTAAATTAGTCCCGGTCAAAAAGCCGGGACTGTTAGACGAAAAAAGCGTTTTGGAAAAAAACCCATTTATAACGGAGCTCAAAAAAAACCGGGACTAAATCTCAGTCCCAGAAAAGATTTTTCAGTACTGGTCCCGGTCCCGTCCAACCCTAGACCAAACCCATCAAGTTTGACTGGAATCTGACAAAAAAATGTCTTGTTCCTGCATAAGAATAATAAACGCTTGTGAAGTGATCGATATCAAAAAGCAACAAATTAATTTTTAAGCATTAGAAATTGGTAAGGAAATGTGAAAAGTTAAAAGGCCCGGCGGGGCTAATAGGCTAATAAGTCAGGGGTGTTAACTTTTTTTTAAAGAAATCTCTGTTTTGAGAGTCCGGATTGAATTACTGATAAAATAAGTAAAAAAAAAGCTTTTTTTTGGCATGTTTGAATAATTGCTTAAGAAACCTGTAATAAAAGCCGAATACACCCCCTCAACTTTTGTTAGTATGCATTTTTTATGCAATTTTGGACCAATTTTCTTATAAAAATCAATCAAACATTTAAAATTCCTATCGTCGGCACCGCCAACCCCCCCCCCCAGGCCTAAAAAGGCCGCTTAAGCAAAATGTGATTATTAAAAAATGTTTTTTGCGAAAATTATTACTAAATTTGGTCAAAATTTTGATCAAATTAATGCCTTTTTATTCAAAAACCGTAGTAAAATTCAAGCGTCGAATAGTGACAACTCATACTTTATGCGCAAATACATATTTATCACATTTTTTTGCTTAGTTAATGTACCCCTTTTTTGAACCCAAAAATCTTTTTTTGTTTGAATTTGAGCGACATTTTTTATTCCATATAAATTCATATTTCGTGGAATAAATCCATTCATTTTTTCTTACCCAAAAATGCACCCCCAATGATCGATATTGTCAAAAATTTTTATTTATGATATTTATTATAAAATTCCCGAAATAGGAGAAAAAAAAATAGTACATTTACAATTGTGAGAGGGAAACTGTTAAAGTTTTGACGGGTTTTGAAGGTTTTCACACGTAAAAGTTTTAGCATATGTTTTAATTAACAAATTATTATTTTTTTGGGGAATTTAAATTTTGATCAGTCCAGTTAAAAAATCATCAGTTCAGCACAAAAAAATTTTTGTTTTTGAAAAGTTTTTGTGGCAAGGTATGTATGGATAAATAAACGCATTTTTGCTATATTTTTGGAGGAATGAGGAAAAGGCAAGGCACACCACCGTCGTCACAAAGCGCCATTAGTCATCCAAAATTGACGATTTGTTGAGGAGCACTGCCTAAAGGACGACGAACCGGCAAAAGTGTCTTGATTCATCCAATCGTCTGAAAAAAAGAAAGAAAAAATAATGCATTAATTTGAATAAGAATTGTATTTATTATATTTAATGTTTTTTGTGGTAAAATAGGTAAATGAGAGAAGCTTAAAAATAGAATTTCCCCAAAAAATGCGATTTTTAAATTTTTCAAACATATTTCAGAGTTTTTTTAGCATTGGAAGCCATTTTAATTGTTAAAAAAATTGGCTAACATAAATAACATATTTATTGCCTGTAATTATTGAACACTAAATCGATTTGATCTTTCCAGCAAAATAATTTGAATAAAAAATTGACTAAAATTATTTATTTCGATTTTTTAAAATAAACAAATAATTATTAAATATTATAATTTAAAGAATTTGGCTTCGAACGATTTGATCTTTTTTAGGAATCAAATAAAGCTAATTAATAAACATTGACTTTATATAACAAAAAGCACGACTGCCAGAACCGATTTGACGGGATTTTAGGCTTCACAAATGCATTTTTGAAAACTTTTGCCGACTTTGAAAAAAAATTATTTTAAAAAAAGGGAAGGGGCGGGGGGTGACCAACTCCACTATCACCGTTTAAGCTTACAAACTTCAAAGCTAGGTATTCATATTTATTTTTAAATTTGCCCGTGTTTTTCTGAACATTTTGATGCTAAAATACTGGAGGTTCTCCAAATTTGAGCTGAGATGATTTTTTAAAGTCCCTCCCTGCGCACTGGGTTTTCAACAATACATCCAATAATTTCAATTACATTTTTCGACCTTTGAAGTATAAAATTTCTTGCCTTTTTAGGCGTTGTTTGCATTTTTTGCTTAAAAGTAGCAGCCTTACTGATTGATAATGTTTACACTAAAAAAACAAGTTTTTAAGCCATTTTTGTTATTTTTACACACATTGTGCTTATGAACCCGGTTTTTGGAGCCTATTTTAGGCGCCTATTTCGAGATTTTTTAAGCCTAAAGTAGTAGCCTGGATCATCATATTTGCTCTGTTTGCCAAAACAGATCAAACCCTGTAGATCAACAAATCCGGCTTTGGTGTTTAAAAAAGTCGTTTTTCCTAATTTCAAAAATTTAAACCTCCGCTTTAAATGCTCAATTTTTTTTTGATTGATCTATCGTTTTCAGCACCTAAGAAAACCTATAAAGGTGTTTTTAAGCGATTATAGATTTTCACATATAAGGCAATTTTACCTAAAATTGTTAGTTATTTACCTATTGCAAAATTACTTCATTATAAGAAACGTGGCATGGCAATTCATTTCTCCAATTAAACATTTTGGATTACAGATACAAAATCCTATATTGAAACGCGGAATAAGGAATACGGAACGACAAAAAATATGGATTACACAGAATACGGAACGGAATACGGTCAAAATTTGTTTGTTACATTTTTATAAAAAAGATTTTACGAACATTCATAGTGCAAAAAACATTTGAACAAAAACCGCCGTGCCTAAGGGTGTTGTCGGTGCCGATAAGCGCCGCCGAGAACAATTTAAATTTTTGACTCTATTTGTTAAGAAATTTGCAATCAAAATTTGAAAACAAGATAATTTTTGAAGCTTTTTAGAAGTGGTAAGGGTGTGCGACGACGCAGTCAATCGCCTTCGGGAAAATTTTTTTGGAAATTTAACACGATTTATTAAGAATATTTGCCAGCACCGTCAGTGTTTGATTATAGCGACTTTTTTCAATATAACTCCCTATTTCACCATTTTTAACAATAAACATTTTTGCTATTTTTGCGTTTTCAAAATGTACTAGCATTTTTACAAACTTTCTTAAGGAAGATGCTAAAAACGAAAAATGTAATACCCTTAAAAATCAAAGTTTTCCTACCCAATAATGGCACTCTTCAAAAATGAATTTCCAAGTTACCCCACACTAAAATCTGCAAAAAAAACACCATTTTATAAGGTTTTCTGAGTGATTTTTTTATTTCTGACTAACAAATAAGAATCAATAAAAAAGATTAAAAGAATAAAATCGGTTCTCAGTAAGGGAATAGAACCTCCAGTAAATAAACTTATGAGACAGAATTCAACCACTTAGCCAACGACTGTCGCATACGTGTCGTGCAAAAGGATTGACAGACATTTGCGCCGCGGACATTTGCGCCGCGGACATTTGCGCCGCAGGCATTTGCGCCGCAAGCCAAAGTGGACATTTGCGCCGCGGACATTTGCGCCGCAGGAATTTGCGCCGCAAGCCAAAGTGGGCATTTGCGCCACGACACTTGCGCCGCGGACATTTGCGCCGCAGGCATTTGCGCCGCAAGCCAAAGTGGACATTTGCGCCGCGATGTCGAATTTGGCTTGCGGCGCAAATGTCTGCGGCGCAAATGTCGCGGCGCATTTGTCCCGGCGCAAATGTCTGCGGCGCAAATGTCGCGGCGCAGCATTATTTAATTAAAAATTGGCTTTAAACAATTTGATCTTTTTAGGAAATCAATGTAAATCGTTGGATAAATAAAAATTGACTTTTTATTGACAAAAACCAGATTATTACTAAAATTATTAATATTTTCAATAAAATTTAAAGAATTATTAAGGAATTGCAGGCAATGAAATTTTGGCTTTTAATTATTTTTTTAATTTCTGCAATATTTCTAATCAAAAATGCTGAATCTGTGAGCCAACCAAAACTGAATAAAACATTTGATGAAATATTTGGAAAAGGTTGGGACGCGGAGGTGCCAGAATTTACAGAAACCAAAGAATGGCATAAAATGGAAACACAGACAACAGAAGTTGAGAATAAATCATCTGATCAGGACAATCCAAATGAACAAAACTTTTCTGATCATTTTGAAAGTTTTGCTAATAGAAAAATAAGGGAAAGATTTGATGAAATGTTTGATGAAAATTGGTCGGAAGACGACAATGAATTAATTGAAGAAGATGAAGCTGATTCAACTGATCAAAATGATTGCATTGATGGACAAAAATCTCAAAAAGTGTGTGAAAATGGCAAACTCATAAAAAGACGCAAAAATGTTTATTCTGATCACCAAAAACTTAAAATTTTGAAACAATTTAATGAGATTAAAAACAAATGTAAGCAGGCAAAAATCAGAAACTCAAAGAATGAACTCGATGAGAAAATTGCAAAAAAATTTGGCTTTTGCTTTACAACAATTAAAAAGTGGAAGCGCGAATTTGGACTTTCTACCAGCAATAAAATTTCTGATGCAACAAAAATTGAAATTTTGAAGAAATATGCCAAAATAAAAGGGGAAAATCCAAAAATGAGTGATTGTGACATTGCTGATTTGTTGAATATTGCCAGACCAACTTTAGCTGCATGGCAAGCAAAATTCATGCGCCTTGCAGCGGATGATCTTGATCAAGACAATTCTAAGAAACCTTTTTCTGGTCAAAATAACTCAACTGATCAAAATGAGAATGTTGATGAACAGCAAAATAAGTCCAATGAATGCGAAAAAATTGAGTCTGATCAGCAAAAACGTGAAATTATTCAAAAATTCCGCGAAATGAAAGAAAATTATCAGAAAAAAAACAAACGCGCACATTTAAACAAAGAAAGGAATCTAATCGAGTCTAAAATATTAAATGATTTGGGCGTAAGTCGCAGAACAATTTATAAATGGATCAAAGAATTGGGGTTAAACCAAGCAAAGTTTTCTGAGCACGAAAAACGTGAAATTTTGAAACAATTTGAAAAGATTAAAAGCAAATGTAAGCAGGCAAAACTCAAAAACATTTCAATGCGTGAACTTGACGAGAAAATTGGTAAGAAATTGGGCGTTTGTTCCAGTACAATTTATGAATGGAAGCGCAAATTTGGCTTTTCTGGTAGCAAGAAAAAGTTTTCTGATGCAAAAAAAATTGGAATTTTGAAGAAATATGCCAAAATAAAGGGGAAGAATCCAAAAATGAGTGATTGTGACATTGCTGATTTGTTGAATATTGCCAGACCAACTTTAGCTGCATGGAAAGCGAAATTCATGCGCATTGGCCTAAATGAGAAACATGCTGAAGAAGCTGACTCTACTGATCATGACGACGATGTTGATGAATAGGGCTGGGATTTTTAGTCTTATAAATCTTCACTAACAATTTATTTGATGTTTCCAATAAATTTTGTAAAAAAAGCTAATTTTACACCGTTTATAGATTAAGAAATATTTTTCAAATTTAAATATTGTTTTTGGGTTGAATGGAAAAAAACTAATATTTACGCCGTTTATAGATTAACAAACTTTTTCAAATTTAACGTTTAAATCCGAAATACGAAAATCCCTAAATTTCCGAAATTCAGAAGCCAGACTCTGAGATTTTTTCACTTTTTTGATTCCGATGATCCAGTACGTTAGAACCGCCAAGGAAGGAATTTTTAAAGAAAGTTTAATTTAGGAATGTATTTTCGGGTTTTTATTGATTTTTTTTGTTAATAATTTCCGAAAAAATGCAAATTTTTTTGCAAATTCTGCTTTATTTAAGGGGGGGGGGGGGAAGGGTCGGCGGTGCCGATAGGCGCCACGGAGAAAATTTAAAATGTTTTTTTAACCAAAATTTTAAAAATGCGGTAATTTTCTGAGTTTTTTAGGTGGAGGGGTCCAGAAGTCGAGAAATTCAAAGTTTTCCGATGTTTTTGAAATAGTGAAACAATTTGAACAAATTAAAAGCAAATTTGCTCTTTGCGGGAACCGGAATCCCCATAACATTTTACAGCAATTTTTGATACGCATCTGGTAAAAATATTCCTTCCCGCTCACGTGAACGCCCGAGGCGCTGTGTCCAATTTCTTGGCCAAATTTTATGCTACCTAATACGCTAAGAGGGTCCTATGTTGGGAAAAGTTTCTAAAACTTTGCTGTTGATCATTTTTTGATCAGAGCGAAACCCTTGCCGGCAAAAATTCTACAAAAATTGCTGGGTCAAAGCGCTGATTTTTGTTTTTCAGCCCTATGAAGCAAAATTTCATAGCATCGCTTTTCTGAACTACCGGAACCCTGATCCTTTGCCTCAAAATTATTTTTAAGGCTTTATATCGATTAAATTTTGTTTACAGTTTCATTTCCAAGGAGCTTAGCGCTGACTAAAATACGCACCAAAAACTCCCGTATTTCCACTAAAAAAGGCCATTATTGGTACCAAATAGGCACTAAAAATATTATTTAAATGTAAAATTCAATAAATCAAGCTAACAATAAATAGGTATATACATTTTACTCATTATATGTAAAATTGGCGAACATTATTTAGTCGATTTTTATAAAATAAATATATTGCATGTAATTATTTTTAATTAAAAGAATTTGGCTTTAACGATTTGATCTTTTGGAAAATAATTTGGTTAAAAAGTTGGCTAACATTATATATATCGATTTCAAAATTAAAAAAAATTATTGCCTTTAATTATTAATATCAGAACAACAAAAGCGTGAAATTTTGAAACAATTTGAAAAGATAAAAAGCAAATGTAAGCAGGCAAAACTCAAAAACATTTCAATGCAAGAACTTGATGATAAAATTGCAAAAAAATTGGGCGTTTGTAGAGGAACAATTACTATATGGAAAAGCAAATTTGGCCTTTCTGTGAGCAACAAAATTTCTGATGCAACAAAAATTGGAATTTTGAAGAAATATGCCAAAATAAAAGGGAAGAAGCCGAAAATGACAGATGCCGTTATTGCTGATTTGTTAAAGATTTTAACAGGAAGCCTAAGTAATTGGAAAAAACAATTTCAAGACGAAATTAAGAACCTTTGAAAATATAAAGACTTTGTAGGCCACATTACTCAACGCGAGCATGTTATTATTGTTTGTGATCAGGGTATTTGAACTTCATTGTAATTTTTTTTTCAATCCCTAAAAATCAATTTATAAATCCTTCCGTGCATATCTTTTTTTAAGCTTAAAAAATTTTAGGCACATTTTCCTAATTGAATTCACTAACTTTCATTTTTTTCTCGGCCGCGCCTATCGGCACCGTCGACCCCCCCTACTCACGCCAAAGTAAAGAAGAATCCGGAACAAAAGTCCCTGAACAAAATTTCGGTTGAATTTTTAAACACGATTTTTATAATTTGAAAATTTTTGGAGCTTAAATAAAACATTTTCAGTAAATTGCAAAAAAAAATTTCAAAAAAGTCTCGGTCTCGAGTCTCGACTCGAGAAAAGTCTCGGGTTTTTGGGCCTCGGTCTCGGTATCGAGTCTCGGGGTCAAGTCTCGGTCTCGGTATCGAGTCTCGAGTCTCGGAAAATTTTAGGTCTCGTGCAGCACTACTGTATACATGAATTTTTGAATGAATGAAATTGAATAGCAGTATAATTAAAACTTTCATATAGATATTATAATCCAATTATTTTTGATTTCAATGTTGTAACATCGTCTATCACATAAATCCATTTAGTCCAAATTTCCATTCACCCCTCGTACTGCAACCCTGAAGCCATGGGCCCCAAGCAAACTAATAACTTGTATGTCGTTGACGAAAAGCATTTTCTAAGGTGTTTATTGGCGGAATGTCTCCCAATATTATGAAATTGTTCGCCTCGTAAAATACATGTTGTTATTTTGAGTTCAACTATTTCTTACATTTAAAAATGGTATTAATACCGACATCAAAACAGGGTCGAGACTACGGGCCACGTAGAGGTCCGCGCGACACGGCAGTGTCTGTGCTGCGGTCGGAAAGTTTGAATTGATATTTGCCCTCCTTTTTTGATTTGCATTCCAAACATTCCGCCACCTCCTTGTTATCCTTGCTTACTTCAAAAAGTCCAATTTTCCAAATAGGATGTCGTGCCATTAGAAATACTAGATAAAAACCTGGATTAATGAGTTAAAGAACATTTTAGGGAGTTTTGGCGGTGCCGAAAGGCGCTGCCGTTAAAAAATTTTAAAGGGTTTTGTGTTGAAAATTGGTTCAAAATTGTTAAATTTTTGAAACATTTCGCCAAGGAATAATTTGCGGGAACGGGAAAAATGCTAAAATCAAAATTGCGGGAGCGGGAACGGGAACGGGAATTTCAAAAAGTGCGGGACGGGAATCCCGCACGGGATTCCCGCATTTTTCCCGTTCCCGCAAAAAATCCCGCTCGGCATAAAAGTGCGGGAACGGGACCGGGAATCCCGCACTTTTCCCGCGGGAATCCCGTTCCCGCCGGGCTCTAATTAAGACCCACACCAAGACAGGGTAGAGACTACGGGCCACGGCGAGGTCCGCGCGTGACACGGCAAGGGACCTTTTGGTCAAAATTTCTGGAAAATATTTTTATTCTAAAAATTTCTGAAAATACGTTATGTTTAGGGATCGGATTTATATGTTTTTGCATATTTTTGTTTTCATATGTTCTGAAGAATACGGCTCAAAAATTGTCATTTTCAAGAAGGCCTGAAAAATTGAACTTCTGCGTAAAAAAATAAGTGAAAAAAATGGCGGCGCTGAAATGGCTGGCTGAAGTGGAGGAAATGGCCAAACTGGCGATGAGTTGGCCTGGCGGTTAAAATTCCGGAACTTTTTTCAAATTTCCAAAAATACCAAATACCTAATACGCGAAAAGGCTTTAATTTCTACTTAATTATATGTTAAAAGAAAAAAAGAATTAAGTATTACGCAAATTAGAGCACTTAAAATGCCATTTCTCTTTCGGCATATTTGGTGCGTGCAATTTCGGCTTTGGTGCATAAATCGGCATTTTTACTGCATATTTTGGCGTTTTTTTGGTGGATATATACCGTATTTCCTGTAATAGAGCCCCATGGGGCTCTATTGTTCACTCCCCCAAAAAAGGGGGGCTCTATTAGAGCATGGTCAATGACTGAATAGAAATTTTATTATTGAACAACAAAATTATTTTGTATCCTTGAGTTATCCGGTAAAATTAAAGACCATTGGTCACGAGCCTTATCAAGGTCGCTGATCACGAACATGGCATCAGATTCATCATATGCTTTCACCTAATCATCATTTCAAATCTATGTTTTTTTTCAATTTTTGAAAATCGTGCTTTTAAATGGTTTGAGGCCAAAATTGATTTTTTGAAAATATTTTCAAAAATTCATAAATAAATGATGTCAATTTTGGCTTACTCGGCTAAATATCTCCAAGCGACCAGCTTTAAAAGTTGACACAAAAGTGTCCTTTATGGGGTTATCGGAGCCGTAGAATCCAAATCTGCCTCCGTTATGCTTAATTTTGAATCCCGGAATAGGGCTATCATTTTCTATTTTTATGATATGTTCACTGATTTGGAGGGGACGAATCTTAAAAATGTTGTTCTGATTTTGGCTCAACATTCTTATATTAGGTAGTTTTATTTTATTGGCTTTGAAGGATTTTATTGATAAAAATTCGAAGCGAAAAATTCAGCCCCTCCCCTTATAGTTAATGAAAAACTGTGCAAAATTCTGCATTTTTCTAACAGGAATTCACTGAATTAAAAAAAAATTCATATCTCTGCTTAAAGTTGCCCAATCCTTATATACATGGAGCCTAAAAATAGGAAAAAACTAAGAGAATTTTAACGTCAGAGAGTTATTTTTACTTTTAAAAAATCAAAAGGGTTTGGCTATTTGATGCACTGATTACGAATTCGTCAAAATAAAATACAAATAGAGAATTTAAGCGGTTTTTGAATCGGTTGAATTTTTGAAAATTAAAGAAAACTTAAGTAACACCAAAAGAATAACAGAGGGAAGCTTATATAGGTGAACGGAAAATCGGTCATTGGAAAATTGGTCTCCAGGATATTTCGAGTTTTTCGTTTTAGATTTTTCAAGCAACTCTAAAAGAAGCTTAGCTTTCTTTTGCAAAAAGCTTCTTCAGACTAAATGCTGTCAAATGTTAATAAATTCTTCGTATTCTGTAGACTTTAAAAATGTTGCAAGCTGTTTCATGTTATTAAGTAATTTTAACTGATTAAAAAATTGTGATTTCCTACGACTAATCAAATATTCATGTGAATCAAAAAGGAAAATTATTAACAAAAACTATATTAATTTTAATTTTAAAAAATATGAAAAAAACTTTAAATCCAACACTTGAAGAAATTGTCAATTTTGATAGAAAAATCCCCTGTCCCATATTATCCCGTTTTTGGGGTTGGGCCCCCAATCTCGCGTCCCCTGGCAATCAATTTATTCCAACTGGGTCAGCAAAAGTCTCTCGGAAAGCGTCGAACTTGTACAGCTAATTTGCTAATTAACAATAATTGAAAGCTGGAACGGTTGAAGGTGACCCAGTTAAAGGCTTGTCTATGGTGACTAATAGAATTTGTGTCTAAAAACTCGAATGTTGATGATTAAGAAAGGATTTCAAATCATTTTAATTAATTATTTGTTTAAAAAATGGAAACATTATTTTTAGTTTTTTAAGCAAAATAATACTGCATTAATTGTTTACATTATTTAATAAAAATTGGCTTTGAACAATTTGATCTTTTTAGGAAATCAATATAAAGCATTGGATAAATAAAAATTGACTTTTTATTGACAAAACCCAGATTATTACTAAAATTATTAATATTTTCAATAAAATTTAAAGAATTATTAAGGAATTGCAGGCAATGAAATTTTGGCTATTAATTATTTTTTTAATTTCTGCAATATTTCTAATCAAAAATGCTGAATCTGTGAGCCAACCAAAACTGAATAAAACATTTGATGAAATATTTGGAAAAGGTTGGGACGCGGAGGTGCCAGAATTTACAGAAACCAAAGAATGGCATAAAATGGAAACACCGACAACAGAAGTTGACAATAAATCAACTGATCAGGCCAATCCAAATGAAAAAAGCTTTTCTGATCATTATGAAAGTTTTGCCAATAGAAAAATAAGTGAAAGATTTGATGAAATGTTTGATGAAAATTGGTCGGAAAACGACAATGAATTTATTGATAAAGCTGAAGCTGATTCAACTGATCAAAATGATTGCATTGATGGACAAAAATGTCAAAAAGTGCAAGAAAATGGCGACCCTGGCACAAAACTCATAAAAAGACGCAATTATTCCGATCAGCAAAAGCGTGAAATTGTTGAAAAATTCATTAAAATGAAAAATGAATATAAGCAAAAAGGAAAATATGCAAAAAAAGAATGGGAACAAAATAATTCTAAAATAGCAAAGAGTATCGGTGTCGGTATTAAAACAATTAAAAATTGGAAAAAAGAGTTTGGACTAAGCATAAAAGTGCATTCTAAACAAGAAAAGAGGGAAAAACTAAAGCAATTTTGTGAAATTAAAAAAAGCAACCCGAAAATTAAAGAATTCGAAATAGCGGAAAGTTTAAATATTGGAGGAAGCACACTGAAGCAATGGAAAAGGGAAATAAAAAATTCTGTCAAAGATGAGAATAATTATTCTCTACAAAAGGAACTCGATCAAATAGCCCAACCCAAAGTTTATTCTGATCAACAAAAACGTCAAATTTTGAAACAATTTGATCAGATAAAAAGCAAATGTAAAAAGGCCAAACTCAAAAATTTTTCAAAGAATGAACTTGATGATAAAATTGCAAAAAAATTGAGCGTTGGTAGAGCTTCAATTATTCGATGGAAGCGCAAATTTGGCCTTTCTCTCAGCAATAAAATTTCTGATGCAACAAAAATTGGAATTTTGAAGAAATATGCCAAAATAAAAGGAAAGAATCCAAAAATGACAAATGCCGTTATTGCTGAAATGTTAAAGATTTCAAAAGGAAGCCTACGTAATTGGAAAAAGCAATTTAAAGAAGAAATTAAGAACCTTTAAAATATAAAGACTTTGAAGGCCCTTGAATCAACGCAAAGATGTTTTTATTGCTTGGGATCGGATACCTTTGACTTCCGTCTAAATATTATTTATTGGCACTATTTTTTTATTGATTTAATTTCGTTTGAACCTGTCATCTTTTTCCGTCGCTTTGTCCGTTCGTCTTTTTGAGACACCCTTTTTCGTGTGGGGACTTTTATTAAAAGTTTATATTATCTGTAGACGAATTGAATAGCGTAGCGAACTTTTTGCTTGGAAGTCTGACTTGCTTCCGTGAAAAATATCTAAGACGAACGAGCTTGGACGGCTATTACCTTTTTAACTCCAACTGATTCCGGAACCGGTTCCCGGAACCGTCAAAATCCGGAACCGCAAAGAGCTTGGAGCCGCTTCGGAACCGGTTCCAATTTTGTTTTTCCATTGCGTAATGAATTGAATATGATAATTTTTTGTAGAACAAAATTCGAGAAAGAAAGGGATCGATTGATTAATCAAAAAGGACTACCCATGATTTAGGGTGACCAGACTACCTGATTTGTAAGATTCCACTGATTTTTTAATTGGAAATTTTCATAAAAAGTCAAATTTTCCAATTCAAATATCGTTTTTGAAATTTTGTACTATTTTCGTAACAAAACGTTAAAATTATAAAAAACTTTTGCCGACGACGCCTGAATAAGGAAAAAGGAGAAAAATAGATTAAAATTGATCATTTTATGTGATTCTTAGTTGTTGGACCAAGTCAATCATGACGAGAAATACCAGCAAAAAAATTTTTTTTACATTTTTCTGATTTTATAATATATTTTTGGCCACATTTAACAAATTTTTGGTATTTGGAACCGGTTCCCAAAACCGCGAAATTCCGGAACCGGTTTCCAGAACCGAGAAATTCCGGAACCGATTTTGGAATCGGTTTCCGGAACCGCGAAATTCCGGAACCGATTTCGGAACCGCGAAATTCCGGAACCGATTTCGGAACCGCGAAATTCCGGAACCGATTTCGGAACCGCGAAATTTCGGAATCGGTTTCCGGAACCGCGAAATTCCGGAACCGATTTTGGAACCGCAAAATTCCGGAGCCGATTTTGGAAGCGTTTTCCGAAACCGCGAATTCCGGAACCGATTTCGGAACCGGTTTCCGGAACCACAAAATTCCGGAACTAATTTCGGAATCGGTTTCCGGAACCGCGAAATTCCGGAACCGATTTTGGAACCGCAAAATTCCGGAGCCGATTTTGGAAGCGGTTTCCGAAACCGCGAATTCCGGAACCGATTTCGGAACCGGTTTCCGGAACTGCGAAGTTCCGGAACCAATTTCGGAATCGGTTTCCGGAACCGCGAAATTCCGGAACCGATTTTGGAACCGCAAAATTCCGGAGCCGATTTTGGAAGCGTTTTCCGAAGCCGCGAATTCCGGAACCGATTTCGGAACCGGTTTCCGGAACCACAAAATTCCGGAACTAATTTCGGAATCGGTTTCCGGAACCGCGAAATTCCGGAACCGATTTTGGAACCGCAAAATTCCGGAGCCGATTTTGGAAGCGGTTTCCGAAACCGCGAATTCCGGAACCGATTTCGGAACCGGTTTCCGGAACCACAAAATTCCGGAACTAATTTCGGAATCGGTTTCCGGAACCGCAAAATTCCGGAACCAATTTCGGAAAGGCAATCAATAAAAGCATTGGATTAATAAATATTTTTTTATTGACAAGACTAGTTTTACTTAAATTATTAACATTTCCAATAAATTTAAAGAATTTATTAAGGAAGCAGGCAATGAAAGTTTGGTTATTAATTATTATTTCGTTTTTTGCAACGAATTTGATCAAAAATGCTGAATCTGTGGGTGAAGGCGGACAAGGACCAAAACATTACAAATCATTTGATGAAATATTTGGAAAAGGATGGGACGATGAAAGTAATGATTCAAAAGACTTGAACTGTCGTCATGTTAAAGAAGAAGTTCAAGACGGACAAGCTCCAAACACTTCTGATCAGAAAAATGTTGAGGCTGAAATATTGAAACAGAAATTTGATGAAATTTATGCTGAAAATTGGTCGGAAGACGATAACAATTCAGTGGCATTAGCGGATGCTCATGATCAGGACAATTCTAAGAAACCTTTTTCTGGTCAAAATAACTCAACTGATCAAAATGAGAATGTTGATGAACAGCAAAATGATTCCAATGAATGTAAAAAAATTGAGTCTGATCAGCAAAAACGTGAAATTACCCAAAAATTCCGTGAATTGAAAGAAGATTATAAGAAAAAAAGAAAATATTCCTTAAAAGAATGGAGTCAAATTGACAGAAAAATATCAAATGATTTGGGTGTGAGTCGCTCAACAATTTATAGATGGACCAAGGAATTGGGTCTAAAAAAAGAAACAAAGTTTTGTGAGTTAGAAAAACGTAAAATTTTGAAACAATTTGATCAGATTAAAAACAAATATAAAAAGGCCGAACTTAAAAACTTTTCAAAGAATGAACTCGATGAGAAAATTTCAAAAAAATTGGGCGTTTGTAGAGGAACAATTATTGGATGGAAGCGCAAATTTGGCCTTTCTGTCAACAAGAAGACTGATGAAAATAAGCATGTTTGAGTGAACAAATTCTGCAAAGTTTCCCAGCCTCGGCACAACAACGACAGATATTATTGTTTGGGGGGGGGGGGGGGGGTCAGTTTCGATATTTATAAACGAATTTTGTTTTCTATTGCGTGTAAAATGTCAAAATATTTTTTATTATCTTAGCTTTTTTTTGTTACTTAACTAAATCAAATAAACCGCCAGCCGGTAATTGAACCGACTCGCTATTTTGTCCCAACGCGCTTTTACTTTGTTTAAATATATTTTTACAATTAAAAATGCATGTATTTAAAAAAAGAGAGTGATCCCGAATCGGGGAAAAAAAGCCGAAAGATCAATCAAAAGTAGGGTGGCTTCACAAAATAATTTGTTTAAACTTTTCAACTTTATATATTGCATAGAAGGGAATTAAAACTAATAATAAATTTTTCATATTTTTTTAATGAAAAAAAATTATCGTTATTAGTAGGGTTGTTCACGGTCGGTTAACCGAACCGAAACCGAAACCGAAAACCGGCTTTTTTGGCCCAAAAACCGAAACCGAAAACCGGGGGTCGTAAAACCGGCCTAACCGAAAATCGGGGGTACCGGTTTATCGGTTTTTCGGTTTAAAAATACACCCCTAATGATGGAATTTTTATGGGAGTTTTCCCGTATTAGATTTAAAATCAGAGCATCCTAATGGGGTTGCTGGTTTAGTGGCGTGCTGAGTCGTTTCGCAAAATTCGCCACTATGGGCGTTTCGCAAAATCCGCCATCTCGCTGGAGAGAAAAAAGCGGGCGTTTCGCAAAATCCGCCAACGGGCGTTTCGCAAAATCCGCCACTATGGGCGTTTCGCAAAATCCGCCACATGGGCGTTTCGCAAAATCCGCCACTATGGGCGTTTCGCAAAATCCGCCACATGGGCGTTTCGCAAAATCCGCCACTATGGGCGTTTCGCAAAATCCGCCACATGGGCGTTTCGCAAAATCCGCCATTTATTTTAATTTAAACAATTTTTTTTAATATTTATTTACATCTAAAATTGATGCTCAACACCACAAAATTCAAAAAATCCAATACTCTGATGGAGAGCATACAATTTTTGCTGATGGTTTTCTGCCGCATCGGAAATTCTAGGCTTTTTGTATGTTTTACTAAATGTTTTATTTTTGTACGAATGTTTAAGCCTAAGCCTAACAAACCCCAAGCCAGGTGGCTTAGGCCTAAGCCTAACGAACCCTAAGTCTCCAAATTTTCCTCAGTTATTCTCTACGGCTTTGGATTACTTAAAAAATGTCGGTTTCTTTAATTTTAAAAAATTTCAACAGTTTCAAAACCGCTTTAAATTCTCAAATGCAGATTATATTTATTTTTATTTACTTTTTTATATTAAAAATTAATAATATTTTTAGTGATTTTGCGAAATTCTTATGTGGCGGATTTTGCGAAACGCCCATGTGGCGGATTTTGCGAAACGCCCAAAGTGGCGGATTTTGCGAAACGCCCAAAGTGGCGGATTTTGCGAAACGCCCAAAGTGGCGGATTTTGCGAAACGACCTAGCACCGTTTAGTGGTGAGTGGTGGGGCCTGTAAATATCTGGTTGGGGGGTCGAACCCCTGCAGTGTAAATTCCGTTTTTTTAATTACTTTTGTGAGCATCTATGGTGGACGAAACAATAATAAAAATTGTTTAAATTTTATCTTTGTAAATTAGTAATTATTGACCAATTTTCTAAACAATTCCCTCAAAAAATCAACAGCGCCTTTCGGCGCCGCGAGCCCTTCCCATTCCTTAAAACTTGAAAACAGTGCTATATTTTTACATTTTTGGTTGCAAATCTCTTAACAAATTGTCATCGAAAATTCAAAATTTTCTCGGCGGCGCTATCGGCACCGCCGACCCACCCACCCTCCCACCATTTTTTTGTTTTTGAAGAATTCTTTAAGAAAAATTGCCATAAAAATGCCACTATTTTGGAGCCGGTTGCCATATTTTCTGGACGGTGATCTGAATCTGAGCGCCCTGTTTAGGAATGGGATGGCCCATCCCACCGGCAATCTTTTTGAAGGTTGTTCTTATTTGCCACTAGCCACCGCGGGGAAAATTTTAAGATTTTAACGAAATTTGTTTAAAAAATTGGTCCAAAATTTACGAATTTGAAAAATTTGACAAAAACCGGTTTCGGTTTTCGGTTAACCGGGTGTCGGCCAAAAACCGAAACCGAAAACCGAGGATCGCAAAACTGGCCTAACCGAAAACCGGTGGTACCGGTTTAAAACCGACCGTGAACAACCCTAGTTATTAGTATGGTTATTGAAATTGTAATGTTATTATATGTATTTATAAGTGCCAGCACAATTAAACAATGGAAGCGCAAATTTGGCCTTTCTCTCAGCAATAAAATTTCTGATGCAACAAAAGTGTTTGGAGTTCGTTAGGCTTAGGCCTAAGCCACCCTGGCTTGGGTTTTGTTAAGGAACGTTAGCCATTTTTTAATTTTATGGTTTATCTTTTTGTTGATTTGTGAAGGCATTTCTCATTTTTTTTTATCTTTATTTTAATTTTTTTTTGTTCATGATTTTAGGTATTCGAGACAGCGATGATTTGCACGGCAAAAATCGGACAAAAAAGTGGCTTGTTTCTGCATAAGAATAAGAGTCCGGACAAAAACCAAACCAAAAGAAACCCAAAAAATTTTGTACAACTGAGTTGCCGGACTCTAATAAGAATATAAACGCTTGTAAAGTGATCGATATCATAAAGCATAAATTAATTTTTAAAGCATTAGAAATTGGTAAGGAAATGTGAAGCGGCCCGGCGGGGCTAATAAGTGGGGTTAACAACTGTTTTTAAAAGAAATGCTGTGTTTTGAAGTCCGGTTTGAAATTACTGATAAAATTATAGGAAAAACCCCTTTTTGGCATTTTTGAATAATTCCTTAAAAACTGCAATAATAACACCCCCTCGACTTTTGTTAGGATGCTTTTTTAGGGGGAAGCAATTTGTCTGATCATTGACAATACTAGTAGAAGGCTGTTACATATTTTTGAAAACAAAACAAGAGATTCGCAAAGTAAACTGTTACAATTTCAAGAATTTGACCTACAGTACCTCTGGTGAGGAAATTCTTCCCAAGCCCTCAGGGATTTTTTTCTCAAATTTACCCTCCATTTCAGTGTATTTTGGGGGTTGCAGATCTTTATGAAGAAGTTGTCTGATCAAGTTAGTGCAGTTATCTTTTTTGTTCAGTATCCTAAGTTATGTAACTGTACCGAAAAAAAAGTTGAATGCGTTAAATAACGAGAATATTTTTAAGGTTTTTTTTTTCAAAAAACGCATAAACTTTTTTCCGCGCATAACACTGGGTACGCATGCTTATGATTGGATAAAGTGTAAAGGAGGTTACCAATCAATATATGGCAATGAGCTTTTATCGACCACAGATAATTACTACATTTTCATAAAAAAAACCGTTTTGCTAGCATTAGCCGTTTTGGAGATAAATACACAAATTAATGAAATGTTTTTTTGGGAAATAGGTAAATGAGACCCTAATAGGCACTAAAAATGGCAAAAAAAGATTTTCATTATAAGTAATTAATTGTTTAAAAATTGGCTAACATTATTATTCAATTTATTTATTGACTGTAAGATTGACGATTTGATCATAAATTGGCTAAAATTATTTATTACGATTTTGCAAAATAAACAAATATTTATTGCCTGTAATTATTAAATATATTAATTTAAAGAATTTGGCTTCGAACGATTTGATCTTTTTTCAGGAATCAAATAAAGCATTAATTAATAAACATTGACTTTATATAACAAAAAGCAAAACTGCCAGAACCGATTTGACGGGATTTTAGACCATAAAATAAATTATCCCCAACAGTTTTTGGAGGTCTTACCCAGATTTATTAACTGTTTTGGGGAATCCCGAAATTTCCCCAACAGTTTTTGGAAGTCATACCCATATTTATTAACTGTTTTTGGGAATCCCGAAATTTACCCAACAGTTTTTGGAGGTCATACCCAGATGTTAAATTTCCAAAAAACTCTCCCAATCTGGCTGGCATGCCGGACCCAAAAATGTCCGGAAATTGGCATCGGGAATCCGGCAATTTTGAAATATTAGAAATTTGACTTTCTCATTTTTTTGATATTTTTCGCCCTCCTAAAGACCGAAAATTTTGATCTACTATTTAAAGATGAGAAAATTTCCAAGCGAATCTGTCTCCTCTCAACGAAAAATTTCGCAAAAATCGGCAGTTTTTGTTCGAATATATTTTACACGATGAATACTATCTTTTTTATAAAAATGTAACACAAAAATTTTGACCGTATTCTTATTACTAAAATTTAACATTTTTAATAATTTAAAGTATTTTTAAACAATTGCAGGCAATGAAAATTTGACGATTATTTTTCTAATTCCCTTTTATGCAATATATAAAGTTAAAAAGACTGACTCGGTTAAACTAAACAAAACTTTTGATGAAATATTTGGAAAAGGTTGGGACGCGGAGGTGCCGAAATTTACAGAAACCAAAGAATGGCATAAAATGGAAACACAGACAACAGAAGTTGAGAATAAATCAACTGATCAGCCCAATCCAAATGAACAAAGCTTTTCTGATCATTATGAAAGTTTTGCCAATAGAAAAATAAGGGAAAGATTTGATGAAATGTTTGATGAAAATTGGCCGGAAGACGACAATGAATTTATTGAAGAAGATCAAGCTGATTCATCTAATCAAAATGATTGCTTTGATGGACAAAAATGTCAAAAAGTGCAAGAAAATGGCACAAAACTCATAAACAGACCCAGACCCACAAATGTTTATTCTGATCAGCAAAAGCGTGAAATAAAAGACGCAAAAATGTTTATTCTAACGAGAAATTGTAAAAGAATTCATTAAAATGAATAATGAATATAAGCAAAAAGGAAACTATTCTCAAAAAGAATGGCTTAAAATTTATGCAAAAATTTCAAAAAGTATCGGCGTCAGCCTGAGAACAATTAAAAAATGGAAAAAAGAGTGAAAGGAACTCGATCAAATAGCCCAAAACAAATTTTATTCTGATCAGCAAAAACGTCAAATTTTGAAACAATTTAATGAGATTAAAAGCAAATGTAAAAAGGCCAAACTCAAAAATTTTTCAAAGAATGAACTTGATGATAAAATTGCAAAAAAATTGAGCGTAAGTGCCCACACAATTTTTAAATGGAAGCACGAATTTGGCCTTTCTGTCAGCAAAAAAATTTCTGACGCAACAAAAATTGAAATTTTGAAGAAATATGCCAAAATAAAGGGAAAGAATCCAAAAATAAGTGATTGTGACATTGTTGATTTGTTGAAAATCTCATCAATTTCATTTCTTGTGGCCTGCTATATTGAGTATTTGTCCAAAAATCCAATTGGTTATTTTTTGCATTCCGCAATTTGCTTAAGATAAATGTTCTCGATTTTGGTTTTTATACCTTGGTACTGAAATGAACACTTAAACGAAGGACTCAAATGCCTAAAAATTGCTTGTTATTCCAAACCGAATATCAAAGGTACAAGCCAGGGATGGGTTAGAGTTGCGATTAACAACAAAAATAACCAAAAATATTAATTTATCTATTTTTGTTAAATGTGCTCCAAAGCCCAATAATTATAAAAGATTGTTCATAAAATTCAGAATGCATGTTTTCTGTGTAAAAGTAAGCGTAGAACACGAATCCATCTCGGATTTGCAAATTTTAAACCCCGGAACCCGAATTCAAACAATTTTCGAAACTTCAGACAAGTGAAAAATAATGTATGCAAAAGGTTAAAAGCTTCAAAATATGCACGCAAATGTTTGTAATAATGAAGCGTGATTTTTACCAAAGGGTCCCCCCTATGGTTTTTAACCAACTTAATTCGCTAGCAACTTTATTATTTTGGGTTCCGGCGCAAACTTTTTGCGGATTTGTACTCAGTTCGATGAGAGGAATCGATTGGTAATATTTTTATTCGAGTCTGGATTCTTCCCATATAAAGTAGTTATTCCAAAATTTCAGTGCCAACTTTCCAAGGAATTTTTCGTTGGACAATCCGTCAGAAAATTTTTCTTTTTTGAACCCGATTTAAATCATTTATTTGGAGAAAATCGTGCCTGTTTTTTGGCGCGGGTTAAAAAAAGCGTCTATCTAAGCTTTCCCCAGTTGTTCTATCCGGCTTTGGTGTTATTTAAAAGTTTTTTTTTAATTTTCAAAAATTTAACCGTGTCAAAAACTGGGTTAAATTATCAATTTTTATTTTCTGTTAACGAATTCGTAATCAGTGCATCAAATAACATATTTTCAGACAATTTTTAGAGTAGACCAAAAGGGTCCTCCCCCCTGCGGTGACGGATTGTCCTTTGCTGACGGATTGCCCTCTGACGGATTGGGTACTGACGGCTGTCCGGAGGCTTGTTTCTGTTAAAAATCTGTTGTTGTCGGCCATTGTTTCCCAGAGTTGGAAAGCCGGGATCGGGATTGACAATGAGTGAAATTTTTTTGTAATGGTCAAGGGCGAACAAAAAATTATCGTCCTTATTGTCTTTAACTGCAGTTGTCTGGGGGTGAATTTTTATCCCGGTCCAACCGGAATTGTGATTTTGAAAACCGGGACAATCCAGGCCAATTCTGATTTCTTACCATGTTTGTTCCGTTTTTGCGTTAGTTCGGGCGTTTCGTAAATTAAAAGTATTTTCCGATAATTTTCTTACAAAAAATATCGACTTTTGCCAAGAACCGATTTCAACCAAACCCACCGTTGTCATCGGTCCAGGCAATGCCCGCGCCTCTTCCTAACAAAAAAGCCACAACCTTCGCGTTCTTAGTGCGAGATGCGTACCTGGGCGTGCGCCACAAACAATCACTGCAATTGAAAATTTTAAAATATGGCCTATAAATGTGATACAGAAAATCCGCCCACCGATGGGCAAATGGCCTTTTAGAACGCCATCAGACACGAAGTTGCGCCGTCCACCGCTGCCTGGTTGCGATAAACGCAGTTGGAGATCAACACGGCGCACACCTGCAAATGGCCTTCGTCTGCCGCATAAAAAAGCGCCGAATGGCCTGAAAATATGAAAGTGAAGAATTTAAAATATTTTTGAGTTAAAGAATCCTTAGCAAATATTAGGTCAATGCATAAAAATCTGGAGGTTTTCTAACGGGCACTTCAGACATTTTCTAAAGATGAGGAATTGGGCATTGAACAGTTCCGTGTTTCGAAAACGAACCTAAACTGATTTGTCGCCCAATTTTCCGGCGCCTAAGTATCCTAGACTCCTTTCAATTCCAAATAATTCCTATTGGATGACCCAATCTCAAAACCAGAACGGAAGCATTTCTTTATCTTTTTCATTTTGTTCTTTTGACCACCCGAAGGGATGTATAGAACGACAGTTTTCCTTTTCCCACCAATTGCTTCAATTCTCACAATTCTGGCTTCGGTGGCAAAAGGCCATTCTGGAACGCTATCAGCCACGGAGTTGCGCCGTCCACCGCTGCCTGGTTGCGATAAGCGCCGTTGAAGATCAACACGTTGCACACCTGCAAATGGCCTTCATCTGCCGCATAAAAAAGCGCCGAACGGCCTGAAAATATGAAAGTGAAGAATTTAAAATATTTTTGAGTTAAAGAATCCTTAGCAAATATTAGGTCAATGCATAAAAGTTAGATTGCCCATCTCAACATTAATTGCTTACTTTGGAGTTGTGGCAAAGGAATAAATATATTTTTTTTAAACTGATTATTTTTTATTCATTAAAACGGCAGTGATTTCCTCAACAACGCTTGTCGGCCAAGGGCGAGCCAGCGTTTGGGAGGGGGGGGGGGATCTTAAATCGATTCTTATGGGTGTATTTTTAAATTAAAATTGTCGGTTATAATGGTTTTGATAATAAATTTGTCGAAAAACAATGAAGGTTCCTTGAAATTTTCAAAAATTGTGGGTTGTCGGCTGGATTTCGGGGAGTCCCTGGCGCCGCCCTGGGGCTGGACGCAATTGCGAATTCCAAAAATTGCACTATTTTTAAATTAGTCAAAGGCTATCAGACCGTTTAAACGCCCCCTATCCCGAGCTTTGATGTTCTGGTAATCACGAACAATCTGACTGCAATTAAAAATTTAGGAAAATTGCTACGGATGGGAAATATACATCAATCGAGGGCTCACCACAGCCAATACAAAAGTGGAGTTTTTTAACCCTTCTCAATGTAAAAAAGGTTGAGGTAGTTCAAAGCATTTGCGAGAGGTTTATTTGCAAAGCCAATATTCAAAACACCCACCAATGCTCAAATGGCCCTTCAAGCACGCTACCAGCAAGGGCGGAAAGGCGAAAGACGTCGCCCAGTTGTAAGAGCGCCTATGGCGAAAAGCGCTTTATACACTTCTAATTGCTCTTCTTGTGCCGCGCGCAAAAGCGCCGTAAAACCTGAAATTTAAAAAGTTGGGGAAAAAATACTTGTGATTTAGAAGGATCCTTTAAACGGCTTTTGGATTAAATTCCCTCACCCTGGACGTCACCCGGATCAATTAGTGCGCCACGCCATATCAAAAAGAGGACAAATTTAGGCTGCCAGAACCCGCTGCGCATATCAACCCAGTTGCACGGTTGATATCAGTCTGTTCGATGTCCTGCAGGCCGTTTTCCAGAGGAATTCGACTACAATTAAAAATTGATATCGATGGGATTTGATTTAATGTTAAATAATAGTAATCGGCACTTTTTAAGATGGGAGATCGAAGATATCACGACGGAGGTCACAAACCCCGATGCCCCACGAAATGTCAACTCAGCCAAACACAATGCAATGTCTAAAACATTTTTTCAAAATTGATAAAAAGAGTTTTGGTCTTAAAAAATTAAAAAACCGGTTTCGGGGATTTTTATCTCGCCGTTATCAAAAGCTACGGGAATGGGCCCAGCAGCAAAGTTGCTCTACTCATATAATGGAAACACAGACAACAGAAGTTGAAAATAAATCAACTGATCAAGCCAATCCAAATGAACAAAGCTTTTCTGATCATTTTAAAAGTTTTGTCAATAGAAAAATAAGGGAAAGATTAGTAGCATAGGGATAAAAATCCGCGCGGGTACCCTCCCCGAAAAACGACAAGAGATAAAGGAAATGTGAGAGAGTGCAGAGAAAAGAGACATTATTAAAACAAATAAAAAGCACAAAAGTACGATTAAACGTGTTTCCCTGCTAAGCATCCAAAGAACCCTCCAAAAATTAAACATTACCTAAAATGTTCCCCCCCAACGTATCAGCACATCGACCGGCTCCTTTCCCACCAGCCGCCCAATAAATGGAATTGTCGACAAGGACGGGCAAACGACGCCGTTTTTCTTCTCCCCCTTTTTTCGTCTTTTTTACATTTTTATTTTTTTTATATTATTCATTCTTAAATTTTGCATCTCAAAACAAGACCTCAAGTTCTTCTCTCTCTACACGTTTATTAAAATTTTGTTTACCTTATTAAGAATGAAATAACGATTTTAAAAAATTTGAGCATCAATAATGTTTGAACTGGCTGCAATTTTTTTCATCATTTTACTTGGCTTCCGCGCCCAACGATTTCTCAAAAAAGTGGCAAGAAAGGCACAGATTTTCGTCAAGACGCTTACTGGCAAGACCATCACTCTGGAGGTTGAGGCCAGCGACACTATCGAGAAGGTGAAGGCTTAAATCCACGACAAAGTGGGGATTCGGCCCGAGCAACAACGGCTGATCTTTGCGGGGAAACAGCTTGAGGACGTGCGAAGCATGGTGGACTACAAAATTCAAAAAGAGTCCAACATACATCTAACGTTACGGTTGTGCGGGGCGGCCCAAAGAGGAATCCCATTGATCCTCAAGAGGAATTGGTCGAGTTTACCTCTTTTAATTTTCCGCCTTTACGGCGGCGCTTATTCCGCCTTTACGGCGGCGCTTAATCCGCCTTTACGGCGGCTTGCTTAATCCGCCTTTACGGCGGCGCTTATTCCGCCTTTACGGCGGCGCTTAATCCGCCTTTACGGCGGCTTGCTTAATCCGCCTTTACGGCGGCGCTTAACTCCGCTTTTACGGCGGCCTCTTTACTATAGCGTAAAATTTTTTATGGTTTTTGGTTCTTTTAGTGCTGCCACAAAAACCCTCTCCAAACCGCCCGCGACCGTGCAGACACGGGGAAAAAGAAGTTCGAAATATGTACTGTCGCACCTGTTCGACTACCATTGCTGCGAAACGTGCGGCTTACGCAGGCACTGGTACAAAATAACCTTTGCCGGTAATGAGGAGCGCGCCTTCTTGCTAGATCAGGACGTGTTTGAACATGTAATAAATATGAATTAATACAAAAATCGCAAACAATGCCTTATTTCGGACTAAAAAAAGGCGAACTTATTTAAAACTTGTGAAATGAACAATTTTCGGGCTTTTCATATTGTCGCAAAAAATGTAACTCTTACTCTTGAAAATAACTAAGTATACTTATAGGCTGCTACTACGTTGATCAAACTGACCATCAGTATTGAAGAAAGGGCAAGCGATTCGATTGAAAAGGCGCGAAAAATGTAAATAATACAAAAAATATAGGAAGCGCAAATTTTGGCCTTTCTGTCAGCAATAAAAAGTTTTCTGATGCAACAAAAATTGTAATTTTGAAGAAATATGCAAAAAATAAAAAGAAAAAATCCGAAAATGACAAATGCCGTTATTTCTAAAATGTTAAAGATTTCAACAGGAAGCCTAAATAATTGGAAAAAACAATTTAAAAAAGAAATAAAGAACCTTTGAAAATATACGGACTTTGTGATACACTCTCAACGCGAGCATGTTATTATTGTTTGTGATCAGGGTATTTGAACTTCATTGTAAGTTTTGTTCAATCCCTAAAAATACAATTTATAAATTCTTCAGTGCATAGCCAGTTTTGTTTTATCCCTGTATAGGAATTTTTGAATGAATGAAATTGAATTAATTGTCAAGATATTAATCCAATTATTTTTTATTTATCTTCGAACACATAAATTTCATTTTGTCTAAATTTCCATTCACCCCTCGTTCTGCATCAAGAATGTAACCGGATCAGGATTGGACGCATCCGGGTATTTTCCATATTTTTAGCCAAAAAGTTCGGAAGCATTCCGGGCCTAACAATGTTCAGAAACATAATTTTTGGAATCCGGTTATATCCCTGTCCACCCTGTCCCCTGCACCATTTGTATCTAACCGAACAGACTTTTGTGGCTTCGCTTTAACCGTTTTGAATCGGACCCTAAAGCCATGACCCACCAGCAAACTAATAACTCGTATATTGTTGACGAAAAGCATTTTCTGAGATGTTAATTGCCGGAATGTCTCTCAATATTATGAAATTGTTCGCTTCGTAAAATAATGTTGTTATTTTAAGTTGAAAATTCCTTACATTTCCAAATGGTATTAATAGCGACACCAAGCCAGGGCCGAGAGTACGGCTACAGAGAGGTCCGCGCATGACACGGCAGCCCCTAATTTTCTTGGTGCCCAATTTTCGGTGCCCAAATTTCCGTGCCCAAATTTTCCGTGCCCAAATTTCCGTACACCGTTCAAAGTGCTGCTGGTGATCGCGGCGAGAGAGACTCATTCATTGTAGGGGTGAGGTCTAAGCTATTTCCCTATTGATTTTTAAATTTGAATTTTTGGAGCAATTTTTTTAACAAAATATCATTAAAGTCTACATTTTTTCGCGGTAGGTATCTTTCCATTCCTAACTCTGCCAGTGGCCTTTTTAGGCCTATTTTAGCTTTTGAGGCATGGGGGCGGGTCGGCGGTGCCAATAGGCGCCGCCGAGAAATTTTTGAATTGTTGACTCAATTTATTAACAGATTTGCAACCACAATTTTAAAATAGGGCAATTTTTTGAAGCTTTTTAGAGATAAGAGAGGTCCGGAGAAATTTTTTTTTGAGATTTAACGAATTTGTTAAGAAAATTGGTCCAATAATTACAATTTTACAAAGAAAAAATTGAATTTTAATTATTTGTTTCGTACACCATAGATGCTCACCGAAAATGATAAAAAATAAATTAGACAGTCGGGGTGGGGTCTCTCAACTTTGAACAAAGTTTTTCTTTTTTTAAATATTCAGTAAATTCGTCCATTCAAACTTGTAATTGTTTCTAATTTAAAAAAATGGGAATTTAAAAAACTTTTGGAATTGTTTACACACAAATATAGTTTATAAAATGTTGGGAAAAAATGAACACAGGCAGGATTTGAACATCCCATCCAAACAGTTAAACTCACCCCACCACTCACCACAACACCACCACTATTCAAAAAAGCCGGTTTTCGGTTTCGGTTAACCTACCGTGCACAACCCTAATTTTAACCATTAATCCGGGATTTTTCAAAAATCCGGTTTCAACACCTCAGTTTCCTATTTTGTCAAATTCGAAATTGGCAACATTTTTAAATTTTTTGCTATTTACATAACAAAAATGTTAAATTCTAAAAAAAATTTCTGATGGCGTCTTCCGACGGAATTTTCCTGCAACGGGAATAAATGGGGATTCTCGTTCGGGATTATTGTTAAATTTGTTGAAAATTTTTTTAATAAATTGTTTAATATTTTATTAAGGTCTAGAATTATTGTATATTTGTTGAAAATTTTTTTAATAAATTGTTTAATATTTTATTAAGGTCTAGAATTATTGTATATTTGTTGAAAATGTATTTAATAAATCCAATGAAGTAATTTTTCATTGTTTAATATTTTATTAAGTGAGAAATACTTTGAATTTCAATATCTGAGCGTGGAAAAATTTTTGTAAAAAAAAACCCTTGCCCGTGTACGGGCCCGTGTTTTTGCCTGACACGGGTTCACGGGTAACACGGGTTTTTAGCCCGTGATGCCCTTGCCCGTGTAGGGCGGTAACCCTTGCCCGTAGCCCTTGCCCGTGAAGGTCGGTAACCCTTGCCCGTGTCATTTGAAAAATTTCAATCTCTATTAAAAAAGGTTTTTAATAATTTGATTTATTTTGGGTGGGTATTTTGTGTAAGTTCAGAGTAGAATTTGGCTTATTGCTTTGTTTCCTGATTTTTTGACTTCTCTTATTTTCATCAACAACTTCCTTTGCATCCAATTCTTTAATCGGAAAGTTACTTGCGTCCAAATGAGCATTTGCCTCTTAAATCTTTTCGGTTTCAAACCGAACCAAACCAATAACCGAACCAAAAAAATGGTGGTTTTCGGTTTCGGTTCGGTTTGGTTTGAAACCGACAGCCTTATCCTTGAGCCGTCGGCTTGCACTTTCTAGCCTCACATGTACCTGTCACAACTAGTTAATTATATTATTACGATCAGAAATATATGTAATCCACAATTCTTTTACAGAGAAAAAATATTTAATTCCACGTTTCATATAATGCTAATCATTAATTCCATACAATAACATTACAATTTCAATAACCATCCAAATATCCATAATTTTTTTATTTCATTATTAAATAAAGATGAAAAATTTAATACTAATCTTAATTCCATTCTATGCTATATATAAAGTTGAAAAGGCTGATTCGGTAAAACTAAACAAAACATTTGATGAAATCTTTGGAAAAGGTTGGGACGCGGAGGTGCCGGAATTTGCAGAAACCAAAGAATGGCATAAAATGGAAACACAGACAACAGAAGTTGAGAATAAATCAACTGATCAGGACAATCCAAATGAACAAAGTTTTTCTGATCATTTTGAAAGTTTTGCCAATAGAAAAATAAAGGCAAGATTTGATGAAATGTTTGATGAAAATTGGTCGGAAGACGACAATGAATTTATTGAAGAAGCTGAAGCTGATTCAACTGATCAAAATGATTGCATTGATGGACAAAAATGTCAAAAAGTGGGCACAAAACTCTTAAAACAAAGCAAAAATGATTATTCTGATCAGCAAAAGCGTGAAATTGTTGAGGAATATATTTCATTGACAAAAAAATTTAAGCAAAAAGGAAAACATTCTAGAAAAGAGTGGAAACAAAATTATAATCAAATAGCAAAGAGTATCGGTGTCGGTATTAATGCAATTTGGAAATGGAAAAAAGAGTTTGGACTAAGTCATAAATTGCATTTAAATCAAGAAAAAATGGAGAAACTAAAGCAATATTGTGAAATCAAACGAATCAACCCAAAAATTAAAGATTTAGAAATAGCGGAAAGGTTGAATATTGGAGGACGAACACTACGACAATGGAAAATGGAACTTAAAAATGCTGTCAAAGATGAGAATAATTGCTCTCTACAAATGGAACTCATTCAAATAAGCCAAAACAACGTTACAAAGTCAAAGTTTTCTGAGTTAGAAAAACGTCAAATTTTAAACCAATTTGATGAAATAAAAAGCAAATGTAAAAAGGCAAAACTCAAAAACATTTCAATGCGTGAACTCGATAAGAAAATTGCAAAAAAATTAGGCTTTTGTTGCTCCACAATTTATGAATGGAAGCGCAAATTTGGCCTTTCTGTCAGCAACAAAATTTCTGATGCAACAAAAATTGGAATTTTGAAGAAATATGCCAAAATGAAAAGGAAGAATCCCAAAATGAGTGATTGTGACATTGCAAATTTGTTGGAAATTACAAAAAGCAGTATAACTAAATGAAAAGCTCAATTTAGAGAAGAAAATAACAACATAAACATATACGGATTCTGTTGAGGGATTCAAGACTGAAAAATGCAGATTTTATATTTGATAAAATTTTTTTTGATCGACTTTGGGGACAGTTGAATGATAGGGGAGGGGCCGATCATTATTTAATTCTACGGTGGTGTATTCTTTTATCCATTTTTATCAACCATTTTTGATGGGGTTGCAAAACGTACCATTTTTGCTGGGGAGGCAAAACGTAGTCTATTTTCACTATTACTAATAACTGTGTAGTTACGACATACCGTTAACACTCTTTTAATCCCACTGGCGGGATTATTTTTTAACCTACTCAAAAGGGCGACATTATTAGAGGGGGGCGGGATTATTAAATGAGAACCCGTTGGGTTTTGTGAGTTCACCTACTCCGAGGAGGCGGGATTATTAGAGAGGGCGGGATTATTAGCGAGGGTGGGATTAAAAGAGAGTTTACGGTAATGAAGAAACTTCACTAACAAATGCCTGAGGGAGCACTGAAGGCTATATAAAGGATCCCTGGCCTAATTTTGGGCCACTTTTTGTTGTACCTGGCTCGATCATCACTCGATCACCAGTTCAGAACTGCACTGCCCGTAAGAAACTTCACAGAACTGTAACTGTGTAGTTAGACATAAGAAATGAAGAAGCTTCACATACTGACAACTGTGTAGTTAGACATAAGAAGTGAAGAAGATTCACATACTAAAATGTTCTAATTATTATTTAATTTTTCTTATTGCCTGTAATTATTGAATATTTTAATTCGCGATTGTCCACTTCACTCGGATTGTCCACTGTCCAATTGCCCGGACCCCATTTCATTTCCCCGGAATAAACTTTATTCACGCTTGGTAAGCACAGTGCAAAATTTGGGATGTTTTTGGGAATCCCGAAATTTCCCTAACAGTTTTTGGAAGTCTCACGCCGATTTATTAACAGTTTTGAGTCCTCTAAAAATATACGCGTCCCAAATCCATTCTGCCATCTCGTGGTGAAGTCGATTTGATTTGGAACAACCGCCTCCCAGAACTTCGGTTCGAGTTAATGAGCATGGAGACTGATAGTGATAGGTGAAGGGGCGATCATTTTTCCATTTTAAGGTTAAGAAATTATTTATTTATTTTTATCGATTGACTCCTAATGTTCAATCAAGTCTTGTTTCTCTGAAAAACCTCGAGATTAGAGTTTGGATCGGCATAATATTGCATCAAATAAAACATTTGCATCATTTCAGTCCATTAATGTCATTTCTGATGATAAAGGAATATTGCAAAATAAAAAGAAACAATACAAAAATGATGAATTGTGACATTGCTGTGTAATGCTGAAGGATCCTAAAAGGCTAACACCGCAGCATTCCGTGCTGAGGAGATCAGGGATGTCGTCCGTTCCGTATTCCGTGAAATTCCGTCCGTAATTCCAAATACGGACTCTAAAGACTTTGCTTCTTTTGCAAAAAGCTTCTTCAGACTAAATGCTGTCAAATGTTAATTCTTCGTATTCTGTAGTCTTTTAAAATGTTGTAAGCTGAAAAGTGGTTTGTTATTAACAAAAACTATATTATTTTTAATTTTAAAAAAAGTGAAAAAAAAAACTTTAAATCCAGCACTTGAAGGAATTGTTAATTGTTCGCATTATTTAATTAAAAATTGGCTTTGAACGATTTGATCTTTTTGGGAAATCAATATAAAGCATTGGATAATAAAAAATTGACTTTTTATTGACAAAAACCAGATTATTACTAAAATTATTAACATTTTCAATAAAATTTATTGAAATTCATAAGGAAAGCAGGCAATGAAATTTTGGCTATTAATTATTATTTTATTATTTGCACCGAATTTGATCAAAAATGCTGAATCTGTGAGTCAACCAAAACTAAATAAAACATTTGATGAAATATTTGGAAAAGGTTGGGACGCGGAGGTGCCGGAATTTACAGAAACCAAAGAATGGCATAAAATGGAAACACCGACAACAGAAGTTGAAAATAAATCAACTGATCAGGCCAATGCAAATGAACAAAGCTTTTCTGATCATTTTGAAAGTTTTGCCAATAGAAAAATAAGGGAAAGATTTGATGAAATGTTTGATGAAAATTGGTCGGAAGACGACAATGAATTTGTTGAAGAAGCTGAAGCTGATTCAACTGATCAAAATGATTGCATTGATGGACAAAAATGTCAAAAAGTTCAAGGCACAAAACTCATAAATTTTTATTCCGATCAGCAAAAGCGTGAAAGTGTTGAAGAATTCATTAAAATGAATGATGAATATAAGCAAAAAGGAAAATATTCAAGAAAAGAATGGGATCAAAATTATTCTCAAATAGCAAAGAGTATCGGTGTCGGAATTAACACAATTTTAAAATGGAAAAAAGCGTTTGGACTAAGTCATAAATTGCAATCAGATAAAGAAAAAATGAAAAAACTAAAGCAATATTGTGCAATTAAAAAAACAATCCAAAAATTAGAGATTTCGAAATAGCGGAAAGTTTAAACATTGGAGGACGAACACTACGACAATGGAAAAAAGATCTTAAAAATGCTGCCAAAGATGAGAATAATTGTTCTTTACAAAAGGAACTCGATCAAATAGCCCAAAACAAATTTTATTCCGATCAGAAAAAACGTGAAATATTAAAACAATTTGATGAAATAAAAAGCAAATGTAAGCAGACAAAACTCAAAAACATTTTAATGCATCAACTCGATGATAAATCGCAAAAAAATTGGGCGTTTCTACCGCCACAATTATTGTATGGAAGCGCAAATTTGGCCTTTCTCTCAGCAATAAAATTTCTGATGCAACAAAAATTGGAATTTTGAAGAAATATGCCAAATTAAAAAGGAAGAATCCGAAAATGCGTGATTGTGACCTTGTTGATTTGTTGAAGATTTCAACAGGAAGCCTAAATAGATGGAAAGCTCAATTTAAAAAAGAAATAAAGAACCTTTGAAAATATACGGACTTTTTAGGCCGCGAGCATGTTATTATTGTTTGTGATTATCCCTTGTACCGCAAACACTCTTTTAATCCCCCAACCTACAATAATCCCCTCAACCTCTAATAATCCCCCACCACCTAATTAACAGTCCGAACCCAATTTTATCACCTTTTTCCACTGGTAAAATTTGACGAGATGTAACGGAGAAAATGTATAAACTACAAGGGTGTATAGTATTCAGGAATTTTTTTCGGAGGAGGGGCTAATTCGAAAAAGTCAACTTTTAAGGGTGCATTTTTGGATTTTATTTTATTTTTCTTAAGGAATTTTTTTAAAAAAAGTTGGATTTAAGGGGTGTAGCGAAACAAATGTGGTGGCAGGAAAACATGATGCATATGAAAAAAATGCTCAAAAATTAGAACAGAATTTAGGCTTGGAACTCGACCACTTGCGGTGGAGGTGGAGGCTGCATGTGCCCAATTGGCAAAAAATCAACATTCTAGAAAACAAAACAATCGAAGCCTGAAGTCATAAAAATTATACCTGGTGATTGAGCGGTTCCGGGCCCAAATCTCACCGAAACCATCATCATTTTCTTGCTCATCCTCATGGCTGCGTGGCGGGGGTTCATTGCCTGCAATAGCTTTCGATCAGTGTGTTTCAGTTCCATAATTTTTGGGCCTAACCATAGTTCAGTGGCGGTGCCTTTTCTTGGCCTATTACCGGAATAGGCATCTGTGGACTCCGAGAATTGGTGGCGGGGAGCCGGGAGGTGTGGGTATCGGCATGGGCTTGGGCCGGTTTTCGAGCACTCGGTTGCTAAATGCCGGGGTAATATGTTCAAATTAGAAAATGGGGTTACTAAAACTCAGCCAAAATTTTCGGGCCGTATGCCACTGTCGCATTAAAGCGCGTAGCATTTTCAAAGTAGAGCGGGCCGTAGCCCTTGGAAAAGTTGAACGCCATTTTAGTAAGTTTGAGATCTGCTTGATATGCTCGCCCAATGTCGATGTGCCAGCACCCCGCCCATTTCCTATTTGACAAAAAAAAACGACCCTGAAAATATAAAAGAACGAGAATGATTAATTTATAGAGGCCAATCGCTAGGTGGCAGGTTGCAGCAGAAAAAAAAAGCTGCAGAACGAATTCCAGTCGGAGGCACGAAGTGCCCTCTTCCGCGTCACGTTTAAGTTGGAAAACTACCATTTTCTCCGATTTTAAATTTTGGTTCACTTTTTGGCATTTCCTTTTCTCCATACATTTTTTCACATAATGCTCTGGCATTTTCAAAATTTACGGATTTGGTTTCATCCCCGTTGTTCGATGAACACTATTATTCAGGTATTTAACAATTTCATCTACAACATCAACCCACCTAAATGTATTATTTTGAGTAAAGTATCTGTAGAGTCGCTCTTTTATTGTTCGGTTAGCCCGTTCAACTAAAGCAACAAAAAACATTTACTCAGAACCTCTATGCAAACTAATAAATATTTGTATCCGCCATTGTGTTTGGTCAATTGATCAAAAAAACAAAGGTCGCATTGCCAATCGGTATGAAAGCCACTGGGGACTGTGGTGACATGCACTAGTTTAATTTTTGTATTTACCCTCTAAAATTTTATTTATCCCTGCAAATGCAAAATATATTCACTATCTTTCGCGGATCGGTCGGTGAGGAAGGGAGGGGGGATGTGTCAACAGGTTAAGATTTGGGGCGGGATTTGAGGTGGGATTGTGGGTGTAACACTTTTTCCAACACTTGAAGCAATATTTTGATAGGAAGAATCCCGTGCCCCGTATTATCACATTTTAGGGGGTTTGGTCCGCAATCTCTCGTCCCTTGGCAATCAATTTCTTACAACTGGGTCAGCAAGTCTCTCGGAAAGCGTCGAACTTGTACAACTAATTTGCTAATACGCATTATTTGTAAGCAATAATTGAAAGCTAGAAAACTGGAACGGTTGAAGGTGAGCCCAGTTAAAGGCATGTCCAGGGGTGTGCACGGATACGAATTTTTGTATCCGTATCCGTCCGTCCTCAAAATCTCATATCCGTTATCCGTCCGTATCCGTGACCTTCCAAAATCCCATATCCGGATATCCGTCCGCGGATATCCGCGGATATCCGCATTATTTCAAAATCACTAGAGTTTTCTCCAAAGTTCGAAAAAATAATTTTTCAAAGCGCTTTCCGATCGCGTTATCGTCTGATTATAATTAAATCAAAACTGATATGAATTGAGCTTAACAAGAAAATTTTAAAGGAAAAGATTGAACTTTTGATTGCTTGTTAATCAATTTTTTGAAAAAAGATTTTTGGTATTTTTAGAATTTTTACATTTTTGTTTATAAAAAGATAATTTTTTTGAAAATTCTGCTTTACTGCTGGGGGGGGGGGGGTCGGCGGTGCCGATAGGCGCCGCCGAGAGAAAAATTGAATCTTTAAAGACGTATGCTAAGAAAAATCGTCCAATTTTTAGGTAATTGAGTTCTAAAATGAACTAATTATTTGTGTAAATGTTTAAAATTTTATTTTTTATGTCTGATTTTTTTTCAAAAAGTTGTAAGAATACTAAAAAGGAAGAGTTAAAGTACAAAAACAAAAAATAAAGATGATATCGCGAGAGGGTATAGAACCATCGACACAAAGTAGACTCACCCTAAACCTTAACCGCTAGGCCATCTTCAAATTTTGAATACATCCTTGAAAACCTCTTTAGGAAAATCGTCTTAAAAATTTTCCTTATCAGTCAAAATCAACGGATGCGACGGATATCCGCGGATATTAGGGTCATATCCGTCATCCGTCCGTATCCGTGACATTCCGAAAAACCATATCCGTTATCCGTCCGTATCCGGATATATCCGCGGATATCCGGATATCCGGATGTCCGTGCACACGCCTGGGCATGTCTATGGTGAGTAATAGAATTTGTATAAAAAACTCGAATGTTGATGATTAAGAAAGGACTTCAAATCATTGTAATTAATTATTTGTTTAAAAATGGCAAACATTATTTTTTGTTTTTTAGCAAAAATAATATTGCATTAATTGTTCGCATTATTTAATTAAAAATTGGCTTTGAACGATTTGATCTTTATATAAAGCATGGATTAAGAACGTGCAAGATAATGGCACCCAACTCATAAATGATTATTCTGATCAGCAAAAGCGTGAAATTGTTGAAGAATTTATTAAAAAGAAAAATGAATTTAAGCTAACAAGAAAATATTCAAAAAAAGAATGGGATAAAAATTATACCAAAATTTCGATGACTATCGATGTCGGCATTAATACAATTAAAAAATGGAAAAACTCGAAATTACCATTCACACGCAGATAAAAAAGAAAAACTTAAGCAATATTGTGAAATTAAAAATAACAACCCAAAAATTAGAGATTTCGAAAAAGCAGAAAGGTTAAATATTGGAGGAAGCACATTAAGGCAATGGAAAAGGGAACTTTAAAATGCTGTCAAAGATGACAATAATTGTTCTTTACAAATGGAACTCGATCAAATAGCCCAAGCCAAAGTTTATTCTGATCAACAAAAACGTCAAATTTTAAAACAATTTGAAAAGATAAAAAGCAAATGTAAGAAGGCAAAACTCAAAAACATTTCAATGCAAGAACTTGATGATAAAATTGCAAAAAAAAAAATTGGGCGTTTTTAAAAGTACAATTAGTAAATGGAAGCGTAAATTTGGCCTTTCTGTCAGCAATAAAAGATTTCCTTTTTTCGTGTGGATGTTTTTATTAAGTTTATTATTATCTGTAGACGAATTGAATAACGTAGCGACTTTTTGCTTGGAAGTCTGACTTGCCTCCGTGAAAAACATCTACAACGAACGAGCTTGGACGGCTATTACCTTATTAACTCCAACCGATTCCGGAATCGGTTCCCGGAACCGCGAAAATCTGGAACCGTTCCGGAACCGGAATCGCGGAACCGTCAAATCCGGAACCGCAAAGAGCTTGGAGCCGCCTCGGAACCGTATCAAATATATGTTTTTCCACCTAAAATTCATTCGTCATCCTCACTTTCCACATCAGTATCCAAACGATTTGCCTGCGCTAGCCGAACATTATACAAATTAAGGAAAAGTTGAAATTGATTTAACCAAAAATTGTTAACTGTTTTGTCAAATACTCCCCGAATTCGAATTCCCAATTTCCTGAACATTTGCCGCGGTATTTTCTTCCACAGAATGTCCATCGATAGAAGTTGGATGAAATTGCTGTCGTTTATGCTTTTTCCATATACGCAAAGTATCTCTTCCAATGTTCAACATTTTGGCAATGTCGCCGTCACTAATTTTAGGGGTTTTGTCCCTAATTTGATAATAACGTTTCATCAATTCCTTTTGTTCGCTGTGGGTGTATATATGGTTTGGTTCTGTTAAATAATTTTAATTAATATAAATAAATAATAAAATTGGGTTCGAAATACTCACTGGTTTGGCCAAGTTCCCTTTTCCACACGTAAATTGTTGCAGCACTTAGTCCCAACTCTTTTGCGACAGTTTTATCAATTTCGTGATGACAAGAGTTTTTGAATCCGGCTCGCTTTAACACGGCTTTTCTCTGATCAAATTTCTCTACCAAATTTTTTTGCTCATTTTTTTTCTTTTTTTGACTTACGACAAATTTTTTTTTCCATCTATATATATTTGAGCGGCTGACCTTTAAATGTTTACCAATTTTATTGTCAATTTTAAACCATTCTTTTGTTGAATATTTTCCTTTTTGCTTAAATTCTTCTTTCATTGCGAGGAATTTGGCAACAATTTTACGTTTTTGCTCATCTTCAGCAATTTTTTTGTGTGAAGTAATTTCTTGCATTATTTTGTTCTGTTCTTCGCCATTTTTGGCATTATCAAAGTGATCAGACTCTGGGAGAGGAGCATTCTGATCAGTTGAATTGGGTTCAATTTGTCCAAGCTGGTTGTTCTGCTGGTAAAGCAAATTGTGTTCAAGCGTTAATTTATGCCATTCTTCGGCTTTGTCATTGTCCCACCATCCTTCTCCGAATATTTCATCAATTAATTGAATGGATTCGGCTTTGTCGAGTGAATTTGTTGCAAAAAATGATAACAATATTAAAACCCAAAAATCTTCCATTTTTTGAACAAAAAACCCTCTAAATTTAGGGAGATTTCTTGATATTCCAATTATTATAATTAAACTGAAAATTCGATATGAAAATTTTCCAACTATTTTTGTGTCTAAGAATCTTACAAAATGTTTAAAATTAAAATGAATAATAAATATTCACAAATTGTACAATATTAATAAATAGTATTTAGCTTGGATTAAAAATTATTGAAAGTAATAAATGACAGCTCACAATTGAAATGGGCATTCATATAAAAGCATATTCTTTAATAGTTTCTAACCAGAATCAATATTCCTGGCAGGTCATAAATTTTTTCTTATTATAATTACATTTTACAAAAATGTCGGTCGATTATGAATAGCTAAAATAGAAAAAAATATTTAAAAATTTAAAATTAGCCCTGTAGAAAATTAATTCAGAACCATCTAAAAGCCTGAAATGGGCATTCATATAAAAGCATATTCTTTAATAGTTTCTAACCAGAATCAATATTCCTGGCAGGTCATAAATTATTTCTTATTATAATTACATTTTACAAAAATGTCGGTCGATTATGAATAGCTAAAATAGAAAAAAATATTTAAAAATTTAAAATTAGCCCTGTAGAAAATTAATTCAGAACCATCTAAAAGCCCCCATATCTTTAACTGGGCACTTTAAAACTCAATCATTAATTTCTAAATCGTGTTCCTGGGGGTCGTGGAAAACTGGTTTCGGTCTCCTCGTCCTTTAATTTAAAAATCAAACCTGATTTTTTCACTTTTCAGTACCGGGTTGCTGAGACTTTTCCCGCTTCGTTAATCAGTAGGGCTCGGATTGATATGAACCAAAAATCGCCAAATATGCGCATATATATGCACCGAAAAAAGGCCATAATATGCACCAAAATATGCTAAAACTGCCGAAATATGCACCAAAAATGCCGAAATATGCACCAAAAAATGGCACTTTTACTGCATTAATTTGCTTTATACTTAATTTTTTCTTCTTTTAACGTATAATTAAGTAGATTAGCAGCATAAGACCCCGTTTTGCATCCGGCAACCGGATGCAAAACGAGGTCTTAAGTCTGCACTAACACTTTAATGGTACCCTTGGACTGCAGCCCCTCCAAATATCTAACATACCCCATTTTGCATCCGGATGCAAAACAAGACCTTTTGTCACGCACCCCAATTCATTATTCCCATAGAGAGCGGGCCTCATCAGTACGGTCTCTCTTTATACTAAAAAAAAGTCTGTTTCGGCCCGTTACCGTATACAGACATGCACAAACCACAACACAAAACTAAAAAAACTATTAAAATTCTAAACAGATCTAACACATAAGTCCGAATTTAAATAAAATTAAAAAAATTTTTATTCTTAAAAACCCAATTCAGTTTATCGGCCTAAATCAAAATTTCCCCTACCTTTATCAATCAACATAATCAATCTAAAAAAAATTTAAAAAGGTTACTACTTTTCACTTCTCAAAAAAAACCCCGCAGTTCTTCCAAAAGTTAAATTTTTAAATAATACCATTTTACTATCCCGCTACCACAATATAAAATTTAGTAAACGATTCAAAACTGAAGTAAAAATGTTCAACCCCTATTTTACATAAATTCGGACTTTTTTTTTTGGATTTTTTCTTGGCTTTTTTTTTTTGCATTCTTTTTTTGGCTTTTTTTTTTTGCTTTTTTTTTTTTTGGATTTTTTAAGCCTTTTTTTAGCTGAAATATATGCGCTGCACCTCAAAGTTGTTCTGACGGCAGTACGGACACTGACCAATTTCTGCTGCATAAACAAATTTGCGCAACTCGTCATTTTTCGCTTTCAACGCTTTTATTTGCGCTAATTGGCGGATCGGCAATGGCCGCTCCTCGTCGTCCACCGGAACTGGGCCAGGCGGACTTGGCGGATCGGCGAATTTATGGTTTTTGGCCGAAAAATCCATTTACAAAAAAAGATTCAAAATTTTTTCCACTCAAAATTTTTTCGTTATGTGTAAGAAATTTTCGCGCATTTTTTCTGTTGCGTTTTGCCCGTCCCACGAATAATTAATTTGGTGGCTTTTATCGCGTGCCACTCCAAATTAGCTTCGTTGTTCGTGCAAGTAAGAAAATTCCCCGCCCGTCCCACGAATAACTAATTCGGTGTGGCGAAAGCACATGCGAAAATTTTTGAGTTTATATGGTGGAACGATCAAGGTCAGTTGGTCGGAATTAGCTATTTCAATTTTAAAATTTCTTTTCTCTTTTGCATTTTTTTTGTTATCTGACCCTTCCAATGCTAATTAGCTTTTTGAGACAATTCCCTTTTCACATTTTTTGTTGCTATTTGGCACGCCCAAGCTAATTAGTATTGGCTGACAATTCCCTTTTAACATTTTTTTCTGTTGCTCCCGTATGACATTTTAGTTCCTTTATTTAAGTTGACACAAATTCGATTTAATTGTCCCTGGAGGTGGGGGGATGATCTTTGGTCCCAAGGAATAGCCCAGGGTACCACACGTTCCTTTTTTTTAGAAGGTCCAAATTCGGTTTAATTACCCCGGGGGGAAGGGGTGATCTTTGGTCCAGAGACTAGCCCGGGGTACCACACGTTCCTTTTCCAGAAAGCCGTTAATTACCCCGGGGGAAGGAGTGATCTTTGGTCACAGGAAATAGCCCGGTGACCTTGTTTCGCATCCGCCTGATCGATCAGGCGGATGCAAAACTTTGGCTTTTGGTTCCTACAAATAATTAAAAATGCCCGGGGATGTTCCTTTTTTAGAAGGTCCAAATTCATCTTAATTATCCCAGGGGAAGGGGTGATCTTTGGTGCCAGGGAATAGCCCGGGGTACCAATTACTTAGCGCAGACCAAAGACCTCGTTTTGCATCCGGTTGCCGGATGCAAAACGGGGTCTTATGCTGCTTAGATTTAAAGCCTTTTGCGTATTATTTTAGTATTTTTGGAAAGTTGATAAATATCGAAAAAATCCCGAAAAAATCCCGGTAGTTTTAACTGGCAGGCCAATTCATCGCCAGATAGCTATCTCCGCGCCAGCCACTCGAGCGCTGCGCCATTCAGCGCCGTGATATTTTTATGAAAATGTTCAATTCTTCAAGCCTTTTTTTCGAAATGACTAAAACTTATCGTTAAAAATACTTTCAAAAACAGCCTGAAATCCATGATTTTGTGTTTATTTTTACAAATTTTTGAACAAAAATTCCAAAATATGCTCGAAATATGCAAAATATGCCCAAATATGCACCGATATGCAAAAAATATGCACGAGCTCTGAATATGCAAAAAATGACATTTGAAACTTGACCAAAAAAGCTTAAACAACGCGAAAAGGCTAGTTTTGGGCCGTATTCTTCGAAGCATATGAGAAATATAATATGCAAAACGCATATAATCCGAGCCCTATTAATCAGTCAATTGGCGTACTCACAATTTTTGTCCATCTTTATTGCCATTGGCCAAGGCTTTGCTGTAAGAACGACAAGTTTGTTCATTCCGGAGCTGCAGTCTCGCCGTAGTCGAGTGTACGGTACTGTGGCTGCTATTTTCCACCTTACTGTCTAACTTTTCCTCTATCGGGTTTTGATGTTTAAAGTCTTTTTTTCCTTAATTTTCAAAAATTTTAATTCAAAACAATTTTTGTCGCCGCTGATGTTCGGAGGCGACGAGAACAAAGACCAAAGGGGAAAGATCGAAAGGGGAGGAGAAGCAAATCGGAGAAGCTGGAAATGTCAATTCGAGGAGAGGGACGAAACGCCTACTTAAACACCATTCACCGCCTTACAAGGCACTTCGGACGATTTCATTCCATTCACTTGATAAAGTAAATCGATTCTTGCATCGGGACATTTCTCCTCTCAAAAGGGAGAAATAACACTCTATATTCCTTCTCATTCGGGTCTACATAGAAATTGGATAATTCGGGTTTCCTGGTGTTTGAAATTGCTCAGGAAGGTCTAAACTCCGAACTCAAGCGTAAAGAGTCGCGACAAAGTGGTGCAACGGCCGAATCGCCAAATCCGGGAAAACAAAGGGTTGAAAAAGTCTGAAGAAAAGGGAAATAAACTCAGTGAAAAGATGTCTGCTCCGATTAAAATGGCAATCGGCGCCATGGTGGAGGGATTAATACGGCACTTAATGGAGGTTCGACCTATTGTGGAAGCCGACCAACGTACAGAGGAAGGGTAAACAAAATAAGGGAAGAAAAAGTATTTATAAGTGGAATGCTTTGACTCTTGCCTTGCCTTAACGCCGCCTTGACTCTTGACTTGCCTTAACACTTGCCCTTGCCCTGACTCTTGACTTGACTTGCGTTGAATCTATCGACCCCCTTTGACTCTTGACTTGCCTTGACACTTGCCTTGACTCTTGATTTGACTCTTGACTTGCCTTGACTCTTGATTTGATTCTTGATTTGACTCTTGACTTGCCTTGACTCTTGATTTGACTCTTGACTTGCCTTGACTCTTGATTTGACTCTTGGTTTGCGTTGAATCTCGACCTGCTTTGACTCTTGCCTTGCCTTGACTCTTGATTTGATTCTTGACTTGCCTTAACTCTTGACTTGACTCTTGGCTTGAGTTGAATCTCGACTTTCTTTGACTTGAATTGACTCTTGGTTTGCGTTGAATCTCGACCTGCTTTGACTCTTGCCTTGACTCTTGATTTGACTCTTGCCTTGCCTTAACGCCGCCCTGACTCTTGACTTGCCTTAACACTTGCCTTTGCCCTGACTCTTGACTTGACTTGCGTTGAATCTCTCGACCCGCTTTGACTCTTGACTTGCCTTGACACTTGCCTTGACTCTTGATTTGACTCTTGACTTGCCTTAACACTTGCCTGACTCTTGACTTAACTTGCGTTGAATCTCTCGACCCGCTTTGACTCTTGACTTGCCTTAACTCCTGACTTGACTCTTGGCTTGCGTTGAATCTCGACTTTCTTGGACTTTGACTTGATTTGACTCTTGGTTTGCGTAGAATCTCGACCTGCTTTGACTCTTGCCTTGCCTTAACGCCGCCCTGACTCTTGACTTGCCTTAACACTTGCCTTTGCCCTGACTCTTGACTTGACTTGCGTTGAATCTCTCGACCCGCTTTGACTCTTGACTTGCCTTGACACTTGCCTTGACTCTTGATTTGACTCTTGACTTGCCTTAACACTTGCCCTGACTCTTGACTTGACTTGCGTTGAATCTCTCGACCCGCTTTGACTCTTGACTTACCTTGACACTTGCCTTAACTCTTGACTTGACTCTTGGCTTGCGTTGAATCTCGACTTTCTTGGACTTTGACTTGATTTGACTCTTGGTTTGCGTTGAATCTCGACCTGCTTTGACTCTTGCCTTGCCTTAACGCCGCCCTGACTCTTGACTTGCCTTAACACTTGCCTTTGCCCTGACTCTTGACTTGACTTGCGTTGAATCTCTCGACCCGCTTTGACTCTTGACTTGCCTTAACACTTGCCTTTGCCCTGACTCTTGACTTGACTTGCGTTGAATCTCTCGACCCGCTTTGACTCTTGACTTCATTATTCCCATAGAGAGCGGGCCTCATCAGTACGGTCTCTCTTTATACTAAAAAAAAGTCTGTTTCGGCCCGTTACCGTATACAGACATGCACAAACCACAACACAAAACTAAAAAAACTATTAAAATTCTAAACAGATCTAACACATAAGTCCGAATTTAAATAAAATTAAAAAAATTTTTATTCTTAAAAACCCAATTCAGTTTATCGGCCTAAATCAAAATTTCCCCTACCTTTATCAATCAACATAATCAATCTAAAAAAAATTTAAAAAGGTTACTACTTTTCACTTCTCAAAAAAAACCCCGCAGTTCTTCCAAAAGTTAAATTTTTAAATAATACCATTTTACTATCCCGCTACCACAATATAAAATTTAGTAAACGATTCAAAACTGAAGTAAAAATGTTCAACCCCTATTTTACATAAATTCGGACTTTTTTTTTTGGATTTTTTCTTGGCTTTTTTTTTTTGCATTCTTTTTTTGGCTTTTTTTTTTTTGCTTTTTTTTTTTTTGGATTTTTTAAGCCTTTTTTTAGCTGAAATATATGCGCTGCACCTCAAAGTTGTTCTGACGGCAGTACGGACACTGACCAATTTCTGCTGCATAAACAAATTTGCGCAACTCGTCATTTTTCGCTTTCAACGCTTTTATTTGCGCTAATTGGCGGATCGGCAATGGCCGCTCCTCGTCGTCCACCGGAACTGGGCCAGGCGGACTTGGCGGATCGGCGAATTTATGGTTTTTGGCCGAAAAATCCATTTACAAAAAAAGATTCAAAATTTTTTCCACTCAAAATTTTTTCGTTATGTGTAAGAAATTTTCGCGCATTTTTTCTGTTGCGTTTTGCCCGTCCCACGAATAATTAATTTGGTGGCTTTTATCGCGTGCCACTCCAAATTAGCTTCGTTGTTCGTGCAAGTAAGAAAATTCCCCGCCCGTCCCACGAATAACTAATTCGGTGTGGCGAAAGCACATGCGAAAATTTTTGAGTTTATATGGTGGAACGATCAAGGTCAGTTGGTCGGAATTAGCTATTTCAATTTTAAAATTTCTTTTCTCTTTTGCATTTTTTTTGTTATCTGACCCTTCCAATGCTAATTAGCTTTTTGAGACAATTCCCTTTTCACATTTTTTGTTGCTATTTGGCACGCCCAAGCTAATTAGTATTGGCTGACAATTCCCTTTTAACATTTTTTTCTGTTGCTCCCGTATGACATTTTAGTTCCTTTATTTAAGTTGACACAAATTCGATTTAATTGTCCCTGGAGGTGGGGGGATGATCTTTGGTCCCAAGGAATAGCCCAGGGTACCACACGTTCCTTTTTTTTAGAAGGTCCAAATTCGGTTTAATTACCCCGGGGGGAAGGGGTGATCTTTGGTCCAGAGACTAGCCCGGGGTACCACACGTTCCTTTTCCAGAAAGCCGTTAATTACCCCGGGGGAAGGAGTGATCTTTGGTCACAGGAAATAGCCCGGTGACCTTGTTTCGCATCCGCCTGATCGATCAGGCGGATGCAAAACTTTGGCTTTTGGTTCCTACAAATAATTAAAAATGCCCGGGGATGTTCCTTTTTTAGAAGGTCCAAATTCATCTTAATTATCCCAGGGGAAGGGGTGATCTTTGGTGCCAGGGAATAGCCCGGGGTACCAATTACTTAGCGCAGACCAAAGACCTCGTTTTGCATCCGGTTGCCGGATGCAAAACGGGGTCTTATGCTGCTTAGATTTAAAGCCTTTTGCGTATTATTTTAGTATTTTTGGAAAGTTGATAAATATCGAAAAAATCCCGAAAAAATCCCGGTAGTTTTAACTGGCAGGCCAATTCATCGCCAGATAGCTATCTCCGCGCCAGCCACTCGAGCGCTGCGCCATTCAGCGCCGTGATATTTTTATGAAAATGTTCAATTCTTCAAGCCTTTTTTTCGAAATGACTAAAACTTATCGTTAAAAATACTTTCAAAAACAGCCTGAAATCCATGATTTTGTGTTTATTTTTACAAATTTTTGAACAAAAATTCCAAAATATGCTCGAAATATGCAAAATATGCCCAAATATGCACCGATATGCAAAAAATATGCACGAGCTCTGAATATGCAAAAAATGACATTTGAAACTTGACCAAAAAAGCTTAAACAACGCGAAAAGGCTAGTTTTGGGCCGTATTCTTCGAAGCATATGAGAAATATAATATGCAAAACGCATATAATCCGAGCCCTATTAATCAGTCAATTGGCGTACTCACAATTTTTGTCCATCTTTATTGCCATTGGCCAAGGCTTTGCTGTAAGAACGACAAGTTTGTTCATTCCGGAGCTGCAGTCTCGCCGTAGTCGAGTGTACGGTACTGTGGCTGCTATTTTCCACCTTACTGTCTAACTTTTCCTCTATCGGGTTTTGATGTTTAAAGTCTTTTTTTCCTTAATTTTCAAAAATTTTAATTCAAAACAATTTTTGTCGCCGCTGATGTTCGGAGGCGACGAGAACAAAGACCAAAGGGGAAAGATCGAAAGGGGAGGAGAAGCAAATCGGAGAAGCTGGAAATGTCAATTCGAGGAGAGGGACGAAACGCCTACTTAAACACCATTCACCGCCTTACAAGGCACTTCGGACGATTTCATTCCATTCACTTGATAAAGTAAATCGATTCTTGCATCGGGACATTTCTCCTCTCAAAAGGGAGAAATAACACTCTATATTCCTTCTCATTCGGGTCTACATAGAAATTGGATAATTCGGGTTTCCTGGTGTTTGAAATTGCTCAGGAAGGTCTAAACTCCGAACTCAAGCGTAAAGAGTCGCGACAAAGTGGTGCAACGGCCGAATCGCCAAATCCGGGAAAACAAAGGGTTGAAAAAGTCTGAAGAAAAGGGAAATAAACTCAGTGAAAAGATGTCTGCTCCGATTAAAATGGCAATCGGCGCCATGGTGGAGGGATTAATACGGCACTTAATGGAGGTTCGACCTATTGTGGAAGCCGACCAACGTACAGAGGAAGGGTAAACAAAATAAGGGAAGAAAAAGTATTTATAAGTGGAATGCTTTGACTCTTGCCTTGCCTTAACGCCGCCTTGACTCTTGACTTGCCTTAACACTTGCCCTTGCCCTGACTCTTGACTTGACTTGCGTTGAATCTATCGACCCCCTTTGACTCTTGACTTGCCTTGACACTTGCCTTGACTCTTGATTTGACTCTTGACTTGCCTTGACTCTTGATTTGATTCTTGATTTGACTCTTGACTTGCCTTGACTCTTGATTTGACTCTTGACTTGCCTTGACTCTTGATTTGACTCTTGGTTTGCGTTGAATCTCGACCTGCTTTGACTCTTGCCTTGCCTTGACTCTTGATTTGATTCTTGACTTGCCTTAACTCTTGACTTGACTCTTGGCTTGAGTTGAATCTCGACTTTCTTTGACTTGAATTGACTCTTGGTTTGCGTTGAATCTCGACCTGCTTTGACTCTTGCCTTGACTCTTGATTTGACTCTTGCCTTGCCTTAACGCCGCCCTGACTCTTGACTTGCCTTAACACTTGCCTTTGCCCTGACTCTTGACTTGACTTGCGTTGAATCTCTCGACCCGCTTTGACTCTTGACTTGCCTTGACACTTGCCTTGACTCTTGATTTGACTCTTGACTTGCCTTAACACTTGCCCTGACTCTTGACTTAACTTGCGTTGAATCTCTCGACCCGCTTTGACTCTTGACTTGCCTTAACTCCTGACTTGACTCTTGGCTTGCGTTGAATCTCGACTTTCTTGGACTTTGACTTGATTTGACTCTTGGTTTGCGTAGAATCTCGACCTGCTTTGACTCTTGCCTTGCCTTAACGCCGCCCTGACTCTTGACTTGCCTTAACACTTGCCTTTGCCCTGACTCTTGACTTGACTTGCGTTGAATCTCTCGACCCGCTTTGACTCTTGACTTGCCTTGACACTTGCCTTGACTCTTGATTTGACTCTTGACTTGCCTTAACACTTGCCCTGACTCTTGACTTGACTTGCGTTGAATCTCTCGACCCGCTTTGACTCTTGACTTACCTTGACACTTGCCTTAACTCTTGACTTGACTCTTGGCTTGCGTTGAATCTCGACTTTCTTGGACTTTGACTTGATTTGACTCTTGGTTTGCGTTGAATCTCGACCTGCTTTGACTCTTGCCTTGCCTTAACGCCGCCCTGACTCTTGACTTGCCTTAACACTTGCCTTTGCCCTGACTCTTGACTTGACTTGCGTTGAATCTCTCGACCCGCTTTGACTCTTGACTTGCCTTAACACTTGCCTTTGCCCTGACTCTTGACTTGACTTGCGTTGAATCTCTCGACCCGCTTTGACTCTTGACTTGCCTTAACACTTGCCTTTGCCCTGACTCTTGACTTGACTTGCGTTGAATCTCTCGACCCGCTTTGACTCTTGACTTGCCTTGACACTTGCCTTGACTCTTGATTTGACTCTTGACTTGCCTTGACTCTTGATTTGATTCTTGATTTGACTCTTGACTTGCCTTGACTCTTGATTTGACTCTTGGTTTGCGTTGAATCTCGACCTGCTTTGACTCTTGCCTTGCCTTGACTCTTGATTTGATTCTTGACTTGCCTTAACTCTTGACTTGACTCTTGGCTTGCGTTGAATCTCGACCTGCTTTGACTCTTGCCTTGCCTTAACGCCGCCCTGACTCTTGACTTGCCTTAACACTTGCCTTTGCCCTGACTCTTGACTTGACTTGCGTTGAATCTCTCGACCCGCTTTGACTCTTGACTTGCCTTGACACTTGCCTTGACTCTTGATTTGACTCTTGGCTTGCCTTAACACTTGCCCTGACTCTTGACTTGACTTGCGTTGAATCTCTCGACCCGCTTTGACTCTTGACTTGCCTTAACTCTTGACTTGACTCTTGGCTTGCGTTGAATCTCGACTTTCTTGGACTTTGACTTGATTTGACTCTTGGTTTGCGTTGAATCTCGACCTGCTTTGACTCTTGCCTTGCCTTAACGCCGCCCTGACTCTTGACTTGCCTTAACACTTGCCTTTGCCCTGACTCTTGACTTGACTTGCGTTGAATCTCTCGACCCGCTTTGACTCTTGACTTGCCTTAACACTTGCTCTTGCCCTGACTCTTGACTTGACTTGCGTTGAATCTCTCGACCCGCTTTGACTCTTGACTTGCCTTAACACTTGCCTTTGCCCTGACTCTTGACTTGACTTGCGTTGAATCTCTCGACCCGCTTTGACTCTTGACTTGCCTTAACACTTGCCTTTGCCCTGACTCTTGACTTGACTTGCGTTGAATCTCTCGACCCGCTTTGACTCTTGACTTGCCTTGACACTTGCCTTGACTCTTGATTTGACTCTTGACTTGCCTTGACTCTTGATTTGATTCTTGATTTGACTCTTGACTTGCCTTGACTCTTGATTTGACTCTTGGTTTGCGTTGAATCTCGACCTGCTTTGACTCTTGCCTTGCCTTGACTCTTGATTTGATTCTTGACTTGCCTTAACTCTTGACTTGACTCTTGGCTTGCGTTGAATCTCGACCTGCTTTGACTCTTGCCTTGACTCTTGATTTGACTCTTGCCTTGCCTTAACGCCGCCCTGACTCTTGACTTGCCTTAACACTTGCCTTTGCCCTGACTCTTGACTTGACTTGCGTTGAATCTCTCGACCCGCTTTGACTCTTGACTTGCCTTGACACTTGCCTTGACTCTTGATTTGACTCTTGGCTTGCCTTAACACTTGCCCTGACTCTTGACTTGACTTGCGTTGAATCTCTCGACCCGCTTTGACTCTTGACTTGCCTTAACTCTTGACTTGACTCTTGGCTTGCGTTGAATCTCGACTTTCTTGGACTTTGACTTGATTTGACTCTTGGTTTGCGTTGAATCTCGACCTGCTTTGACTCTTGCCTTGCCTTAACGCCGCCCTGACTCTTGACTTGCCTTAACACTTGCCTTTGCCCTGACTCTTGACTTGACTTGCGTTGAATCTCTCGACCCGCTTTGACTCTTGGCTTGCGTTAAATCTCGACTTTCTTGGACTTTGACTTGATTTGACTCTTGGTTTGCGTTGAATCTCGACTTGCTTTGACTCTTGCCTTGCCTTAACGCCGCCCTGACTCTTGACTTGCCTTAACACTTGCCTTTGCCCTGACTCTTGACTTGACTTGCGTTGAATCTCTCGACCCGCTTTGACTCTTGACTTGCCTTAACACTTGCCTTTGCCCTGACTCTTGACTTGACTTGCGTTGAATCTCTCGACCCGCTTTGACTCTTGACTTGCCTTAACACTTGCCTTTGCCCTGACTCTTGACTTGACTTGCGTTGAATCTCTCGACCCGCTTTGACTCTTGACTTGCCTTAACACTTGCCTTTGCCCTGACTCTTGACTTGACTTGCGTTGAATCTCGACCCGCTTTGACTTCCCCGGCGGCGCCTATCGGCACCGCCGGCCCTTCCCATTCCACATTTCATGCAAAAAATAAAAATTTACTGTCCTTTTTTTTGCCAGCAAAATGCAAGCAAAATCTTTCTTTTGACCTTCACTGTCCTTTTTTTGAAAAATTTTGTTGGCACCCCTGCTTTACACTTACCCTTGCCTTGACTTCTTGTGGACGTGATTTTTGTTAATTTTCCATTATTAAATTGGATTTTTGTTAATTTTTCATTAATGATGAAATTGTTGTTCACAACAACAACAAAAAAATAATGAAGCAATAACAACGGCGGTGGAAAAACTCTAACCTTTTTTTCTTTGCCTATTTTTATCTTTTATTTCCTAACCTTTTTTTCTTTGCCTATTTTTATCTTTTATTTCACACAAAAAGCGAGAGATGTTTTTTCTACCACTGTCTATTTTGTTTTCTTTTTTCTGTTTCTCTTTTTCATAAAAAGTTTTCAATAAAAATTCAAAAAATATACGTACGTTCGCGACTGACTTAGTATGGGTTAAGATGCTAACCCCGAGTCGGGGATGGGGTTCGAGGATCGGGGTTTGGGGGGTTGGAAGTGTCGGGGACGGGGTCGGGGAAAACCCCGAAAAATGGCCTAAATTTGCGGGGTCGGGGACGGGGTCGGGGGTCCAACCCTAGTTGTTATCAATAAATAAAAAAAAAAAAAAATCGAATTAAAAATGTTCATCTTCTTTTTTGAAAATATTAAAAAGATTAAATTGCATCAACTTTTTAGCCTAATTTATTACCACTTAAAAGCATACGATGGTTATAAAATTTATAGTATTTTTAATAATGTTGGATTTCGATCACAAATTCCCCATCTTCCATCTTTGATCAACATGAGCAACTTGTTTTGCCGAACGCGTGGCAACAGCTCATGCGACTCGAACAATCGTCGTACCTAAAAAAAAGAAAAATTCAATTATTAAAACCTTTTTTTATTCAAAATAAAATTGTTACTTGTATCGAGCCAAACATGCTTCAAAACCGTCACGCTTTACCAACAATTTTGTACTGTCACGCTTCATTACCGATTTCGCACCAACTTAATTTTTAAAATATTAATATTTAATATACAAAAAAAAAATTTAAATTACCATCAGAGATGATCAGCACACTAATAAAGAAAAAAATAAAAATTGTGAAGAATTTCAACATTTTTTCTTAATGAAGTTTTTATAAAAAAATTCGAAATTTGTTATATGAATAATTTTTTTTAAATTACTTTTTTATAATAATTCTACAAAAAAAATGCATGCGAAATTATCATTCAAAATATATTTTCCAACGACACTTATATATTCATAAATTTGAGCGTTATTTTTTTGATTTTATTCGCCAAACGCTCCGATGACCGACGAAGTCATCAATTATGTATAAAGTGCCCATCATCAACTCACCACAATTTTTGCTCCTTTTTATTAGTAATAGAAAATTTTTGCTGATTTTTCTCTCTAAAATAACGTCAAGAAATAGTCAATAAATTACAATTGACCATTTTGTTTATTTTTCTTAAAGAAAAACAATATTTATTACACTTTCAAATTAATTTTATAAAGTTTCAAATTTTTTTTGGGCAAAAGGAGAAATAAAAATTGTTGAGTAATTTTTAATTCAGCCTTAATTTTAGCACTTTATTAAAACAAAAATTTATAAACAAATCTCAAAAGCTTAAAAATCTTTTTTCTATTTCCAATAAAAAAACAAATTACCTTTGCAAGCAAAATATGTTTAAATCGGTCTTTGTTTACGCCATTTTTGCTGCATTCGTCGGCAAATCGTTTTGCGATATCTTGGGAAATACCCAGAGTTCGGGGGTGCCAAAGGCTTCATGATGTGTGAGGGAAAGCCGGCACAAAATCACAAACCTTGACAGTTCCATTCCCGAAACCCCTGCCAATTAGTTAATGACAGCGGCCTCCAAAAGGTTATCTGAAATTTTTCCCAACTGCTCCCTGAACTTGTTCTTACCACTCCCGGAGAATAGGGCCAGGAGGACCACACCCAACCCTTCCACCCTCAAGGCTACAGTAGCTTTTTTTTCTTCCTGTAACAATAAAATTTACACTTGCTTCTTCGGCGTGTTACTGAGTTGTCAGGAATGACTATTGATTTAGGTGAGATGATTAAAGAATATGAATGCCCCATTTCAATTGTGGGCTGTCATTTATAACTAGGGAACGGATTATATGCATTTTGCATCTTTTGTTTCTCATATGCTTTGAAGAATAATTATATTTTAACGATAACTTTTTGTCATTTTCAAGCAAAAAAAAAACTGAAAATTGAACATTTGCATAAAAAATAAGGGGAAAAACTCGTGCTGTAATGGCATGGCGCTCAAATGGCTCAGGCGTAGATGGCCAGAATGGTGATGAGTTGGCCTTACAGTTAAAACTATCAACTTTCGAAAAATGTTAAAATAATATGCGAAAGGCTTTAAATCAGGGCTCCCAGATTTGATGCTTTAGCATCTTTTTGGTGTTTTTTGGAAAGTCAATGCTAAAAATCTAAAATGATGCTTTGATGCTTTTTGTTGTTTTTTGGATTCTTCTGATGCTTTTTGATGTTTTTTTTTGGGTATTTTGAGGTTTTAATGTGTTTTTTTGGGTATTTTGAGGATTTTAGTGTGTTTTTTTGAAAATGGCACTGGTGGAATGTAAAATTTTCTATTAAATTTTGAATATTTGGCGTAATGTTTTTCCATTTTTTCTGTGTATTTTCATTTTTAATGAAAAAGCGTGTTCCGGTTTGAAATAATTGGGAAGTTTCTTAATAAAAAAAACCTCATTTTCAATTTTTTTTTAAGCAAAAAAGCATCAAATCTTCTGCAAATTTATTTGCAATCTCTTAACAAATCGAGTCAAAAATGCGAAAAATTTTCTCGGCGGCGCCTATCGGCACCGCCGACCCCCCCCCCCCCCCACTATGGACGGATGTGCGCAATTCACTGAAAGTTGAGACCGTAAAATGACTGGCCCAAATCAAAGTCAATTTCGATCATTCGTGCCCCGAGTTTTATCAAATGTTAATTTCAAACAAAAAATTTCTTAAATCGATCATGGATAATCAAAAATATGGCATTTGAAAATTTCACATTCACTATTTACCGGTTAAACAAAGGTTTTAAAAAAATGATGCTTTTTGGTCCCGAATGATGCTTCGAATTCGAATTCCCAATTTCCTGAACATTTGCCGCGGTATTTTCTTCCACAGAATGTCCATCAATAGAATTTGGATGAAATTGCTGTCGTTTATGCTTTTTCCATATACGCAAAGTATCTCTTCCAATGTTCAACATTTTGGCAATGTCGCCGTCACTAATTTTAGGGGTTTTGTCCCTAATTTGATAATAACGTTTCATCAATTCCTTTTGTTCGCTGTGGGTGTATATATGGTTTGGTTCTGTTAAATAATTTTAATTAATATAAATAAATAATAAAATTGGGTTCGAAATACTCACTGGTTTGGCCAAGTTCCCTTTTCCACACGTAAATTGTTGCAGCACTTAGTCCCAACTCTTTTGCGACAGTTTTATCAATTTCGTGATGACAAGAGTTTTTGAATCCGGCTCGCTTTAACTCGGCTTTTCTCTGATCAAATTTCTCTACCAAATTTTTTTGCTCATTTTTTGTCTTTTTTTGACTTACGACAAATTTTTTTTTCCATCTATATATATTTGAGCGGCTGACCTTTAAATGTTTACCAATTTTATTGTCAATTTTAAACCATTCTTTTGTTGAATATTTTCCTTTTTGCTTAAATTCTTCTTTCATTGCGAGGAATTTGGCAACAATTTTACGTTTTTGCTCATCTTCAGCAATTTTTTTGTGTGAAGTAATTTCTTGCATTATTTTGTTCTGTTCTTCGCCATTTTTGGCATTATCAGAGTGATCAGACTCTGGGAGAGGAGCATTCTGATCAGTTGAATTGGGTTCAATTTGTCCAAGCTGGTTGTTCTGCTGGTAAAGAAAATTGTGTTCAAGCGTTAATTTATGCCATTCTTCGGCTTTGTCATTGTCCCACCATCCTTCTCCGAATATTTCATCAATTAATTGAACGGATTCGGCTTTGTCGAGTGAATTTGTTGCAAAAAATGATAACAATATTAAAACCCAAAAATCTTCCATTTTTTGAACAAAAAACCCTCTAAATTTAGTGAGATTTCTTGATATTCCAATTATTATAATTAAACTGAAAATTCGATATGAAAATTTGCCAACTATTTTTGTGTCTAAGAATCTTACAAAATGTTTAAAATTAAAATGAATAATAAATATTCACAAATTGTACAATATTAATAAATAGTATTTAGCTTGGATTAAAAATTATTGAAAGTAATAAATGACAGCTCACAATTGAAATGGGCATTCATATAAAAGCATATTCTTTAATAATTTCTAACCAGAATCAATATTCCTGGCAGGTCATAAATTTTTTCTTATTATAATTACATTTTACAAAAATGTCGGTCGATTATGAATAACTAAAATAGAAAAAAATATTTAAAAATTTAAAATTAGCCCTGTAAAATTAATTCAGAACCATCTAAAAGCCCCCATATCTTTAACTGGGCACTTTAAAACTCAATCATTAATTTCTAAATCGTGTTCCTGGGGGTCGTGGAAAACTGGTTTCGGTCTCCTCGTCCTTTAATTTAAAAAATCAAACCTGATTTTTTCACTTTTCAGTACCGGGTTGCTGAGACTTTTCCCGCTTCGTTAATCAGTAGGGCTCGGATTGATATGAACCAAAAATCGCCAAATATGCGCATATATATGCACCGAAAAAAGCCCATAATATGCACCAAAATATGCTAAAACTGCCGAAATATGCACCAAAAATGCCGAAATATGCACCAAAAAATGGCACTTTTACTGCATTAATTTGCTTTATACTTAATTTTTTCTTCTTTTAACGTATAATTAAGTAGATTAGCAGCATAAGACCCCGTTTTGCATCCGGCAACCGGATGCAAAACGAGGTCTTAAGTCTGCACTAACACTTTAATGGTACCCTTGGACTGCAGCCCCTCCAAATATCTAACATACCCCATTTTGCATCCGGATGCAAAACAAGACCTTTTGTCACACACCCCAATTCATTATTCCCATAGAGAGCGGGCCTCATCAGTACGGTCTCTCTTTATACTAAAAAAAAGTCTGTTTCGGCCCGTTACCGTATACAGACATGCACAAACCACAACACAAAACTAAAAAAAACTATTAAATTTCTAAACAGATCTAACACATAAGTCCGAATTTAAATAAAATTAAAAAAATTTTTATTCTTAAAAACCCAATTCAGTTTATCGACCTAAATCAAAATTTCCCCTACCTTTATCAATCAACATAATCAATCTAAAAAAAATTTAAAAAGGTTACTACTTTTCACTTCTCAAAAAAAATCCCGCAGTTCTTCCAAAAGTTAAATTTTTCAATTATACCATTTTACTATCCCCCTACCACAATATAAAATTTAGTAAACGATTCAAAACTTAAGTAAAAATGTTCAACCCCTATTTTACATAAATTCGGACTTTTTTTTTGGCTTTTTTTTGGCTTTTTTTTGGCTTTTTTTTTGGCTTTTTTTTTTTTGCTTTTTTTTTGCATTCTTTTTTTGGCTTTTTTTTTTTTGCTTTTTTTTTTGGATTTTTTAAGCCTTTTTTTAGCTGAAATATATGCGCTGCACCTCAAAGTTGTTCTGACGGCAGTACGGACACTGACCCAATTTCTGCTGCATAAACAAATTTGCGCAATGCTCGCAGAATGTATGGCCGCACGGCTTCAGCACACAGGTGACCTATGAAAAAGAACTTAAACTAGATAACCTAACTGAGATACCTCTTCAACTAGACAGATGCCGCATGTCGGTGCAGCCGTGGCAATAGAACCCCCCAGGACCGTTTTTTTTGTCATTTCAACAATGACATGCCGCAACTGCAATACCTCTGTAATCCAAAAGTTTTTTTCACTTAATACAAACGTCTTCTACCTTTGCGCAACTCATCATTTTTCGCTTTCAACGCTTTTATTTGCGCTAATTGGCGGATCGGCAATGGCCGCTCCTCGTCGTCCACCGGAACTGGGCCAGGCGGACTTGGCGGATCGGCGAATATATGGTTTTTGGCCGAAAAATCCATTTACAAAAATAGATTCAAAATTTTTTCCACTCAAAATTTTTTCGTTATGTGTAAGAAATTTTCGCGCATTTTTTCTGTTGCGTTTTGCCCGTCCCACGAATAATTAATTTGGTGGCTTTTATCGCGTGCCACTCCAAATTAGCTTCGTTGTTCGTGCAAGTAAGAAAATTGCCCGCCCGTCCCACGAATAACTAATTCGGTGTGGCGAAAGCACATGCGAAAATTTTTGAGTTTATATGGTGGAACGATCAAAGATCAGTTGGTCGGAATTAGCTTTTCAATTTTAAAATTTCTTTTCTCTTTTGCATTTTTTTTGTTATCTGACCATTCCAATGCTAATTAGCTTTTTGAGACAATTCCCTTTTCACATTTTTTGTTGCTATTTGGCACGCCCAAGCTAATTAGTATTGGCTGACAATTCCCTTTTAACATTTTTTTCTGTTGCTCCCGTATGACATTTTAGTTCCTTTATTTAAGTTGACACAAATTCGATTTAATTGTCCCTGGAGGTGGGGGGATGATCTTTGGTCCCAAGGAATAGCCCAGGGTACCACACGTTCCTTTTTTTTAGAAGGTCCAAATTCGGTTTAATTACCCCGGGGGGAAGGGGTGATCTTTGGTTCAGAGACTAGCCCGGGGTACCACACGTTCCTTTTCCAGAAAGCCGTCAATTACCCCGGGGGAAGGAGTGATCTTTGGTCACAGGAAATAGCCCGGTGACCTTGTTTCGCATCCGCCTGATCGATCAGGCGGATGCAAAACTTTGGCTTTTGGTTCCTACAAATAATTAAAAATGCCCGGGGATGTTCCTTTTTTAGAAGGTCCAAATTCATCTTAATTAATGAAGCAGGGATGTCGTCCGTGTCAAAATAAAAATCGGGAACACAGACTTACGGAATGCCCAAAAAAATACGGAACGCGGAATACGGAACGACAAAAAAAGCACAAAAATTTCATCCTTTGTGGCAATATTAAAAATTTGGGTGTTCTGTCACAAAAATTTCAAATCAAGTCAAGTAAGACCCATCAAAACATTTAATTTTCAACTAAAGATCGTTACAAGAATTTCGAATTAAAATAGACAAAAAATTCCGTATTTATTCGCGTATTTTTTGCAAATACGGAACAGGAATCGAATTAGACCTCCAAAAACTGTTGGGGAAATTTCGGGATTCCCAAAAACAGTTAACCCAAATTTTTGCCCTGTGCTTCCTCCCAAGCGTGAATAAAGTTTATTTCGAGGAAATGGAATGGGGTCACGACAATTAGACAGTGGACTTTTTTTAGTGGCTAAAAATGACAACTCTACATACGTATTAATTAACTACAATGAAATGCCATCGTGAATGAATACTTGGCAAAATATCCATTTGACAAAATTGCTTCCTATGCTAAAAAAACTCTGAAATATGTTTGAAATTTTAAAAATAGCATTTTTTTAGGGAAAATGCTATTTTTAAGCTTCTCTCATTTACCTATTACTCAACAAAAACATTAACATAGTATACATAAATCTTATTTTTCTTACTTTTTTTTCTTCAGACGATTGGATGAATCAAGACACTTTTTTTCGCTTTTAACTACCTAAATTTCTCATTTTTACCGCTTTTCAACTGCAACCATGAAAATACGTCCCGTCCCCCGCTCGTATCCACCGAAAACCCACTGACCTTCTACATGGTGACCACGATGAAATTTTCGTTTGCCAAACTTAGACTCATCTATTCCTACAATAACTCCATTTCCGCCCAGTTTCACTTTCTGCGTGGCCATTGAGTGAAATACACCCTAAAGCTAGACAACAACTAACGATGGCACTCTGACTAACCTCCCGACAATACGATCCCCAATTGACAACATGATTCGAGGATGAAATATCTGTATGCTTTTTGATAAATGCGAATCTTTCCTCATGTTCGACCAAACCCATTGCCAGCCATCTCTCCTATTTTCCCTTACTATTAACAAAAAGTTAAGTCAGAAACCTTTGTTCCTTATGGTGAAGTGTTAAATCCTTGCTACACTTAGCACATTTGTATTCTCCAAGCTTTGGGATTAAGAGCCACTCTCTCAATTTTTCCAAAAGACGCTCTTTAGACGAACACAAAGCGTAGATTTGGAATAAATTAATACCCATACTTTTTATTTCTAAATCTTTTAATTAAAAACGGCGCAAGTAGTGGCCCGAGATGGAGGCCGGAGTAAGAAGTCCTAAGCTCAGGGGATTTTTCCCATTTTTTTAATCAATGGATAACTGAGTCCCCAGTTAAAAGACACTTCAGTCCCGGGCTCATAACTTTGCTCGGAGTCGAGAGCGACTCAAAATTTTTGCAGATTCGTAATCAGCTCGAGTGCCTTGCCTTTTCCTCATTCCTCCAAAAATATAGCAAAATGTTTTTATTTATACATACCGTATTACCTCTTTTAATCCCACCTTCTCTAATTATCCCGCTCTCTCTAATATCCCGCCCCCTCGGAGGGGGTTGGAAAATAATCCCGCCCTCTTTTTTTCGGTGGGGCTAATGCGAAAAAAAAGTTAATCTTTAGGGGTGCATTTTTGGGGATTATTGCATTTTTCTTAAGGAATTTTTTCGAAAAAAGTCAATCTTTAGGGGTGCATTTTTGGGTTTTATTTCATTTTTCTTAAAGAATTTTTCCAAAAGAATATTTTCTCCAAAATCAATTTTTGATGTCAAATTTTTGTGTTTTTTGATCGAATTTGTTAAGAAAATTGGTGGCATGGTCACGGATGGATGTCCGGATATGAATTTCGAAAAATTAGACTAATACAAACGGACACGGATACAAAAGGCGCGGATATATCCGGACACGGATTTAAAAATTTGTATCCATGACCATGCCTGTCTAAAACTACAAAATGTGCAAAACAAAAGGCCCCCCCCCCTATTGTTTTTTCTCAAAAAAATTTTAACCAGCTAAAGTATGAAAATTGTGTGGAAAAAGTGAAGAATTTTCGTGGTAGATGAACATATCGCCAAATAATTTGAAAAATAATCCCACCCTCTCTAATAATCCCGCCTATCCCGCCCTTTCTGAGTAGGTTGAAAAATAATCCCACCGGTGGGATTAAAAGAGGTAATACGGTACTTTGCCAGGAAAACTTTTCAAAACAAAAATTTTTTGTACTGAACTGATGATTTTTTAATTGGACTGATCAAAATTAAATTTCCCAAGAAGCTCAAATTCAAAAAAAAAAATCCAAAAAGGGGGTACATTAACTAAGTATTAAAAAATGTGATCATTATGTATTTGCGCATAAAAGTATGAGTTGTGACTATTCGGCGCTTGAATTTTACTACGGTTTTTGAATAAAAAGACATTAATTTGACCAAATTTTGACCAAATTTAGTTTATAATTTTCGCAAAACACTTTTTAATAATCACATTTTGCTTAAGCGGCCTTTTTATGCCTATTTAGGTTTTGGGCAGGGGGGGGTGGGCCGATGATAGGAGCCGCCAAAAAAATTTTGAATGTTTGATCGAATTTTTTAAGAAAATTGGTCCAAAAATTGCATAAAAAATGGATCCTAACAAAAGTCGAGGGGGGTGTTTTATTGCAGTTTTAAGGAATTATTCAAAAATGCCAAAAAGGGTTTTTTTCTACAATTTTATCAGTAATTTCAAACCGGACTCTCAAAACACAGCATTTCTTTAAAAAAAGTTGTTAACCCCACTTATTAGCCCCGCCGGGCCGCTTCACATTTCTTTACCAATTTCTAATGCTTTAAATTAATTTATGCTTTTTGATATCGATCACTTCACAAGCGTTTATTATTCTTATGCAGAAACAAGCCACTTTTTTGTCCGATTTTTGCCGTGCAAATAATCGCTGTCTCGAATACCTAAAATCATGAACAAAAAAAATTAAAATAAAGATAAAAAAATGAGAAATGCCTTCACAAATCAACAAAAAAATAAACCATAAAATTAAAAAATGGCTAACGTTTTTTACAAAAAAAAAATAAATAAACGCTTTAATGAACACACTGCTACATATCATGATGCTTTTTCAATGGAATTTTGACGGCGGCAGATCATATAGGGGTTTTCAAGGGTGCTGATCACGAATCTGACAATATTTTTAAGATGACAACATCTAGAAAAATCTATAAAGTTCGTTAGGCTTAGACCTAAGCCACGCCAGGGGGGCTTAGGCCTAAGCCTAACAAACCCCGAGCCAGGGTGGCTTAGGCCTAAGCGCCTAACGAACTCCAAACACATTTATTGATATAAATAAAATCTGCATTTTTTCGCGTTTTAGAATCCTTAAAATCTATTTTTTATTATTTATACAACGTGTAATTTATGACAATGTCCGATATTTTCAAAGGTTCTTTATTTTTTTCTAAAAATTTGTTTATAAATATCGAAACTGACTCCCCCCCCCCAAACAATAAAATCTGCCGCTGTTGTGCCGGGGCTGGGAAACTTTGCAAAATTTTTTCACTCAAAGATGCTTATTTTCATAATTAAATTGAGCTTTCCATTTATTTAGGCTGCATCGCGAAATTTTCAACAACTTGGCAATGTCATAATCACTCATTTTTGGATTCTTCTCCTTTATTTTGGAATATTTCTTCAAAATTCCAATTTTTGTTGCGTCAGAAAATTTCTTGTTGACAGAAAGGCCAAATTTGCGCTTCCATCCAATAATTGTTCCTCTACAAACGCCCAATTTTTTTGAAATTTTCTCATCGAGTTCATTCTTTGAAAAGTTTTTGAGTTTGTCCTTTTTACATTTGCTTTTAATCTCACCAAATTGTTTCAATATTTCTCGTTTTTCTAAATCAGAAAATTTCGATTTAAAGTTCTTTTCTTTTTTTAGACCCAATTCTTTGATCCATTTGTACAATTTTGTGCGACCAACTCCCAAACTATTGGATATTTTTCTCTCAATTTGATTCCATTCTTTTGCGTTTCCCTTTTGCCTATAAGCGTCTTTCATTTCACGGAATTTTTTGATAATTTTACGTTTTTGCTGATCAGACTCAATTTTTCTAGATTTATTGCTCTGCTGTTCATCAACACTCTCATCTTGATCTGGCGCTGAATTCTTTTCGTCTTCCGACCAATTTTCATCATAAATTTCATCAAATTTCTGTTTCATTATTTCAGCCTCAATATTTTTCTGATCAGAAGTGATTGGAGCTTGTCCGTCTTGAACTTCTTCTTTAACATGACGACAGTTCAAGTCTTTTGAATCATTACTTTCATTATCCCATCCTTTTCCAAATATTTCATCAAATGATTTGTTAAGTTTTGATTCTTGTCCGCGTTCGCCCACAGAATTAGCATTTTTGATCAAATTCTTTGCAAAAAATGAAATAATAATTAATAGGCGAAATTTCATTGCTTTTCTTTAAATTTTATTGAAAATGTTAATAATTTAAGTAAAACTAGTTTTGTCAATAAAAAATAATATTTATTAATCCAATGCTTTATATTGATTCCTGAAAAGATCAAATCGTTCAAAGCCAAATTCTTTCAATTAAAATATACATAAAAATTGAAAATAAATAATGTTAGCCAAAATTCATGCTTAATGTTGTCGTCAGCTCAAAATCTGATCATCTTGATCCTTCATATTAGCAAAATAGTGAGAAATTCTTAATGCTAAAATGTGTTTTTGAGCCAAACTTTCTTAGAATTGAATGCTATTACTTAAATAATTTTTTATCCATTAAATACAAAAACTATTTTTAAAAACCTTTATATTTATGCACAAAGAAATTGTGATGCATAAAGACATTTAATAACCTCGATTAAAAACTACAAAACTTGCAAAACTGACTTTTGCTCAATATTCTTTAGTCAACGTAAAACAATTTTTAATGTAAGAACAAAGAATGGCATAAAAAGGAAACACAGACAACAGAAGTTTAGAATAAATCAACTGATCAGCCCAATCCAAATGAACAAAGCTTTTCTGATCATTTTGAAAGTTTTGCCAATAGAAAAATAAGGGAAAGATTTGATGAAATGTTTGATGAAAATTGGTCGGAAGACGACAATGAATTTATTGAAGAAAATGAAGCTGATTTAACTGATTTTTGATTTATCTCGGAATTATCATTCATATACAGATAAAGAAAACAAATTAAAGCAATATTGTGAAATTAAAAAAAACAATCCAAAAATTAGAGATTTTGAAATAGCGGAAAGTTTAAACATTGGAGGACGAACACTAAGGCAATGGAAAAAAGAACTTAAAAATGCTGTCAAAGATGAGAATAATTGTTCTCTACAAAAAGAGCTCGATCAAATAGCCCAAGACAAATTTTATTCTGATCAGCAAAAGCGTGAAATTATCCAAAAATTCCGTGAAATGAAAGATAATTATAAGAAAAACAGAAAACATTCTAGAAATGAATGGAGCCAAATTCAGAGAAAAATATCAAATGATTTGGGCGTTGGTCGCACAACAATTTATAAATGGATTAAAAAATTGGGTCTAAGTCAAAATAAATCAAAGTTTTCTGAGTTTGAAAAACGTCAAATTTTGAAACAATTTGATGAGATTAAAAGCAAATGTCAGAAGGCCAAACTCAAAAACTTTTCAAAGAATGAACTTGACGATAAAATAGCAAAAAAACTGGGCATTTGTGGCAGAACAATTTATGAATGGAAGCGCGAATTTGGCCTTTCTGTAAGCAATAAATTTTCTGATGCAACAAAAATTGGAATTTTGAAGAAATATACCAAAATAAAAGGAAACAATCCGAAAATGACAGATGCCATTATTGCTGAAATGTTAAAGATTTCAACAGGAAGCCTAAGTAATTGGAAAAAACAATTTAAAGAAGAAATTATAAAGGTTCCGGAATTTCGCGGTTCCGGAAACCGCTTCTGAAATCGGTTCCGGAAACCGCTTCCGAAATCGGTTCCGGGATTTCGCAGTTCCGGAAACCGGTTCCGAAACCGCTTCTGAAATCTGTTCCGGAAACCGCTTCCAAAATCGGTTCCGCGCAGTTCCGGAAACCGGTTCCGAAATCGGTTTCGGAATTTCGCGGTTCCGTAAACCGCTTCCGAAATCGGTTCCGGAATTTCGCAGTTCCGAAAACCGGTTCCAAAACCGCTTCTGAAATCGGTTCCGGAAACCGCTTCCAAAATCGGTCCCGGAATTTCGCAGCTCCGGAAACCGGTTCCTAAATCGGTTTCGGAATTTCGCGGTTCCGGAAACCGCTTCCAAAATCGGTACCTGAATTTCGCGATTCCGGTAACCGGTTCCGAAATCGGTTCCGGAATTTCGCGGTTCCGGAAACCGCATCCGAAATCCGTTCCGGAATTTCGCGGTACCTGAAACCGGTTCCGAAATCGGTTCCGAAATTTCGCGGTTCCGGAAACCGCTTCCGAAATCGGTTCCGGAAACCGCTTCCAAAATCGGTTCCGGAATTTTGTGGTTCCGGAAACCGCTTCTGAAATCGGTTCCGGAAACCGCTTCCAAAATCGGTTCCGGAATTTCGCGGTTCCGGAAACCGCTTCCGAAATCCATTCCGGAATTTCGCGGTTCCTAAAACCGGTTCCGAAATTGGTTCCGGAACTTCGCGGTTCCGAAATTGGTTCCGGAACTTCGTGGTTCCGGAAACGGGTTCCGAAATCGGTTCCGGAATTTCGCGGTTCCGAAAACCGCTTCTGAAATCGGTTCCGGAAACCGCTTCCAAAATCGGTTCCGGAATTTCGCGGTTCCGGGAACCGGTTCCAAATTCCAAAAATTTGTAAAGGTGGCCTTAAATATAATTAAAAAAGTCAGAAAAATGTAAAAAAAAATTTTTGCCGGTATGTCATGTTTGACTAGGTCCAACAACTAAGAATTTTGTTACGAAAATAGAACAAAATTTCGAAAACGATATTTGATTAGGAAAATTTGGCTTTTTCTGAAAATTTCCAATTTTAAAAAATCAAGTGAATCTTATAAACCAGGTACTCTGGTCACCCTAAATCATGGGTAGTCCTTTTTGATTAATCAATCGAACCCTTTCTTTCGCGAATTTTGTTCTACAAAAAATTAATCATATTCAATTCATTACGCAATGGAAAAACAAAATTGGAACCGGTTCCGAGGCGACTCTAAGTTCTTTGCGCTTCCGGATTTTAACGGTTCCGCGATTCCGGTTCCGGAATCGGTTGGAGTTAATAAGGTAATAGCCGTCCAAGCTCGTTCGTTGTAGATGTTTTTCCCGGAGGCAAGTCAGACTTCCAAGCAAAAAGTTTGCTACGCTATTCAATTCGTCTACAGATAATATAAACTTAATAAAAACACCCACACGAAATCTTAAAATACTGTCAGATTCGTGATCAGCACCCTTGAAAATCCCATAAATGATGATTTCAGCAAATTTGGCGAGGGGGTCGTATAACGGAAAAGTACCCGTAATTCAAGCTCACCGGATTATCGGTAATACCAATTTGCCACTTTTTTAGACTTCCTTTTTTTCTCTGCTCTTTTGTAGGCTTAATACTATTTTTAGTCTTAGAAAATCAAAAAAATTATAAAAACAAAAATTTTAATCCGATCCCAACATAACATTTTAACGTTGAGTCAAAGGCCTACAAAGTTCAAATAATTTCAAAGGAAATTGTTTTTCCAATTACGTAAGCTTCCTTTTGAAATCTTTAACATGTCAGCAATAATGGCATCTGTCATTTTCGGATTCTTTCCTTTTATTTTGGTATATTTCTTCAAAATTCCAATTTTTGTTGAATCAGAACTTTTATTGCTGAGAGAAAGGCCAAATTTGCGCTTCCACCGAATAATTGAAGCTCTACCAACACCCATTTTTTTTGCAATTTTATCATCGAGTTCATTCTTTAAAAAATTTTTGAGGTTTGCCTTTTTACATTTGCTTTTTATCTGATCAAATTGTTTTAAAAGTTCACGTTTTTGCTGATCAGAATAAACTTTGGGTTGGGCTATTTGATCGAATTCCTTTTGTAGAGAACAATTATTCTCATCTTTGACAGCATTTTTAAGTTCTCTTTTCCATTGCTTCAGTGTGCTTCCTCCAATATTTAAAATTTCCGTTATTTCGAAATCTTTGATTTTTGGGTTATTTCTTTTAATTTCACAATATTGTTTTAGTTTTTCCCTCTTTTCTTGATTTGAATGCAATTTATGACTTAGTCCAAACTCTTTTTTTCATTTTACAATTGTGTTAAGACCAACACCAATACTCTTTGCTATTTGAGAATTATTTTGATCCCATTCTTTTTTGGAATGCTTTCCTTTTTGCTTATATGCATTTTTTATTTTAAAAAATTCTTCAACAATTTCACGCTTTTGCTGATCAGAATAATTATTTTTGCGGCTTTTTGTGGCTTTTGTGCAATTTTCTTGCACTTTTTGAAATTTTTGTCCATCAATGCAATTATTTTGATCAGTTGAATCAGCTTCAGCTTCTTCAATAAATTCATTGTCGTTTTCCGACCAATTTTCATCAAACATTTCATCAAATCTTTCACTTATTTTTCTATTGGCAAAACTTTCATAATGATCAGAAAAGCTTTTTTCATTTGGATTGTCCTGATCAGTTGATTTATTCTCAACTTCTTTTGTCGGTGTTTCCATTTTATGCCATTCTTTGGTTTCTGTAAATTCCGGCACCTCCGCGTCCCCCCTTTTCCAAAAATTTCATCAAATGTTTTATTTTGTTTTGGTTGGCTCACAGATTCAGCATTTTTGATCAAATTCGTTGCGAAAAATGAAATAATAATTAATAGCCCAAATTTCATTGCCTGCATTCTTTAAGAATTCTCTAAATTTTATTGAAAATGTTAATAATATTAGTAATAAACTAGTTTTTGTCAATAAAAGTCAATTTTTATTAATCCAATGCTTATATTGGCTTCCTGAAAAGATCATATCGTTCGAAGCCCAATTCTTTCATTTAAACTATTAAATAATTACAGGCAATAAAATACTATTTTTTATTTTAAAAAATCAAATAAATAATATAAAAATATATGCAAATTTGCTTTGTAAAAATCTTAATAAAAATGGCTAGGAATAGTCTGAGTTCATTTGACTCGGTTTGAAATTTTGTTGTCAGATCGCCAAAATTTAATATTGCATGTTTATTTTTGAATTTGTCGTTAAAATCTAGAAAAATCGGGGCCCTCCTATTCCTAAAAAGCTTCAAAAGCTACAGTTTTAAACCGTGTTCCGTAAAATTTCGTACTTTTGGTCGTTCGCTGTTCCGTGAGTCTCCGTTTTTTTGGTTTCCCGTATTTCCGTTAGCCGCATTTTTTTGGCATTCCGTATTTCCGTGTCCCGAATTCTTTTTTTGACACATAAGGCATCCGGCTTAGGCTTAGGCAAAAAATAGTGGACTCCGCCCTTCGTATCTGCTTGACGTGTTGCGATGGGCTTATTATCTGTCACTTGCTGGCGCAGTTGTTCCCGGCATTTTTTGACATCCGGTCACATCGATGATGCCATACCCTCCTTCTCTTCTATAAGAACAAATTCTTTTAAATTAACGGCTCTAATGTTATTTTTCAGTAACACTAAATTTTGGAGATCATTCAATAAAAAAATTTGACACCTAAAATTTTGAGAAAATTTTAAAAAACCCCACAACCCCGACCCCGACCCCGACCTCGTCCCCTGGCAATCAATTTCTTCCAATTGGGTCAGCAAAAGTCTCTCGAAAAGTAATTAAAAATTGGCTTTGAACGATTTGATCTTTTTGGGAAATCAATATAAAGCATTGGATAATAAAAATTGACTTTTTATTGACAAAAATCAGATTATTACTAAAATTATTAACATTTTCAATAAAATTTAAAGAGATCTTAAGGAATTGCAAATAATGAAGTTTGGCTATTAATTATTATTTCATTTTTCGAAACGAATTTGATCAAAAATGCTGAATCTGTGAGCCAACCAAAACAAAATAAAACATTTGATGAAATTTTTGGAAAAGGGGGGACGCGGAGGTGCCGGAATTTACAGAAACCAAAGAATGGCATAAAATGGAAACACAGACAAAAGAAGTTGAGAATAAATCAACTGATCAGGACAATCCAAGAAAAAAGCTTTTCTGATCATTATGAAAGTTTTGCCAATAGAAAAATAAGTGAAAGATTTGATGAAATGTTTGATGAAAATTGGTCGGAAAACGACAATGAATTTATTGAAGAAGCTGAAGCTGATTCAACTGATCAAAATAATTGCATTGATGGACAAAAATTTCAAAAAGTGCAAGAAAATTGCACAAAAGCCACAAAAAGCCGCAAAAATAATTATTCTGATCAGCAAAAGCGTGAAATTGTTGAAGAATTTTTTAAAATAAAAAATGCATATAAGCAAAAAGGAAAGCATTCCAAAAAAGAATGGGATCAAAATAATTCTCAAATAGCAAAGAGTATTGGTGTTGGTCTTAACACAATTGTAAAATGAAAAAAAGAGTTTGGACTAAGTCATAAATTGCATTCAAATCAAGAAAAGAGGGAAAAACTAAAACAATATTGTGAAATTAAAAGAAATAACCCAAAAATCAAAGATTTCGAAATAACGGAAATTTTAAATATTGGAGGAAGCACACTGAAGCAATGGAAAAGAGAACTTAAAAATGCTGTCAAAGATGAGAATAATTGTTCTCTACAAAAGGAATTCGATCAAATAGCCCAACCCAAAGTTTATTCTGATCAGCAAAAACGTGAACTTTTAAAACAATTTGATCAGATAAAAAGCAAATGTAAAAAGGCAAACCTCAAAAATTTTTTAAAGAATGAACTCGATGATAAAATTGCAAAAAAAATGGGTGTTGGTAGAGCTTCAATTATTCGGTGGAAGCGCAAATTTGGCCTTTCTCTCAGCAATAAAAGTTCTGATTCAACAAAAATTGGAATTTTGAAGAAATATACCAAAATAAAAGGAAAGAATCCGAAAATGACAGATGCCATTATTGCTGACATGTTAAAGATTTCAAAAGGAAGCTTACGTAATTGGAAAAACAATTTCCTTTGAAATTATTTGAACTTTGTAGGCCTTTGACTCAACGTTAAAATGTTATGTTGGGATCGGATTAAAATTTTTGTTTTTATAATTTTTTTGATTTTCTAAGACTAAAAATAGTATTAAGCCTACAAAAGAGCAGAGAAAAAAAGGAAGTCTAAAAAAGTGGCAAATTGGTATTACCGATAATCCGGTGAGCTTGAATTACGGGTACTTTTCCGTTATACGACCCCCTCGCCAAATTTGCTGAAATCATCATTTATGGGATTTTCAAGGGTGCTGATCACGAATCTGACAGTATTTTAAGATTTCGTGTGGGTGTTTTTATTAAGTTTATATTATCTGTAGACGAATTGAATAGCGTAGCAAACTTTTTGCTTGGAAGTCTGACTTGCCTCCGGGAAAAACATCTACAACGAACGAGCTTGGACGGCTATTACCTTATTAACTCCAACCGATTCCGGAACCGGAATCGCGGAACCGTTAAAATCCGGAAGCGCAAAGAACTTAGAGTCGCCTCGGAACCGGTTCCAATTTTGTTTTTCCATTGCGTAATGAATTGAATATGATTAATTTTTTGTAGAACAAAATTCGCGAAAGAAAGGGTTCGATTGATTAATCAAAAAGGACTACCCATGATTTAGGGTGACCAGAGTACCTGGTTTATAAGATTCACTTGATTTTTTAAAATTGGAAATTTTCAGAAAAAGCCAAATTTTCCTAATCAAATATCGTTTTCGAAATTTTGTTCTATTTTCGTAACAAAATTCTTAGTTGTTGGACCTAGTCAAACATGACATACCGGCAAAAATTTTTTTTTACATTTTTCTGACTTTTTTAATTATATTTAAGGCCACCTTTACAAATTTTTGGAATTTGGAACCGGTTCCCGGAACCGCGAAATTCCGGAACCGATTTTGGAAGCGGTTTCCGGAACCGATTTCAGAAGCGGTTTTCGGAACCGCGAAATTCCGGAACCGATTTCGGAACCCGTTTCCGGAACCACGAAGTTCCGGAACCAATTTCGGAACCGCGAAGTTCCGGAACCAATTTCGGAACCGGTTTTAGGAACCGCGAAATTCCGGAATGGATTTCGGAAGCGGTTTCCGGAACCGCGAAATTCCGGCACCGATTTTGGAAGCGGTTTCCGGAACCGATTTCAGAAGCGGTTTCCGGAACCACAAAATTCCGGAACCGATTTTGGAAGCGGTTTCCGGAACCGATTTCGGAAGCGGTTTCCGGAACCGCGAAATTTCGGAACCGATTTCGGAACCGGTTTCAGGTACCGCGAAATTCCGGAACGGATTTCGGATGCGGTTTCCGGAACCGCGAAATTCCGGAACCGATTTCGGAACCGGTTACCGGAATCGCGAAATTCAGGTACCGATTTTGGAAGCGGTTTCCGGAACCGCGAAATTCCGAAACCGATTTAGGAACCGGTTTCCGGAGCTGCGAAATTCCGGGACCGATTTTGGAAGCGGTTTCCGGAACCGATTTCAGAAGCGGTTTTGGAACCGGTTTTCGGAACTGCGAAATTCCGGAACCGATTTCGGAAGCGGTTTACGGAACCGCGAAATTCCGAAACCGATTTCGGAACCGGTTTCCGGAACTGCGCGGAACCGATTTTGGAAGCGGTTTCCGGAACAGATTTCAGAAGCGGTTTCGGAACCGGTTTCCGGAACTGCGAAATCCCGGAACCGATTTCGGAAGCGGTTTCCGGAACCGATTTCAGAAGCGGTTTCCGGAACCGCGAAATTCCGGAACCTTTATAATTTCTTCTTTAAATTGTTTTTTCCAATTACTTAGGCTTCCTGTTGAAATCTTTAACATTTCAGCAATAATGGCATCTGTCATTTTCGGATTGTTTCCTTTTATTTTGGTATATTTCTTCAAAATTCCAATTTTTGTTGCATCAGAAAATTTATTGCTTACAGAAAGGCCAAATTCGCGCTTCCATTCATAAATTGTTCTGCCACAAATGCCCAGTTTTTTTGCTATTTTATCGTCAAGTTCATTCTTTGAAAAGTTTTTGAGTTTGGCCTTCTGACATTTGCTTTTAATCTCATCAAATTGTTTCAAAATTTGACGTTTTTCAAACTCAGAAAACTTTGATTTATTTTGACTTAGACCCAATTTTTTAATCCATTTATAAATTGTTGTGCGACCAACGCCCAAATCATTTGATATTTTTCTCTGAATTTGGCTCCATTCATTTCTAGAATGTTTTCTGTTTTTCTTATAATTATCTTTCATTTCACGGAATTTTTGGATAATTTCACGCTTTTGCTGATCAGAATAAAATTTGTCTTGGGCTATTTGATCGAGCTCTTTTTGTAGAGAACAATTATTCTCATCTTTGACAGCATTTTTAAGTTCTTTTTTCCATTGCCTTAGTGTTCGTCCTCCAATGTTTAAACTTTCCGCTATTTCAAAATCTCTAATTTTTGGATTGTTTTTTTTAATTTCACAATATTGCTTTAATTTGTTTTCTTTATCTGTATATGAATGATAATTCCGAGATAAATCAAAAATCAGTTAAATCAGCTTCATTTTCTTCAATAAATTCATTGTCGTCTTCCGACCAATTTTCATCAAACATTTCATCAAATCTTTCCCTTATTTTTCTATTGGCAAAACTTTCAAAATGATCAGAAAAGCTTTGTTCATTTGGATTGGGCTGATCAGTTGATTTATTCTCAACTTCTGTTGTCTGTGTTTCCTTTTTATGCCATTCTTTGTTCTTACATTAAAAATTGTTTTACGTTGACTAAAGAATATTGAGCAAAAGTCAGTTTTGCAAGTTTTGTAGTTTTTAATCGAGGTTATTAAATGTCTTTATGCATCACAATTTCTTTGTGCATAAATATAAAGGTTTTTAAAAATAGTTTTTGTATTTAATGGATAAAAAATTATTTAAGTAATAGCATTCAATTCTAAGAAAGTTTGGCTCAAAAACACATTTTAGCATTAAGAATTTCTCACTATTTTGCTAATATGAAGGATCAAGATGATCAGATTTTGAGCTGACGACAACATTAAGCATGAATTTTGGCTAACATTATTTATTTTCAATTTTTATGTATATTTTAATTGAAAGAATTTGGCTTTGAACGATTTGATCTTTTCAGGAATCAATATAAAGCATTGGATTAATAAATATTATTTTTTATTGACAAAACTAGTTTTACTTAAATTATTAACATTTTCAATAAAATTTAAAGAAAAGCAATGAAATTTCGCCTATTAATTATTATTTCATTTTTTGCAAAGAATTTGATCAAAAATGCTAATTCTGTGGGCGAACGCGGACAAGAATCAAAACTTAACAAATCATTTGATGAAATATTTGGAAAAGGATGGGATAATGAAAGTAATGATTCAAAAGACTTGAACTGTCGTCATGTTAAAGAAGAAGTTCAAGACGGACAAGCTCCAATCACTTCTGATCAGAAAAATATTGAGGCTGAAATATTGAAACAGAAATTTGATGAAATTTATGATGAAAATTGGTCGGAAGACGAAAAGAATTCAGCGCCAGATCAAGATGAGAGTGTTGATGAACAGCAGAGCAATAAATCTAGAAAAATTGAGTCTGATCAGCAAAAACGTAAAATTATCAAAAAATTCCGTGAAATGAAAGACGCTTATAGGCAAAAGGGAAACGCAAAAGAATGGAATCAAATTGAGAGAAAAATATCCAATAGTTTGGGAGTTGGTCGCACAAAATTGTACAAATGGATCAAAGAATTGGGTCTAAAAAAAGAAAAGAACTTTAAATCGAAATTTTCTGATTTAGAAAAACGAGAAATATTGAAACAATTTGGTGAGATTAAAAGCAAATGTAAAAAGGACAAACTCAAAAACTTTTCAAAGAATGAACTCGATGAGAAAATTTCAAAAAAATTGGGCGTTTGTAGAGGAACAATTATTGGATGGAAGCGCAAATTTGGCCTTTCTGTCAACAAGAAATTTTCTGACGCAACAAAAATTGGAATTTTGAAGAAATATTCCAAAATAAAGGAGAAGAATCCAAAAATGAGTGATTATGACATTGCCAAGTTGTTGAAAATTTCGCGATGCAGCCTAAATAAATGGAAAGCTCAATTTAATTATGAAAATAAGCATCTTTGAGTGAAAAAATTTTGCAAAGTTTCCCAGCCCCGGCACAACAGCGGCAGATTTTATTGTTTGGGGGGGGGGAGTCAGTTTCGATATTTATAAACAAATTTTTAGAAAAAAATAAAGAACCTTTGAAAATATCGGACATTGTCATAAATTACACGTTGTATAAATAATAAAAAATAGATTTTAAGGATTCTAAAACGCGAAAAAATGCAGATTTTATTTATATCAATAAATGTGTTTGGAGTTCGTTAGGCGCTTAGGCCTAAGCCACCCTGGCTCGGGGTTTGTTAGGCTTAGGCCTAAGCCCCCCTGGCGTGGCTTAGGTCTAAGCCTAACGAACTTTATAGATTTTTCTAGATGTTGTCATCTTAAAAATATTGTCAGATTCGTGATCAGCACCCTTGAAAACCCCTATATGATCTGCCGCCGTCAAAATTCCATTGAAAAAGCATCATGATATGTAGCAGTGTGTTCATTAAAGCGTTTATTTATTTATTTTTTGTAAAAAACGTTAGCCATTTTTTAATTTTATGGTTTATTTTTTTGTTGATTTGTGAAGGCATTTCTCATTTTTTTATCTTTATTTTAATTTTTTTTTGTTCATGATTTTAGGTATTCGAGACAGCGATTATTTGCACGGCAAAAATCGGACAAAAAAGTGGCTTGTTTCTGCATAAGAATAATAAACGCTTGTGAAGTGATCGATATCAAAAAGCATAAATTAATTTAAAGCATTAGAAATTGGTAAAGAAATGTGAAGCGGCCCGGCGGGGCTAATAAGTGGGGTTAACAACTTTTTTTAAAGAAATGCTGTGTTTTGAGAGTCCGGTTTGAAATTACTGATAAAATTGTAGAAAAAAACCCTTTTTGGCATTTTTGAATAATTCCTTAAAACTGCAATAAAACACCCCCCTCGACTTTTGTTAGGATCCATTTTTTATGCAATTTTTGGACCAATTTTCTTAAAAAATTCGATCAAACATTCAAAATTTTTTTGGCGGCTCCTATCATCGGCCCACCCCCCCCTGCCCAAAACCTAAATAGGCATAAAAAGGCCGCTTAAGCAAAATGTGATTATTAAAAAGTGTTTTTTGCGAAAATTATAAACTAAATTTGGTCAAAATTTGGTCAAATTAATGTCTTTTTATTCAAAAACCGTAGTAAAATTCAAGCGCCGAATAGTCACAACTCATACTTTTATGCGCAAATACATAATGATCACATTTTTTAATACTTAGTTAATGTACCCCCTTTTTGGATTTTTTTTTTTGAATTTGAGCTTCTTGGGAAATTTAATTTTGATCAGTCCAATTAAAAAATCATCAGTTCAGTACAAAAAATTTTTGTTTTGAAAAGTTTTCCTGGCAAAGTACCGTATTACCTCTTTTAATCCCACCGGTGGGATTATTTTTCAACCTACTCAGAAAGGGCGGGATAGGCGGGATTATTAGAGAGGGTGGGATTATTTTTCAAATTATTTGGCGATATGTTCATCTACCACGAAAATTCTTCACTTTTTCCACACAATTTTCATACTTTAGCTGGTTAAAATTTTTTTGAGAAAAAACAATAGGGGGGGGGCCTTTTGTTTTGCACATTTTGTAGTTTTAGACAGGCATGGTCATGGATACAAATTTTTAAATCCGTGTCCGGATATATCCGCGCCTTTTGTATCCGTGTCCGTTTGTATTAGTCTAATTTTTCGAAATTCATATCCGGACATCCATCCGTGACCATGCCACCAATTTTCTTAACAAATTCGATCAAAAAACACAAAAATTTGACATCAAAAATTGATTTTGGAGAAAATATTCTTTTGGAAAAATTCTTTAAGAAAAATGAAATAAAACCCAAAAATGCACCCCTAAAGATTGACTTTTTTCGAAAAAATTCCTTAAGAAAAATGCAATAATCCCCAAAAATGCACCCCTAAAGATTAACTTTTTTTTCGCATTAGCCCCACCGAAAAAAAGAGGGCGGGATTATTTTCCAACCCCCTCCGAGGGGGCGGGATATTAGAGAGAGCGGGATAATTAGAGAAGGTGGGATTAAAAGAGGTAATACGGTATGTATAAATAAAAACATTTTGCTATATTTTTGGAGGAATGAGGAAAAGGCAAGGCACTCGAGCTGATTACGAATCTGCAAAAATTTTGAGTCGCTCTCGACTCCGAGCAAAGTTATGAGCCCGGGACTGAAGTGTCTTTTAACTGGGGACTCAGTTATCCATTGATTAAAAAAATGGGAAAAATCCCCTGAGCTTAGGACTTCTTACTCCGGCCTCCATCTCGGGCCACTACTTGCGCCGTTTTTAATTAAAAGATTTAGAAATAAAAAGTATGGGTATTAATTTATTCCAAATCTACGCTTTGTGTTCGTCTAAAGAGCGTCTTTTGGAAAAATTGAGAGAGTGGCTCTTAATCCCAAAGCTTGGAGAATACAAATGTGCTAAGTGTAGCAAGGATTTAACACTTCACCATAAGGAACAAAGGTTTCTGACTTAACTTTTTGTTAATAGTAAGGGAAAATAGGAGAGATGGCTGGCAATGGGTTTGGTCGAACATGAGGAAAGATTCGCATTTATCAAAAAGCATACAGATATTTCATCCTCGAATCATGTTGTCAATTGGGGATCGTATTGTCGGGAGGTTAGTCAGAGTGCCATCGTTAGTTGTTGTCTAGCTTTAGGGTGTATTTCACTCAATGGCCACGCAGAAAGTGAAACTGGGCGGAAATGGAGTTATTGTAGGAATAGATGAGTCTAAGTTTGGCAAACGAAAATTTCATCGTGGTCACCATGTAGAAGGTCAGTGGGTTTTCGGTGGATACGAGCGGGGGACGGGACGTATTTTCATGGTTGCAGTTGAAAAGCGGTAAAAATGAGAAATTTAGGTAGTTAAAAGCGAAAAAAAGTGTCTTGATTCATCCAATCGTCTGAAGAAAAAAAAGTAAGAAAAATAAGATTTATGTATACTATGTTAATGTTTTTGTTGAGTAATAGGTAAATGAGAGAAGCTTAAAAATAGCATTTTCCCTAAAAAAATGCTATTTTTAAAATTTCAAACATATTTCAGAGTTTTTTTAGCATAGGAAGCAATTTTGTCAAATGGATATTTTGCCAAGTATTCATTCACGATGGCATTTCATTGTAGTTAATTAATACGTATGTAGAGTTGTCATTTTTAGCCACTAAAAAAAGTCCACTGTCTAATTGTCGTGACCCCATTCCATTTCCCCGAAATAAACTTTATTCACGCTTGGGAAGCATAGGGCAAAAATTTGGGTTAACTGTTTTTGGGAATCCCGAAATTTCCCCAACAGTTTTTGGAGGTCTAATTCGATTCCTGTTCCGTATTTGCAAAAAATACGCGAATAAATACGGAATTTTTTGTCTATTTTAATTCGAAATTCTTGTAACGATCTTTAGTTGAAAATTAAATGTTTTGATGGGTCTTACTTGACTTGATTTGAAATTTTTGTGACAGAACACCCAAATTTTTAATATTGCCACAAAGGATGAAATTTTTGTGCTTTTTTTGTCGTTCCGTATTCCGCGTTCCGTATTTTTTTGGGCATTCCGTAAGTCTGTGTTCCCGATTTTTATTTTGACACGGACGACATCCCTGCTTCATACGCCCTTTTGTATTAATAAACATTGAGTTTATTGACAGAAAACTAGTTTAATTCTAAAATTATTAAGGCGATTATTTCTTAATCTATGCAGTTCAATTCCACGTTTCATATAATGCTAATAAATAAATCAATACAATAAAACTTGATAATTTTATGAGCATCCACTATCCATATTTTTTTTCTTTATTAAAATAAATATGAAAAATTTATTACTACTTTTAATTCCATTCTATGCATTATATAAAGTTGAAAAGGCTGATTCGGTTAAACTAAACAAAACTTTTGATGAAATATTTGGAAAAGGTTGGGACGCGGAGGTGCCGGAATTAACAGAAACCAAAGAATGGCATAAAATGGAAACACAGACAACAGAAGTTGAGAATAAATCAACTGATCAGGACAATCCAAATGCACAAAGCTTTTCTGATCATTTTGAAAGTTTTGCCAATAGAAAAATAAGGGAAAGATTTGATGAAATGTTTGACGAAAATTGGTCGGAAGATGACTATGAATTTATTGAAGAAGATAAAGCTGATTCAACTGATCAAAATGATTGCATTGATGGACAAAAATGTCAAAAACTGCTAGAAAATGGCAACGCTGGCACAAAACTCATAAAACGTTGTAAAAATGATTATTCTGATCAGCAAAAACGTGAAATTGTTGAAGAATTTATTAAAAAGAAAAATGAATTTAAGCAAAAAGGAAAATATTCACAAAAAGAATGGAATAAACATTATACCAAAATTTCGATGACTATCGGTGTTGGTCATGAAACAATTTTAAAATGGAAAAAAGAGTTTGATTTAACTCGAAATTACCATTCACATACAGATAAAGAAGAAAAACTAAAGCAATATTGTGAAATTAAAAGAATCAATCCAAAAATGAAAGAAGTTGAAATAGCGGAAAGGTTAAATATTGGAGAAAGCACACTAAGGAAATGGAAAAGGGAACTTAAAAATGCTGTCAAAGATGAGAATAATTGTTCTTTACAAAATGAATCTGATCAAATAACCCCCTACAAAGTTTATTCTGATCAGCAAAAACGTGAAATTTTAAAACAATTTGATGAAATAAAAAGCAAATGTAAAAAGGCAAAACTAAAAAACTTTTCAATGCATGAACTTGATAAAAAAATTTCAAAAAAATTGGGCGTAAGTGCAAGTTCAATTAGTGTATGGAAGCGCAAATTTGGACTTTCTACCAGCAATAAAATTTCTGATGCAACAAAAATTGGAATTTTGAAGAAATATGCCAAAATAAAAGGGAAGAATCCAAAAATGCCAGATTGCAACATTGCTGATTTGTTGAATATTGCCAGACCAACTTTAGCTGGATGGAAAGCAAAATTCATGCGCCTTGCAGCGGATGATCTTGATCAGGACAATTCTAAGGAAGCTAAACATTTGTCTGATCAAAATAACTCAACTGATCAAAATGAGAATGTTGATGAACAGCAAAATGATTCCAATGAATGTAAAAAAATTGAGTCTGATCAGCAAAAACGTGAAATTATTCAAAAATTCCGCGAAATGAAATGGATCAAAGAATTGGGGTTAAACCAAGCAAAGTTTTCTGAGCACGAAAAACGTGAAATTTTGAAACAATTTGAAAAGATTAAAAGCAAATGTAAAAAGGCAAAACTCAAAAACATTTCAATGCGTGAACTCGATAAGAAAATTGGTAAGAAATTGGGCGTTTGTTCCAGTACAATTCGTGAATGGAAGCGCAAATTTGGCCTTTCTGTCAGCAACCAATTTTCTGATGCAACAAAATTTGGAATTTTGAAGAAATATGCCAAATAAAAGGGAAGAATCCAAAAATGAGTGATTGTGACATTGCTGATTTGTTGAATATTGCCAGGCCAACTTTAGCTGGATGGAAAGCGAAATTAATGCGTATTGGACTAAATAAGAAACATTCTGAAGAAGCTGAATCGACTGATCATGACGACGATGTTGATGAATAGGGCTGGGATTTTTAGTCTGAAAAATATAAATCGTCACTAACAATTATTTGATCTTTTCAATTCTAAAAAAAGTTAATATTTACGCCGTTTATAGATTAACAACTCTTTTTCATAATTATTGTTTTTGGGTTGAATGGAAATGGATGGCTTCCTAGGAATTCGACTTAAAATTGGAAATAATCTTATGCCCATAACTCAACCGACCATTATCTCCTTTCTCCAACACCCGTTGCCGAAGGTCCCGATGGCTCCCCAATTTCATTCCTGATCCCCGGGCAGATCACGAAGTTCCGACCCACTCTGGTTCAAATCAACCAAATGTCCCAGTGACAGTTGAATTTATTTGTTGAAAAGGTTGTTTTTTAAGTGAATAAAAGAGTGGCATCTCTATTAATATTCTCCGGATGTTTTCCGCATCTTTTAAGGATGTTGCATCAGGGCTGTCTCGAAATTTCGATTTTCGACTTTTAATTTTCGACGTTTTTTTCTTTATTTTCGAGAAAGATTGTTTTTCGAAAACCGTTGCCTGTTTCCACAGAGGAAGGAGAGTTATTTAAAAAGGTACATTTTGGGAGAAATTGCTGAAATTTTGATTTAAAAATTGGAAATTATCCGGTATCCGATGGATATCCGGGTGTAAATTACTATCCGGTACCGGTATCCGAGTGTCATGGAACCTGTAGAACCAATATCCGGCGGACCCCGATAATATCCGGTTTTGTTCAACCCTAATTCTAACGTGTGTATAGTTTTTTAAGAAATTTTGAGCAATTTTTGTTGAGAAAATTCATATAAAATTGCAAATATAAAAATTACACATTGCCACAAAAATATTAAAACTTCCAGCCAAATGCTCATTTTGGACATTCTTGGAAATAAGGAAATTTTCTCAATTTTTAAGATCGAGGGTTTATTTCCAAGGACAGTCAGTCCTTGCATCCAAGAACGAATGGCAGCCCTGCTATATTCAAGTGTGTTCGGCGAATGTGGTTTTTCGGTAAAATATCGATATCGAAAGATACCGGCTAAAAAAAATTCGATATATTAGGGGGATCCACTTTTGGGAAAGAAAAAATAATGCATTTATTCTCAGAAATATCGTTTATATGGAATAAAATATCGTCAAAATCTGTTCGAAAAAGAAAGAGAGCCTGAAAATCCGGTCTCTACATAATATCCTGCCAGCTCCGCCGTGGACCTATTAACTTTTGATTATTTCCTTGCCAATTTTTGATGCTTAAATTAATTTATGCTTTTTGATATCGATCAATTCAAGTCCAATATTCTTATGGGAAAGGTGCCTTCGTAAAAGTCCCCACACGAAAAAAGGTGTCTCAAAAAAACGAACAAACAAAGCGACGGAAAAAGATGACAGGTTCAAACGAAATTAAATCAATTAAAAAAATAGTCCCAATAAATAATATTTAGACGGAAGTCAAAGGTTTGTTTGGCGTTAATTAATCCACAATACACTCTTATAAAAATTAAACTAAACCGATCCCAAGCAATAAAAGCATTTTCTCGCTGAGTCAAGGCCTACAAAGTCTGAATATTTTCAAAGGTTCTTCATTTCTGTTTTAAATTGTTTTTTCCAATTATTCAGACTTCCTTTTGAAATCGTTAACATTTCAGCAATAACGGTAACTGGCATTTTCGGATTCTTCCTTTTTATTTTGGCATATTTCTTCAAAATTCCAATTTTTGTTGCATCAGAAATTTTATTGTTGACAGAAAGGCCAAATTTGCGCTTCCATACAATAATTGTGGCGGTAGAAACGCCCAATTTTTTTGCAATTTTGTCATCGAGTTCATGCATTGAAATGTTTTTGAGGTTTTCCTTTTTACATTTGCTTTTAATCTCATCAAATTGTTTCAAAATTTGACGTTTTTGTTGATCAGAATAAACTTTGGGTTGGGCTATTTGATCGAGTTCCTTTTGTAGAGAACAATTATTCTCATCTTTGACAGCATTTTTAAGTTCTCTTTTCCATTGCTTCAGTGTGCTTCCTCCAATATTTAAAATTTCCGCTATTTCAACTTCTTTCATTTTTGGATTGATTCTTTTAATATCACAATATTGCTTTAGTTTTTCCCTCTTTTCTTGATTTGAAATTTTGTGATTGTGTCCAAACTCTTTTTTCCATTTTTTAATTGTGCTATGACTGACACCGATAGTCTTTGAAATTTGTGCATAATTTTTATCCCATTCATTTCTTGAATATTTTCCTTTTTGCTTATATTTTTCTATCAACAAAAGGTATTTTTCAACAATTTCACGTTTTTGCTGATCAGAAAAATCATTTTTGCGTATTTTTATGAGTTTTGTGCCAGCGTCGCCATTTTCTTGCACTTTTTGTCCATCAATGCAATCATTTTGATCAGTTGAATCAGCTTCATCTTCTTCAATTAATTCATTGTCGTCTTCCGACCAATTTTCATCAAACATTTCATCAAATCTTTCCCTTATTTTTCTATTGACAAAACTTTCAAAATGATCAGAAAAGCTTTGTTCATTTGGATTGTGCTGATCAGATGATTTATTCTCAACTTCTGTTGTCTGTGTTTCCATTTTATGGCATTCTTTGGTTTCTGTTAATTCCGGCACCTCCGCGTCCCAACCTATTCCAAAGATTTCATCAAATGTTTTGTTTAGTTTAACCGAATCAGCCTTTTCAACTTTATATAATGCATAGAATGGAATTAAAAGTAGTAATAAATTTTTCATATTTATTTAATTATGAAATAAAAAATTATGGATATTTGGATGGTTATTGAAATTGTAATGTTATTGTATGGAATTATATATTATCATTATATGAAACGTGGAATTGAATATTTTTCTCTGTAAAAGAATTGTGGATTACATATATTTCAAGTCGTTATGTAATGCTGCATGTGGGAATACAATTGCTACACAGAAAGCAGATTCTTTAAATTTTTAAAGACATTTAAAATCACGCCTTTTAAGGCTTTAATCATGCAGATGTGAAACGTTTCAACCAAGCTAAGGACGCTTACTCGTTTAGCTAGCTATCGTCGACTACAAACCGTTGTGGCTGACATTCCGTAGACGACTCGATCTTCCAATTCATTGCATTCCTAAAAAATGCTCATGCGGTATTTGGATGAAGAATTGGCGCCCGGAAATGCGACACCAGAAAATGTGACATCGGAATATGCGACACCAAGCGGAAAATGCGACACCGGAGAAAAATGCGACACCGACAGAAAATGCGACACTAATTTAAAAGAAAAATTTGAATCGGTTGAAATTTGAAAATTAAGGAAACCTCGACTTTTTAAGTAACACCAAAGTTGGATAGAATAACTGGTGAAAGTTAGGGACATAGAGGTTAATTAGGCTTAGGCCTAAGCCACCCTAGGCTTAGACTTAGGCAAAAAATAATGGGCCCGTCCTCAGTCACTGCTTGACGTGTTGTGATGGGGTTTTCATCTGTCACTTGCTGGCGCAGTTGCATTTGGCCCTCCCAATATCTAATAGTACCATTAATAGCCACCGGCAAACTTGCCGATTCGTGAACGCGCGGGTGCCGATGCGTGTCGTTAGCAATACGCCCCAATTTATATCTTCCCTGGCATTATTGTATTTTTTTTAATATAAGGATTACCAATTACATATATTATTTATTAAAAATTAATAGAAATAAGTTTTAAAGAGTTTTTCAAATTTTAAAACATTTTCTTAGTGTCGAATTTTCGGTGTCGCATTTTCCAACCACCTGAAGAATTGGCGTGTTCTCCTCACCAAGGTACCTTTCTTTTCTAAAGAAGTCAAGCGTAGCATCGTTTCATCGATGAATTAAATGATTTTTTTGTTTTATTATAAAATTTTACAAGAAAAACAAAAAATGTACCCCTAAAGCTCTTACTAGCAATTAGAGCACGTAGATCGAGATTCTGGTTGAGATTTAAATGAATAGCAACATAAAATTTATTGAGCTCACAATTAAGCGGCAAAAAAAAAGGCCCACTCTGACTAAGCCTATTTAATAATTATAAAAACAAAAATTTTCAAATAATCCGATCCCAAACAATAATAACATTTTTACATTGAGTCAAGGACCTTATAAAGTCCTAATTTTTAAAAATTTTCTTGGTGGAGCAAGATACAGAATGTCAAAGTTTGTAGTAAGTTAAGTAAAAATATTTTAAGATTGATAAAAATTGTTGATTTTTACAGTAACTAGTAAAAAATTTTGTTCACAAGAACCAAATATTAAGTTCTGGTCTGGGTACCCGATGAATTCCCTAGAAACGACAACCCTAATCACAAAGTCCGTATATTTTCAAAGGTTCTTATTTCTTTTTTAAATTGTTCCTTCCAATGTCTTAGGCTTCCTGTTGTAAGCTTTAACATATTAGCAAAACGGAATTTGGCATTTTCGGAACCCAAATTCCGAAATTTCTTTGATGAGTGTGAGAAAGGGTTGCCAACTGTACTTTTTTTAAAAGATTTGTACTGTTTTTGAGAGTCGAGATCTTTAAAAAATAAAATGTACTTTTTTTAAAGATATGTACTTTATTTGGGGGTTCCTGTCCTTTTTTGTCCTTTATTTGAGATTTCTGGAGCTTTTTTAACTTGTATGTCGTTGACAAAAGCATTTTCTGGGGTGTTTATTGGCGGAATGTCTCCCAACATTATGAAATTGTTCGCTTCGTAAAATACATGTTGTTATTTTGAGTTCAACTATTTCTTACGCTTCCAAATGGTATTAATACCGACATCAAGACAGGGGCGAGACTACGGGCCATGGAGAGGTCCGCGCGTGACACGGCAATCCCCAACCAATTTTCTTGGTGCCCAATTTTTTGCTGCCCATATTTCCGTACACCATTCAAAGTGCTGGTGGTGATCGCTGGAGAGAGACACATTCATTGTAGGGGTAAGGTCTAAGCGATTTTGGATTAATTTCAAGTCTTGGTGGAGCTGCAAACGGGTTCCCCAATCAAAATATTGTGGAGTTGCCTCGCCTAAAACTTGCAAAATTTCTATCCGGGAAGAACTCTGAAGAAAGTCACTAGCAAATTAAATTGGACAAAACCCATAGGGGGCACCCTTTTGGCGATAATTTGTGGAAAAATATTTTTTATTTTAAAAAGTGTCTGAAAATATGTTATTTGATACACTGATTACGAATTCTTCAAAAGGAAATAAAAATAGAGAAGAAGCGGTTTTTGAATCGGTTGAATTTTTGAAAATTAAAGAAAACTTAAGTAAAATCAAAACCGGATAGAATAACAGGGGGAATCTTATATAGGTGAACGGAAAATTGGTCTCCAGGATATTTCGAGTTTTTCGTTTTAAATTTTTTCAAACAACTCTAAAAGAAGCTTAGCTTTCTTTTGCAAAAAGCTTCTTCAGACTAAATGCTGTCAAATGTTAATAAATTCTTCGTATTCTGTAGTCTTTTAAAATGTTGTAAGCTGAAAAGTGGTTTGCTTCCAAGAAAACTTGCACACCTCTGCGCGAACTTTGTTTATGACTAAGTCTAATTAGTTGCAATTAGTATCAATCAAAAGATCTCTTCGCGTTGAGTAACATAGCAAAAGAAAGCTAAGCTTTTAGAGTTGTTTGAAAAAAGTAGAACGAAAAACTCGAAATATCCTGGCGACCAATTTTCCGAATTCCTCGGTGACCACCAAACGATTGGAACCACTATCAAATGATGTGAGAAAGCTTATGGAACAAAAATTAGCCTCCCGTACATGTGCTGTGATGCTCAGGAGACCCCCGGAAATTTAAAAATAATTTTGTCTCATTTTTGTACTAAACCACACCCTATATCACCCATTCAACGCATGTATGGGAGGCTAATTTTTGTCAAATAAGAATTAGGAGATGAAACTGTACCAGTCCCGACCAATTGCTTCCCTAGGGCTTCATAAATTAATTTGTTATGAATTATTTTGAACCCCAAATATTACCAGCAAAAGGGTCCCCCCTATGGTTTGGTGCATTGGGCTAATTTAAAAAATTATAATAAATTATTTTTTGATTCCTAGCCCAGGAAACGATTGGAACCACTATGAAATGATGTGAGAAAGCTTATGGAACAAAAATTAGCCTCCCATACATGTGCTGTCATGCTCAGGAGACCTCCGAAAATTTAAAAATAATTTTGTCTCATTTTTGTACTAAACCACACCCTATAAATTGGTCTCCAGGATATTTCGAGTTTTTTCGTTTTAATTTTTTTTCAAACAACTCTAAATACTTTGCTTCTTTTGCAAAAAGCTTCTTCAGACTAAATGCTGTCAAATGTTAATAAATTCTTCGTATTCTGTAGTCTTTTAAAATGTTGTAAGCTGAAAAGTGGTTTGCTTCCAAGAAAACTTGCACACCTCTGCGCGAACTTTGTTTATAACTAAGCCTAATTAGTGCATTAGTATCAATCAAAAGATGAGTAATATAGAAAAAGAAAGCTAAGCTTTTAGAGTTGTTTGAAAAAAGTTAGAACGAAAAACTCGAAATATCCTGGTGACCAATTTTCGTTGGTGACCAAATTTCGGTGACCAATTTTCCGGGGACCGAATTCCGGGACTCTTTATAAGAAGGTTTTTAACCCGCTCTAAGATGTGGGCACGGTTCCATTTCTTTTATAACTTTTTATCAATTAAGTCCAATTTTAAAATTTTAAGCTCTTTGAGCGAGCTGAGGTTTTAATTTTAAAGAATATGAAAAAAAACATCAAATCCAAAGAAGTATCTCCCCTAAAATCGATTCTTTACTTATAAAACCTGATATTTATTTTAATTTGCTTAAATCTTACGTAAAATCGATCCACTACTTAAAACGTTTGACCAACTCTTCTCATCATCCATCATGAGCGGAAGACCAAACGTTTGTTTAAACTTTAAAAATTTTTTTGAATTAATAATAAAATATTTGTTATTTTTCGTTTAGCAACTTAATAAACGGCAACCACGTCGTTCGAATACGATTGGGGCGCAGAAGCGCACAAAGGATGGGTAGAAATTTTGTGTTTTAATGTACATCGGTTAATTATTTTTAACAAAAAACTCAAATCAATAGCCATTTAAATATATTTGTCTATTTTTAGCACGAGCGCAACTGATTTGGTCCACAGGCAAAACTGATCAAAACAGTACGCACTGACAGATAGATTTAAATTTTAAAATTTTCTATACAAATTCTAAAAACTTTTAATTTTTGGTTTATTAACCTCTAAGTGAGCATTATTTCTAAACATTTTCTTAGCGAGGACACGACACTGCCAACACCCACACACTCATCGCTACCGCCACAATCACCCACCGTTTTGCAAGCTCTACGCCTCCACAATCAATCACCGCTGTTGCCGCTGTTGTTGCTTTTGATACCCATTGCCCGTCACAAACGACCACCGCTGCTGCTGCTGCTGCTGCTGCTGCTTATGCTACTGATACACATTGCCCTCCACAATCACCCACCGCCGTTGCTCCAACCCCGTTAACAACTGCATCACTGATGAATGATGAAGAATAAATCTCCGTCGATGAGACAGACAATGGCGATCAGCAACAACAGCAGGATGAAGGTCTTCTCCAACCGGAACAAGAACAACCCCAAGCATCTCACGAAAACACCATAAAGGCTGCTGCTGCTACTGCAAAGGCAAAACGTCTAAAAGCAAAAATTTGAGCAAAAAATGCCGGATCCCAGTAAGCATTTGGTATACAAAAAGGTTTAAAATGGTTTTACGTAATTCTGAGAAGTACTAGGGCAATCGAGGGTCGCTGATCACAAATTTACAATAAAAATTTTGGTTTTAAATTTTTTTTGTTTTGGTTAAATAAAAATAATTATCCTTTTAAACAATTCTGCTTTGCAACGATTCCAATTATCGATTGTTGTTCCCATATTTGTCATTTCTCCGCCATTTCTTTGTGCGATTTCCTCGTTCAACTCACATTCACATTCTTCATTCCTTTTCTATATTTTATCTTCTTTCAACGGCAATTCTGTCGACATTCTTTCCTCGCCTTTGGCTTCCCTTTTTATATATTTATTTCGCCTTTCAATAAAGAATTGATCTATTGGGCTTCTATATTCTTCGGGCATTGACGAGATTCCCCAAGCCCCCACCACTTGAAGCAATTGTATTTTGATAGAAAAAATCCCGTGCCCCGTATTATCACATTTTTGGGGGTTTTGGTCCGCAATCTCTCGTCCCTTGGCAATCAATTTCTTACAACTGGGTCAGCAAAAGTCTCTCGGAAAGCGTCGAACTTGTACAACTAATTTGCTAATACGCATTATTTGTATGCAATAATTGAAAGCTGGAACGGTTGAAGGTGACCCAGTTAAAGGCTTGTCTAGTGTGAGTTCAAATCATTGTAATTAATTTTTGTTTAAAGAATGGCAAACTTATTTTTTGTTTTTTAAGCAAAATAATATTGCATTAATTGTTCGCATTATTTAATTAAAAATTGGCTTTGAACGATTTGATCTTTTTAGGAAATCGATATAAAGCATGGATATAAAAATTGACTTTTTATTGACAAAAACCAGATTATTACTAAAATTATTAACATTTTCAATAGGAATTCTTAAGGAATTGCAGGCAATGAAATTTTGTCAATTAATTATTATTTCATTATTTGCAACATTTTTAATCAAAAATGCTGAATCTGTGCGCCAACCAAAACTAAATAAAACATTTGATGAAATATATGGAAAAGGTTGGGACGCGGAGGTGCCGGAATTTACAGAAACCAAAGAATGGCATAAAATGGAAACACAGACAACAGAAGTTGAGAATAAATCAACTGATCAACACAATCCAAATGAACAAAGCTTTTCTGATCATTTTGAAAGTTTTGCCAATAGAAAAATAAGGGAAAGATTTGATGAAATCTTTGGTGAAAATTGGTCGGAAAACGACAATGAATTTATTGAAGAAGCTGAAGCTGATTCAACTGATCAAAATGATTGCATTGATGGACAAAAATGTAAGACAGTTCAAGAAAATGACACACAACTCATAAATGATTATTCTGATCAGCAAAAGCGTGAAATTGTTGAAGAATTTATTAAAAAGAAAAATGAATATAAGCAAAAAGGGAAATATTCAAAAAAAGAATGGGATAAAAATTATACCAACATTTCGATGACTATCGGTGTCGGCATTAATACAATTAAAAAATGGAAAAAAGAGTTTGATTTAACTCGCAATTACCATTCAAACACAGATAAAAAAGAAAAACTTTCGCAATATTGTGAAATTAAAAAAGGCAATCCAAAAATTAAAGATTTCGAAATAGCGGAAAGTTTAAACATTGGAGAAAGCACATTAAGGCAATGGAAAAGGGAACTTAAAAATGCTGTCAAAGACGAGAACAATTATTCTTTACAAAAGGAACTCGATGAAATAAGCCCAACGAAAATTTATTCTGATCAACAAAAGCGTGAAATTTTGAAACAATTTGAAAAGATAAAAAGCAAATGGAAGCAGGCAAAACTCAAAAACATTTCAATGCAAGAACTTGATGAAAAAATTGCCAAAAAATTGGGCGTTTTTAAAAGTACAATTAGTAAATGGAAGCGTAAATTTGGCATTTCTGTCAGCAATAAAATTTCTGATGCAACAAAAATTGGAATTTTGAAGAAATATGCAAAAATGAAAAGAAAGAATCCGAAAATGACAGATGCCGTTATTGCTGATATGTTAAAGATTTCAACAGGAAGCCTACGTAATTGGGAAAAGCAATTTAAAGATGAAATTAAGAACCTTTGAAATTATTTGGACTTTGTAGGCCCTTGACTCAACGTGAAATGTTATTGTTGGGATCGCATTATTTGAAAATTTTTGTTTTTATAACTTTTTGTGTTTCTAAGACTGTAAAAAATAGTGTTAAGTCTACAAGAGAGCAGAGAAAAAAAGGAAGTCTAAAAAGTAGCAGGATTGGTATTTACCGATATATCCGGTGAGCTTGAATTACGCCTGAGGATTTAATATTTAGGGTGACCAGAGTACCTGATTTGTAAGATTCGCTGATTTTTTTAAAATGGAAATTTTAGTAAAAAGGCCAAATTTTCCTAACAAATATTGTTAAAATTTTCGAAATTTTTGTACCATTTTTTTAACAAAACGTTCAAATTATAAAAAACTTTTCCCGACGATGCATGTCGGAGCCGTCGGTCTCACCAACAACAAAATCCAAGGCTAGATACGGCCCTGGTCTTGGGCAAAACATCACAATTTGACTGCCGATTTCGATTGTACTCAAGAATAAAGAAAACTCAAATAGAAATCTTTAAGTAATTAGAAGGAATGATTTAAATTTGATCATTTTCTATATAATTCTTAGTTGTTGGACCAAGTTCAACGTGACTGGAAATACCGACTAAAAAAATTTCAAAACTGCTTTAACTGGTCAATAATAGCGTGCGGCTTGATACGATATTTCGATAAAAATATCACGATATATTGCGATATTTATATCGAAATATTGTATCGAATATCGTATCGGAAAAAGTTATTATTCCGATATTTTTCGATAATTTTATCGAAATATCGTATCAAAAAGTTAAAATATCGCGATATTTTAGATGGTTACTATTACGTGCTCTACGATCCCGGGAAGGGCCTTCCCGCTTCACTATTCAAAAAATGTATCCCAATTTTAATGGGTTATATTGATTTACTGTTTGAATTTTGTTTGAGACGTACTTTTGACAAGAAATTTAGTCTTTTATAGTGCCATAGCTCAATTAATTGATGGCTTAGTGGTTTGTCTTTTCGGTAAGTTGAATTTTGCGGTCTTGGTTCGAACCCGCTTGAGTGGAAGCAATTTTCTTTTCGCCTTTTGTCACGTATACTTCCCTGGCAAAAATTCGGGGGGCCGACATTTTATCGACGCGACATTTCATTGACCAAGCAAAACCGACATTTCATCGACTTTAAGCATTTCCACAGTTTACCCGGTTTTGCTTCACAATTGTGCTCGTTGCCAAGATTTTTGCAAATTTGTTATTTTTGTTGAATTTTAACATATTACTCAATTGTTGATTTGATTTTTCGCTTAGTCGATAAAATGTCGGATTTTTGCTTAATCGATGAAATGTCGCGTCGATGAAATGTCATCCTGCCAAAAATTTGCTTTTTTTGACAAAAAATATTTATAAAGCCTTCTGTGAGCTGTATTTCTTTTAAAATCTTGCTTATTTTGTTTAAATTTGGCCTTGGCCGTTTAATTTCGACAGTTATGCAGATAATGGATACGCGGTCGTATTGAGGCAATGAATTTAGGTGTCTTTTGTTTAAATCACTCAAAAATGGCAATTTTTAAGACACCGAGACGCGCTTTTTCATATACCACTATGAAATATGGGGGACAGTGTGGTTTAGGGCCTTTCCCGCTCGAATTATAGCCTCGAAGACTGGCACTCCGTGTGAAACGTTCATCTTCGGGAAAATCAACGACTGAGTTCTTTTTCCAAAAATTGTTAGAGGAATGGAATGTGGGCGGATAGATTAGCCAATTTTCATGCGGCGCAAGCTGATGGCATTCGTGGCCCTCAAAATTCGAAAAGGGAAATAGGTTCGTCAAGACAACAATTTGATTGCTCTTCTCGCGGAATAACAACCGCGAACCGCTTGCCTACCTCCGTGCTGTTTCCTCTTTGCATTTCTAAAAAATGAAGCAAGACAAAATCTCTATTCCATTTAACAATTTGTATTTAAAAAAATCTTCGAGTTAAAATGAACAGCGTTCTGGTGCGAATACAGCCGAAGAAATAGAAATAAATCGTTAACAGAATGGTGATGCCTCTTATGCGCGACACATTTGCGCCGACGCTTTTGCGCCGTAACATTTGCGCCGGCATTGTTATGACCGCGAGCAGACACTTAATCTGTACAAACCTAGGGTGGCACAGGACAGACATTTTTGGAAAAACCCGGGACTACTGGACAAAAAAACCGTTTTGGAAAAAACTAGGACCATTTTCCCGGAACCGCAGCGTCTAAATCTGGAACCGTTTTGGAACCGGAACCGCAGAACCGTCAGAAAAATGGAACCGGGAAAACCCAAGTCCCTATTTTTTAGAACGTGAATTTCCACTATCGGCCTAGTTAAGATGCCGAACAACAAAAAACAAAAAGTGCAAAAGCAATATATACTAAAAAAAGAAAAAATGACAAAAGTAAGAAAATAAAATTTGTGTTGTGTTTGGGTGTAGTTGTTATGGGCTCAAGGTATGCTACCTCCTCGCGGTTGGGTCCGGAAACGGTGTTAAATTCGTTACCTTTTTTTATTTAAGCAAATTAACTTTAACCCTGACGAAAAGCATAATACTTTGCCCGCGCAAATGACTCCGGCGCAAATGTTAGGGCGCAAAAGAAGTGGTTTGCTTCCAAGAAAACTCGCACCCCTCTGCGCTAACTTTGTTTATACTAAGCCTAATTAGTTGCAATTATATCAATCAAAAGATCACTTCGAGTTGAGTAACAAAGCAAAAAAAGCTAAGCTTTTGAGTTGTTTGAAAAAAGTTAGAACGAAAAACTCGAAATATCCTGGTGACCAATTTTCCTTGGTGACTAATCTGAATTTAGAAGCTTTTATCGAAATTCCAATTAAATTATAATTTAACGAAAATACGAAATGCCAATTGAAATTCTCTCAAATTTTTTAAATTAAAAAAAATAATAAATATTCAAATTTTTACAATATAATAAATATTATTTAGCTTTGATAAAAATAATTGAACGTAATAAATGACAGCCCACAATTAAAATAAGCATTCATATAATTTATTCCTTAATAATTATCGCACCCGAATCAATATTATTTATTAAGCTTTTTGAACCGGTACCAAATCAATATTCGTGACATTTTGTAAATATTTCATAAGCCTTTTGAACCGGGATCAAATCAATATTCGTGACTTAAATTAAGCGGATTAAATGCTTCATTCATTTTTAGAATGTCAGAAAATAACATGTTCGAAAATTTTAACTTTTCGTGATCTCTGTCTAACATTTTTGCAAGCTACTTGATCGACTACTCCAAGCCAGGGTGGTTAAGGCCTAACGTAACGAACCCGAAGCCAGGGTGGCTTAGGCTTAAACGAACCCTAAGCCGGAATGGTTAAGGCCTAACCTACGAATCCCAAGCCGTGGCTTAGACCTAAGCCCAACGAACCCCAAGTCAGGGTGGCTTAATTTGTAGTTGTTTCACGAACATAGTCTATGGCTTTTTGGAGTTGTTTGGATTGATACGGACCAGAACTGCAGCAAAAACAGACTAGAATTACAGCTATTGTAACTAGTGTAGGACAGTACCGGTTAAACGGGCACGAAACCCGAGTATTTTGGGAAATTAACCGGTTACAAAAACCGGGTCTTCAAAATTCCGGTTAACCGAAAACCAAGTACCCAAACCGGCGGTTTAAGCACCCCTAGTTATTGGACTTTTTTGGTTAATTTAAATGATTTTTTAATTTGCATTTTATTCAATGCAAGTGTGGCTCAGTGGTTAACTAGGTATCTCCTAATTTATTCATGGGAGTTTCTACTCCCTGATTGGAACTCCTTTTTATTCTTTTAATTTAATAAGTACTCCTTTTTACAACAAAAAAACATCACTCAGAAACCTTATTATTGGTGATTTTTTTTTGTTGAAAATTTTAGGCACATTTTCCTAAGTGAATTCATAAACCTTCATTTTTTCCCGGTGGTAGACCTCTCACGACTTAAAAAGCTTCAAAAATAACCGTTTTTTTAAACTTTTGGTTGCAAATCTCTTACAAATTAAGTCAAAAATTCAAAATTTTCTCGGCGGCGCCTATCGGCACCGCCGACCCCCAAACTTGTATTCTGATCAACTTTCTTAACAACAAATGCAATAAATCCAAAAATGCATTCACAAATTAAAAATTTTTTCAAAAAAGTCTCGGGTCTCGCTCAAGCAGGGTGGCCGTCCACCTATAAAAACCAAAAATCAGGATTAGCAGCTGAAAAATCAGAAAAAAGCAGGATCGGCTTATACAAAAAGCAGGAATATTTTTAGACGTGTAAATACACAAATTAATGCCAAAACTTTAGTTTCTGGTCTCGAGTCGAAAAATTTCTCGGTTTTTTGTGGCAAAATCTCGAGTCGGGGCGTTTTCGGTCTCGAGTCTCTGTGCATTGAAAAACTTAAAAAATATGGTTAAATAAATAGTATTATTACATTTTTAAAATATGTAATTCACAATTCTATGAATCAAAGAGAAAAAAATGTTCAATTCCACGTTTCATATAATGCTAAAAAATAATACTATACAAAATAACTTAACATATAAGTATCCAAATATCCATAATTTTTTTTATTAAAATAAATATGAAAAATTTATTATTACTTTTAATTCCCTTTTATGCAATATATAAAGTTAAAAAGACTGACTCGGTTAAACTAAACAAAACTTTTGATGAAATCTTTGGAAAAGGTTGGGACGCGGAGGTGCCGGAATTTACAGAAACCAAAGAATGGCATAAAATGGAAACACAGACAACAGAACTTGAGAATAAATCAACTGATCAGGACAATCCAAATGAACAAAGTTTTTCTGATCATTTTGAAAGTTTTGCCAATAGAAAAATAAGGGAAAGATTTGATGAAATGTTTGATGAAAATTGGTCGGTAGATGACAATGAATTTATTGAAGAAGATGAAGCTGATCCAACTGATCAAAATGATTGCATTGATGGACAAAAATGTCAAAAAGTGCAAGAAAAAGACGACCGTGTCACAAAAATCATAAAAAGGCGCAAAAATGATTATTCTGATCAGCAAAAGCGTGAAATTGTTGAAGAATTTATTAAGAAAAAAAATGAAGATAAGCAAATCGGGAAATATTCTCAAATAGCAAAGAGTATCGGTGTCGGTATTAATACAATTTTAAAATGGAAAAAAGAGTTTGGACTAAGTCATAAATTGCAATTAGATAAAGAAAAGAGGGAGAAACTAAAGCAATATTGTGAAATTAAAAAAAGCAATCCAAAAATTAAAGAAGTTGAAATAGCAGAAAGGTTAAATATTGGAGGAAGCACACTAAGGCTATGGAAAATGGAACTTAAAAATGCCGTCAAAAATGAGAATAATTGTCCTTTACAAAAGGAACTCGATCAAATAACTCAACTCAAAGTTTATTCTGATCAGCAAAAACGTGAAATTTTGAAACAATTTGATGAGATTAAAAGCAAATGTAAGAAGGCAAAACTTAAAAACATTTCAAAGAATAAACTCGATGAAAAAATTGCAAAAAAATTGGGCATTAGTGCCAAAACAATTTATAATTGGAAGCGCAAATTTGGCCTTTCTGTCAGCAACCAATTTTCTGATGCAACAAAATTTGGAATTTTGAAGAAATATGCCAAAATAAAGGGGAAGAATCCAAAAATGAGTGATTGTGACATTGCTGATTTGTTGAATATTGCCAGACCAACTTTAGCTGGATGGAAAGCGAAATTCATGCGCATTGGACTAAATGAGAAATATGCTAAAGAAGCTGAATCGACTGATCATGACGACGATGTTGATGAATAGGGCGGGGATTTCTATTGCATAAAAATTGTCATTACGATATGATCTTTCCAATCTTCAACACGTCGTCATTGTATTCTTTTGTAAAATAAAGACTTTATTATTTATTTTTGTTTTTTAATAATTTGTTTCCCATATAAATAAATGCCTTTTAATATTTTATTTTGCGAAATCTAACTGAGAATCTCGCCCGGCTAGTGCATGTACATATTTTCATCATCAGCAATTAATTTGGGGATTTCATTATTTGAATTAAATTTATTCCGTATAAATTTATTGTATAAAGAAGAAAAAAACAATTTCAGTCGCGCATACCACAAACCACCTGCGGTGGGCCGAGTGGTACGCGAGGAAGTGGCCATTTTGCCACATACGCGACCAGTGTGGGCGTCAAAATTGTGCTACAGTCACCGGACTTCGATAAAATATGGCAACCGGCTCCAAAATAGTGGCATTTTTATGGCAAATTCTTAAGCAGTTTTCAAAAAAAAATCAATTTTCTTTGAGGAGGTGGGTGGTCGGCGGTGCCGATAGTGCGATGATTTTTTTAAAAATTGTCTATTGCGCGCGCGTATTTTATTAAAATTATTAGAAAATTTATTTAAAAAATTATATTAACGGGGGGAGCGTACGTGACAAGAGGCAAAAAAAGAAACAATTGGTTCTACTTAAGCAGGTTCGAACCCAGCACGCAACATCCAACTTGCCGGAAAGACAAACCACTAGGCCATCAATTTTATTAAGCATACCCACTAAAAAAGGACTAAATTTACGTCTCAACCAAAATTCAAACAGTAAATCAATATAATCCATTAGAATTGTGATACATTTTTTGAGCGCACAAACGCGATAAAATATCGCGATATTTTAACTTTTCGATACGATATTCGATACGATATTTCGATAAAATATCGGTATCGAAAAATATCGAATTAATAGTTTTTTCCGATACGATATTTCGATAAAAATATCGCGATATATCGCGATATTTTTATCGAAATATCGTATCGTGCCGCACACTAGTAATAAACGTGGTGAGACATTTGCGCCGGGACACTTGCGCCGCAACCCAAATCAGACTTTTGCGCCGCGAACGCATTTTTACCGGTTACCCGACCATAAGTGCCCAAAGTTAAAAATTGACTTTGATGTACCCGGAAAGATTTTTAATCGAGATTTTTGAATAAAATTTGGCAAACCGGTTTCTGGCCCGGTTAAAACTAGAAAGCATAGGAGGACCCTTATTTTATTTTAAGATTCACGTATATCAATAATTCCAATCTTAGGCCTAAGCCTAACAAGCCCCAACTTTAGGGTGGCTTAGGCCTAAGCCTAGCGAATTTTGATTGATTTGAGCTTGGGCCTTATGCCCCATACTTTCCGCATTATTTAATTTTGAGTTAGATTTTTTTTCGCGGCGCAAATGTCGAATTTGGGTTGCGGCGCAAATGTCTGCCAATCGTAATAAATAGCATTAGCCGAATTTTAAAATATATAATTCATAATTCTATGCATCACAGAGAAAAAATCTCCACGTTTCATAAAATGTTAATAAATAATTCCATACAATATATTTACAATTTATAAGCATCCAAATATCCATAATTTTTCATTAAAATAAATATGAAAAATGTATTATTACTTTTAATTGCCTTTTATGCAATATATAAATTTAAAAAGACTGACTCTGTTAAACTAAACAAAACTTTTGATGAAATTTTTGGAAAAGATTGGGACGCGGAGGTGCCGGAATTTACAGAAACCAAAGAATGGCATAAAATGGAAACACAGACACCAGAAGTTGAGAATAAATCAACTGATCAGGACAATCCAAATGAACAAAGCTTTTCTGATTATTTTGAAAGTTTGCCAACAGAAAAATAAGGGAAAGATTTGATGAAATGTTTGATGAAAATTGGTCGGAAGATGACAATGAATTTATTGATGAAGCTGAAGCTGATGCAACTGATCAAAATGATTGCATTGATGGACAAAAATTTCAAAAAGTGCAAGAAAATGGCGACCCAGGCACCAAACTCATAAAACAAAGCAAAAATGTTTATTCTGATCAGCAAAAGCGTGAAATTGTTGAAGAATTCATTAAAAAGAAAAATGAATATAAGCAAAAAGGGAAATATTCACGAAAAGAATGGGATCAAAATAATTCTCAAATAGCAAAGAGTATTGGTGTTGGTCTTAACACAATTGTAAAATGGAAAAAAGAGTTTGGACAAAGTCATAAATTGCATTCAAATCAAGAAAAGAGGGAAAAACTAAAACAATATTGTGAAATTAAAAGAAATAACCCAAAAATCAAAGATTTCGAAATAACGGAAATTTTAAATATTGGAGGAAGCACACTGAGACTATGGAAAAAAGGACTTAAAAATGCTGTCAAAGATGAGAATGACCGTTCTTTACAAAAGGAGATCGATCAAATAGCCCAAGACAAATTTAATTCTGATCAGCAAAAGCTTGAAATTTTGAAACAATTTGATGAAATAAAAAGCAAATGTACGAAGGCAAAACTCAAAAACATTTCAAAACATGAACTCGATTACAAAATTGCCAGAAAATTGGGTGTTTCTAAAACTACAATTAGTCGATGGAAACGCAAATTTGGCCTTTCTCTCAACAATAAAATATCTGACGCAACAAAAATTGGAATTTTGAAGAAATATGCCAAAATAAAAGGAAAAAATCCGAAAATGCCAAATGCCGTTATTGCAGATATGTTGAACATATCATCAAGAAGCCTAAGCTCTTGGAAAGTTCAATTTAAAGATGAAATTAAGAACCTTTAAAAAATATACGGATTTTGTGAAAACTCAACGCAAAGGATGTTTTTGTTTGGGTCGGATTATATTGAAAATTTTTGTAAAGAAAAATTGCATTCAAACCAATAAAAAAAGGTAAACTAAAGCAATATTGTAAATTAAAAAAGGCAATCCGAAAATTAAAGATATCAACACAGACAACAGAAGTTAAAATAATTGGGTTCCATGACTTTTCGTCATTGAACTATTTGTCAACAACATTTCGTCAATAAGAAAGAATTAAAAAAAACAACAAATTTTAATTAAAACAACAATTTTTCAAGTCTAAGGGTATTCGGGGCGTAGAAGCCGATCTGACCTACATTTTAATCAATTTCGAACCCCGGACCCGAATTCAAAAGTTTTTGTGTTTTACGAATGATTTAGACGCTTTTGTTGCATTTTTAGTATTTTTGCAAAAATCATAGATGTTGAAATTATAATCAGATGATGGTTGTCATATTCATGATCAGCAACCTCGATAATTCCCGAGTACTTCTCAGAATTGCATAAAACCCTCTTAAAATTTTTTTTGTTGGACAAGAAACCTTTACTATTCCGAAAAATTGTTGTTGGCTTAAATTTAAATTTGTTGTTTTTTTTAAATTCTATCTTATTGAAGAAAAGTCCGTTGACGCAAAGTCCATTGACGAAAAGTCGTTGACGAATAGTCCGTTGACGCAAAGTCCATTGACGAAAAGTCGTGCCACCAAATAGTACCAGTGTCTGTGCGTATGCAAACATTGTTTGGAATCAGATTGATCAAATTATAATGGTTCAAAAATTGCAAAAAATACATTTTTGCATTTTTTTGCATTAAGTTAAATCATGTATATATATTTTGAATCTGCTTTCACGCTGATTCTAACAACAAAAAAAGTTTGTTCGATTTGGCCCAAAACTGATCAAGTTATGAGTGGATCCATGCGGTGGTGAATAAGCCTGTCGGTTTCAATTAATTTTCGATTTACCGAACCGAACCGAAATTTTCGATTTTCCGGGCTCAATGTTCAAAAACTCCATTTTCCAGACGATTTTTAGCGGTGCATTTTCAGTTTTTGGTCCATTTTTGTTAAGAAAGGCCCCTTAAAAAGGCAGCACGAAGCCGTAGGGGAGATTTTTAAAAGGGTTTCTTTATGTTTCTTGCTTAAAAAACTTAGGTGTTCAAAATGTACTGTGTGTTTGTTTCATTTAGTTACGTTTAAATTTTTGGCACTATTACGTGACGGACCCGGATTTTTAAAAGTGTGCCTTGAAATGATATAAGATGATGAACAGTTTTATTTGATGCAATATTAAAAAAAAGAATGCCGATCCAAACCTGAAAGCCGAGCTTTTTAAATTAATCAAAAATCTGATAAAAGCAATATGTTGCAACTGAAAAAAATTAGAAAATAAAAAAAACATAAATTTATTTGTAACAATCTAAAATTTGTTTAAATTTAAAAAGGGGGATAAACAAAAACTTTTTTAATAGTAAAAATTGATTGTTTAAATTAAATAGGCGATTAAGACTTTGATCGATCATTGGAGTCAATCGATAAAAAATACAAAAGAAACCTTAAATGGACAGTGCCCAAAGTCGATCAAAAAAACTTCACCAAACACATTTATATATTAAAAATCTGCATTTTTTCGCGTTTTAGAATCCCTAAAATCTATTTTTTTTAATTACACATCGTGTAATTAATAACAAAGTCCGATATTTCAAATGTTCTTTATTTATTTATTCTCTAAGAGATTCTGAACGGCGGCGCAATAAACTTCTCCGTGAATAAATATATTTTTAATATTAATATATAATTTCTTTTTGTTAATATTTCTCTTTTTTCTTAGGATTTTTTTATAATTATTATTGCATCATTTTTAGTTTGGAAATTTTAACACTTTTTCTGTTGGTTTCCAAATAATAAAAATAGTTGCATCATCTCACTTCATTAATGTCATTTAATTCTTACATTAAAAATTGTTTTACGTTGACTAAAGAATATTGAGCAAAAGTCAGTTTTGCAAGTTTTGTAGTTTTAATCGAGGTTATTAAATGTCTTTATGCATCACAATTTCTTTGTGCATAAATATTAAGTTTTTAAAAATAGTTTTTGTATTTAATGGATAAAAAATTATTTAAGTAATGCATTCAATTCTAAGAAAGTTTGGCTCAAAAACACATTTTAGCATTAAGAATTTCTCACTATTTTGCTAATATGAAGGATCAAGATGATCAGATTTTGAGCTGACGACAACATTAAGCATGAATTTTTGGCTAACATTATTTATTTTCATTTTTTATGTTATATTAATTAAAAAAATATGGTTTCGAACGATTTGATCTTTTCAGGAAATCAATAAAAAATTGAATTAATAAATATTACTTTTTATTGACAAAACTAGTTTTACTTAAATTATTAACATTTTCAATAAAATTTAAAGAAAAGCAATGAAATTTCGCCTATTAATTATTATTTCATTTTTTGCAAAGAATTTGATCAAAAATGCTAATTCTGTGGGCGAACGCGGACAAGAATCAAAACTTTACAAATCATTTGATGAAATATATGGAAAAGGCTGGGATGATGAAAGTAACTGTCGTCATATTAAAGAAGAAGTTCAAGACGGACAAGCTCCAAACACTTCTGATCAGAAAAATATTGAGGCTGAAATATTGAAACAGAAATTTGACGAAATTTATGCTGAAAATTGGTCGGAAGACGAAAACAATTCAGCGCCAGATCAAGATGAGAGTGTTGATGAACAGCAAAATGAGTCCAATAAATGTGAAAAAATTGAGTCTGATCAGCAAAAATGGGAAATTATTCAAAAATTCCGTGAAATGAAAGAAGATTATACGAAAAGGAGAAAATATTCCGCCAATGAACATGTACAAATTGAGAAAAAAATATCAAATGGTTTGGGTGTTGGTCGTTCAACAATTTATAAATGGATAAAAGAATTGGGTCTAAGTCGAAACAAATCAAAGTTTTCTGAGTCCGAAAAACGTGAAATTTTGAAACAATTTAAGAAAAACAATTCTAAGGAAGCTAAAAATTTGTCTGATCAAAATAACTCAACTGATCAAGCTGAGAATGTTGATGAACAGCAAAATGAATCTAATAAATGTGAACAAATTGATTCAGATCAACAAAAACGTGAAATTATTCAAAAATTCTGGGAAATGAAAGATAATTATCGGGGAAAAAACAAACGCGCTCATTCAGCCAAAGAATGGAATCAAATTGAGTCAAAAATATTAAATCATTTGGGTGTAAGTCGCAGAACAATTTATAAATGGATCAAAGAATTGGGTCTAAGAAAAGAAAAAAAGTCAAAGTTTTCTAAGTTAGAACGTGAAATTTTGAAACAATTTGTTGAGATTAAAAGCAAATGTAAAAAGGCAAACCTCAAAAACATTTCAATGCGTGAACTCGATGATAAAATTTCAAAAAAATTGGGCGTAAGTGCCAGCACAATTAAACAATGGAAGCGCAAATTTGGCCTTTCTGTCAGCAATAAAATTTCTGATGCAACAAAAATTGGAATTTTGAATAAATATGCCAAAATAAAAGGAAAGAATCCAAAAATGAGTGATGGTGACATTGCTAATTTGTTGAAAATCTCAAGAAGAAGTATGCATAAATGGAAAGCTCAATTTAGAGAAGAAATAAAGAACATTTGAAAATCGGACATTGTCATAAATAATAGACACGTCTTTTCTAAGAACCTTTGCATAATAAACGCTGTATAAATAATAAAAAATATATTTAGGGATTTTTAAACGCGAAAAAATGCAGATTTTATTTGTATCAATAAATGTGTTTGGTTTTTGTTAAAAATATTGTCAGATTCGTGATCAGCACTAGTGATCGGCCAGAAGGGTCGGTCAGTACTTTTCGGTATAGTAGCAAAAAAATGATTAAAAAAATTTAAAAATCAAATAAGATTTCAAAATTTTCCGGACATTTTTGAAATCTAGATTCCGAGTCTTGACTTTGAATATGGCATTCTTTAGTAATCGATTAGGCTCCAAATCATTAATCATTTCTGATTATCCCGAAAATCCTCCCGAGGACCAAGATTTTAGGAGTTGAAGTTAGAAGATAATTTTCAGGCTAATTTGCACATCATTGACTAATTCAAGGAGCGACGAAAAATTCAAGCAGAATTAGACTTTGACAAAGTCCAGTTCAGCAAAGCGATCTCACAGTATTACGGACAAATCGGACGTTTGATTGGATTTAATCCAGTCCGTCGTGCAGAAGACGAAAAAATTATGATAGATGAGTCGGCAAGAGAACTAGCGGAAGCGAGTTTGGACGAAAATGGCCTTCTTGCCGCATTATCGGATGTCGAAGACGTTGAAAATGTTGCACTTGCTCAGTTTTCTGATGAAGAAGTTGATGTCGTTGTTTGAGGTTGAAAGTTTGTAAATTATTTATTTTGTTTATCCCAAAAGAATTTTCAATAGCGGTTCTTCAAAAATATTATTTGTTATGAAGTCTATTCATTGTTCAATAAATCGTGCCTTCTTTTTGTTTAATGCAAATTTTAATTTTGTTGGCTTTTAATTCATTCAACGGAAAAATTTTTTAAAAAATATGTAAAAAGACTCGTTTTCTTTCAAAAAAAACGAATCATCCCAAAAAAACGAAATGGTTCAAACCGAATTGGGTAAAACACCCCGACTTTCCCGCCCCAAGGGGCGGGGCTGAACCCTAATCCAATTCTTATATTGGTTTCCTGAAAAGATCAAATCGTTCAAAGCCAAATTCTTTTAATAAAAAATGTTAACAATTACAGGCAATAATTATTTTTCATCGAAATCTAATTTTTTCTGCTCGTTTAGAATTTCTAAACGCTGATCTTTTTGCGGCGCAAAAGTCTCGTTTGCCCGATATAACCCGGACACATAGCGTCGCAACAAAACCTCAAAAAATGTGCTGATATGCTAAAGTAAATTCGTTATTTAAAAATTTCCATGCCTTCAAAAAAATTTTTTTAAATCTGAACTTTTTTTAAATGTTTAGGATTGCTAATCTGACATCTTTTTAAAAATGTTTAGAATTGTTTAGTCTAGAGAACGGCAACTCAGACCAAACAAATATTTGTACAAGTTTTGGTCATTTTTTGTTTTTTTTTGGGTTGCGCTCCAATTTAACCAAACAAATATTTGTACAAAATTTTTTGGGTTTTTTTGTTTTTTGTTTTTTTTTGGTCTGGCTATACCCAAAAATTTGTACAAAAACGAAAAATTTAGTAAAACTTACAAAAAAAAAAGCCTAGAATTTCCGATTTTTTTAATTGTTGAAAATTGTATTCAACATATTTTTCTGACCAGAGATCACAAGTATTTAATATTAATATTTGTAATTGGTAAGTGGGGGGATTTCAATAACCATTCAAATAACGATAATTTTTTTTCATTAAAAAAATATTAAAAATTTTACATGCAATATAAAACAAGAACGTTGATAAATATCGAAACTGACTCCCCCCCCCCCCCCCAAACAATAAAATCTGTCGCTGTTGTGCCGGGGCTGGGAAACTTTGCAAAATTTTGTTCACTCAAAGATGCTTATTTTCATAATTAAATTGAGCTTTCCATCTATTTAGGCTGCATCGCGAAATTTTCAACAACTTGGCAATGTCATAATCACTCATTTTTGGATTTTCTCTTTTTATTTTGGCATATTTCTTCAAAATTCCAATTTTTGTTGCCTTAGAAAACTTTCTGCAGACAGAAAGGCCAAATTTGCGCTTCCATCCAATAATTGTTCCTCTACAAACGCCCAATTTTTTTGAAATTTTCTCATCGAGTTCATTCTTTGAAAAGTTTTTGAGTTTGTCCTTTTTACATTTGCTTTTAATCTCACCAAATTGTTTCAATATTTCTCGTTTTTCTAAATCAGACAATTTCGATTTAAAGTTCTTTTCTTTTTTTAGACCTAATTCTTTGATCCATTTGTACAATTTTGTCCGACAAACTCCCAAACCATTTGATATTTTTCTCTCAATTTGAACCCATTCTTTGGCTGAATTTGCGCGTTTGTTTTTTTTCTGATAATTATCTTTAATTTCACGGAATTTTTGGATAATTTCACGTTTTTGATGATCAGACTCAACTTTTTCACATTCATTGGACTCATTTTGCTGTTCATCAACACTCTCATCTTGATCTGGCAGTGAATTGTTTTCGTCTTGCGACCAATTTTCATCATAAATTTCATCAAATTTCTGTTTCAATATTTCAGCCTCAATATTTTTCTGATCAGAAGTGTTTGGAGCTTGTCCGTCTTGAACTTCTTCTTTAACATGACGACAGTTCAAGTCTTTTGAATCATTACTTTCATCATCCCAGCCTTTTCCAAATATTTCATCGAATGTTTTAAAAAGTTTTGGTTCTTGTCCGCTTTCGCCCACAGAATTAGCATTTTTGATCAAATCCGTTGCAAATAATGAAATAATAATTAATAGCCAAAATTTCATTTTTTATTACTAAAATTTATTTACATAAAATATTAATAAGAAAATTTTGTGCGTAGAATATTTTATTGAAAATGTGGCAAATTAAATTGATTGGCATATTATTTGCCACGCATTTCTTCTTCCCCCCCCCATAAATTTATTTTTTGGCAATTCATGTGAATGCCCGCGTCACACGGTAAAAAGACGATTCGTTCCCGGCCGATTCGTCCCCCCCCCCCGATTCGTACCCTTAATAATGACAAAACTAAAAATTCGTACAAAACTCATGCGTAGAACACGAATCCGGGTTCAGTTTTTGCGTATGTCGAACCCCAGACCCGAATTCGAACAATTGGTCGAAAAAACAAAAAAAAAATTTAAAAAAAAACAAAAAAATTTTTGAAAAAAACAAAAAAAATTTTGAAAATTTTTTTTTTAAGTCGTTAAAAGCTTCAAAATGGATGTAAGGATGATCGGAAGAGCAAACGGATATGAATTTACACGATTTTGTTACAGAAAATAGATTTTGAAACAAAAAATGTTTTTTTCGACCTATTGTTCGACTTCGGGCCCGGGGTTCGACATACGCAAAAACTGAACCCGGATTCGTGTTCTACGCATGAGTTTTGTACGAATTTTGAGGTTTTTTGTCATTTTTATTAGGGGGAACGAATCGGGGTAAAGAGAACGAACCGGGGTAAAGAAAACGAATCGGGGGTGGGGAACGAATCGGGGGGGGGGGGGGGGGGGGGGAGGGGAACGAATCGGCCGGGAACGAATCGTCCTCCGTCCCGTCACACTCTCTCACCTAATACATTTATCCCATTTTTCAACACACAAAAACCATTTTTATAAGATTCAAATTTATAGATTCAATGCACAAATGTTAAATATTAATAAATCCTTCTCTTAACCCATATCGTATCACTGATCAGAACGCCTCGAATCGGTGCACAAATGATGGCGCGTTCCGGAAGCGGTTGGCCTCCATGCAGGCGCGTCGAATCTGTTTGTTGACCTGCGCCGGCCCGCAGCTGAACACGCCAATCTCCGGCACTTCCGGGTGCTGACTTTGCTGCAGGAACTTGTGGGCCGCCCAAAATGGTTGGTGGCACGCAAGCCGGTGAACATGCTGATGCCGCTGTTGTCATTGCGAAAATGCTTCTCACAAATATACTGGCAGAGATGGAAGGTTTTTTTTTGTCTTACTGTAGCCAAGGTCCGCCCCCCCCCATACCAGTACGGTAGTTCAAGATCAAATTTGTGGAAGAATTGTTCAACCTGCTTTAGCACGTCGACAAACCATTCAAAGTTTTTGTGAGAAAACGCGAAATAGGTCGAAAAAAAGTGCCAAAATAAGCACGAAAAGCTGAAAAATGCCTAAATAGGCACTAATGGTCCAAAAATGCCAAAATAGGCACTAAAGGTCCAAAAAAAGCCACTAAAGCTCAAAAAGTGCCAAAATAAGCACCAATGCCAAAATAATCACAAAAAGCCAAAAATGCCAAAATAAACACTAAAGGTGCAAATGGCAAAATAGGCACTCAAGATCCAAAATGCCAAAATAAGCACAAAAACCCCCGGTTTTAAATTTTTGTCAAGAACAGGACGGTGGTCTTTCGAACTTTTTAACAAAATTTTAACCTTTTTTACATGAGTCCCACAGATAAATTTATGGCTCAATGGTTTTTATTTTTGATAGTCTTATTTTGTGTCTTGATTTCGAACCCGCTTGAATGCAATATTGTTTTTAAAATTTTTATTGTTTCAACACAGCTCTCTGATCGGCACGGGAAAGCGGGAAAAGGCTGTGGTCTTCCCCCGACACTTCAGTGCCGCACACTTCAGTGCCGCACACTTCAGTGCCGCACACTTCAGTGCCGCACACTTCAGTGCCAGAATGCCTACGCAATAGAGCGAGACGAAGCCTTTAACTCTTTTAAAACTCAACAAAATCAAACAAACAGCTGCCATTCGGAAGCTCCAAGCTTTTAAAAACTATTGTTAAGGCAAAGCTAAACAATTAGAAAATTCGTAAAAAAGTTATTTCAATAATAACGAAAAGCCTCAATTTTGGGTGTTTTTTCACATTGAACTTTTTAAACGAATAGAACCGCTTGGCTTTTTCCCCTAAATGATTCTTCTTATTTAGAGCTTTCGAATGACATCTTGTTTATTTGATTTGGTTATTTTAAAAAAGAGTTATAGACTTTCAAAGGTTGTTTTTTATGTTAAGTTCGGGCTCTGTATCATATTTATTGCAAACGCCTAATGACAACCTTAGTTATTATAGTGTACGAAACGCGCGCCTTTTTCGTTGGTGGGGAGGATGGGGCTGAATTTAAATATTAATTAAAGAATTCTCATTAAAATTTCCTTATTTTAAATATTAGATCCATATGAATATTTTCAAACCCAATAATTTCATAAATTGCAAATTTTTTTTTTTGCAATTCAGCTTACTTTTTAGGGGAGGGTAGGGGTCGGCGATGCCGATAGGCGCCGCCGGAAAAAAATTTGAATTTTTGCTTTAATCTAAAATAATTTTTGTGTTCGTTCTAAAAATAAAAGTGTTCCCGGCGGCAATTTTCAACTCATTAAAAGTAATAAATTGTTTAAAAAATTGGCTAACATTATTTATTCAATTTTTTTTAAAATAAATTAATATTGCCTGTAATTATTTAATATATTGATTTATAGCATTGGCTTCGAACGATTTGATCTTTTCAGGAAACCGATATAAAAATTGGATTAAGAAACACTGTCTTTATATTGACAAAAACTAGTTTATTACTAATATTATTAACATTTTTAATTAAAGAATTCTTAAGGAATTTCTGGCAATGAAATTTTGGCTATTAATTATTTTTTTAATTTCTGCAATATTTTTAATCAAAAATGTTGAATCTGTGAGCCAACCAAAAATAAACACAATTTTTGATGAAATTTTTGGAAAAGGTTGGGACGCGGAGGTGCCGCAATTTACAGAAACCAAATATCGAAGAAGATGAAGCTGATCAAAATGATTGCATTGATAGACAAAGTCAAAAATTGAAAGAAAATGGTGATCCTGGCACAAAACTCATAAAAAAAACGCAAAAATGATTATTCTGATCAGCAAAAACGTGAAATTGTTGAAAAATACCTTTTATTGCTAGAAAAATATAAGCAAAAAGGGAAATATTCAAGAAAAGAATGGAATAAAAATTATTCTCAAATAGCAAAAAGTATCGGTGTCGGCCGTGATACAATTTTAAAATGGAAAAAAGAGGTTGGACTAAGCAGAAGCATAAAGTTTCATTCAAAACAAGAAAAAAGGGGAAAATTAAAGCAATATTGTGAAATCAAAAAAAGTAACCCGATAATTAGTGATTTCGAAATAGCGAAAAGGTTAAATATTGGAAGAAGAACACTCAATAAATGGAAAAGGGAACTAAAACATGATGTCAAAGATGAGAATAATTATTCTCTACAAAAGGAACTCGATCAAATAGCCCAAGACAAATTTTATTCTGATAAGCAAAAACGTCAAATTTTGAAACAATTTGATGAAATAAAAAGCAAATGTCAGAAAGCCAAACTCACAAATATTTCAATGCGTGAACTCGATTACAAAATTGCAAAAAAATTGGGCGTTTCTAAAGCTACAATTATTCGATGGAAGCGCAAATTTGGCCTTTCTGTCAGCAAAAAGTTTTCAAATGCAACAAAAATTGCCATTTTGAAAAAATATGCCAAAATAAAAAGGATGAAGCCGAAAATGCCAGATGCCGTTATTTCTGAAACGTTAAAGATTTCAACACAAAGCTTACATAATTGGAAAAAACAATTTCAAGAAGAAAATAAAAATCTTTAAAAATATTCGTACTTTTTTGTATGCCATTGACTCAACGCGAGCATGTTATTATTGTTTGGGATCGAATTATTATAAATTGTTGTTATTTAAAGATTTCATCTTTCGTTTCGTTGATTTTCTTAAAAAAATTAAATATAAATTATGAGTAACAGATTGTTGTGCTGATTTATTTTGTTCTCTTTGGATTTTCCCTCTTATAAATCGTTCCGTGCATATCTTTGCCAGTAGTGAAGCACGAGAGTCCCAATGCTTCAAAATCCCATTCTTAGGGGTGTATATTTTTTCCGTTACCGTTAAAAGGGCATTTTAACGGAAAACGTAAAAAAGGCCCAAAAACAACGGAAATACGGAAAACGGATATAAGAAGCCAAAAATGTGAAAATGTGAAATATTAATGCAAAATTCATTTCCCAGAGGGTGTTCACCAAACTTTGTTTGTTTTAGTGATCGGCCAGAACAAAATTTTCCGGACATTTTTGAAATCTAGATTCCGAGTCTTGACTTGAAACTTTTTCCAAAAATAATTTAGGTTCAGAAAACTAGAGAAAATGAAAATTCTAAAAAATTGATAAATTCCTAAATTACCTTAAATTTTAAAAATCTTAAATACATATTTAAGCAAAAAATATTGGTTTTCTTTGCCGTGAAGTTAATTGAAAGACACAAAAAACTATTTACACAGTCGGGTGGATTGAACCCCAGGCAACCACATCACGCACCAGCGGGGCATTCAATAAAAAGAATAAAAAGAAATTTTGACTCGAGGACTCGAACCTCAGACAAAACGGACTTTTGGTTCACAGTTTAACCACTGACCCACGTGATAGGGGTATGTCCCAAACGGCTAGTTTTTTAAGCACCCTTTTTGATCAGGGAAAAAGGGTTTAAAAGGTACTAGTTGTTTCCCACTAAAATAAAGGCCTACGATTAGGTGTCATTTTCTATAAGATTTTGCAGACTTACGTAATTTCCTATCAGAGGTTCTACATTATGGATAAAGGTTGAAAATTCAAATATATTACCAATTTTTCCATTCGGTACTTTTTTCGGTACTCAAATTTTGTTCGGTCGGTACCTTCGGTTCTCAGATTTTTTCGGTCGGTACTTTTCGGTAAAGTACCGAAAAAGTACCGTTACCGAAAGTACCGGAAAAATCCAAAAAGGTTCGGTCGGTATTACTAGCAAATTAAATTGGACAAAACCCATAGGGGGCACTCTTTTGGTGATAATTAGTAGTGATGCACGAGAGTCTTGGTCTCGAGTCTCGACTCAAGAAATTTCTCGGGTTTTTTGGGTCTCTCTCTCGAGTCTCGGGTACTTGGTCTAGAAAATCGAGACTTTTTTACACCCGTAAAGATGGAATTTTTGGTGAGAATTTATCAGCTTTAAAGATTTTAAAAATACGTAGTGATAAATAATTTATTGTTTTTTAAAAAGAACAATTTCCTGAGGGATTTAGTTAATTATATTATTATGATTTAGTATATGTAATCCACAAATGCTCAAATTTGAGCCCCAAAATCGCTCTAGTTAATAGTATTATTACGACTTACGAGGGGAACATCCCATACTGTGACCACTCAGATCACTTTTAAACCATGCCTATTGTGTAGAGCATCCTCGATATACTATTGTAAATTTTTGGCTTTTTTTGCGCGCCCACACAGTGAAGGGTCAAAAATGCAATTAAATTATTGCATGTAATATCTTGATGAAATATTTCAATTATCCTGCTTAAATTATTTAATTTCATTCATTCAAAAATTCATGTATAATTTAATTTTTCCATTGCCCAGTTGTTGTTGTCGCATAACATTAACACTTGTAGACTTTATTAAATACAATAAATAATAAATCCAATTGAAATGATCGTTTCAGTCAGCTCTCACCGCGCACAACACGATTCTGACGATTTTGAGCCGTTGGGCGTGAGCGAGCAGAATTGGCATTGTTTTTGCGGCGAGGAGTAGCGGAAGAAGTTTGCGCATTTCCCTTGAATAGTTTTGATGTTTAACAGAAAATGTAGCCTCAACCGAAGTTGTATTAGAAAGCTCTGGATCCCCAACAACTCCTGCTTCAGCCAAATGCCCTTCCATAGGAGCGCACCTCGGTCGTGCTTCGCCAGCAGGGGGATCCGGTTGTGTTTCAGTCAGGCTCTGTATATCCTTTCTTTTTTATAATTAATGACCAAAAATTTACCAAAAAAAATACGATTTATCGACTCATCATCATTCGCACAATCAGCTCCTAAAAAAGGAGGAAGGGGGTGTTGCCACCCTTCCTGTTGAGGCGGTTGCTGTCCCGCTTAGGGGGGGCGGCGGTTGTTGCTGAACAGATGAACCAACTGAGAATGGGGCGTTGATTGCTATGAAGAAATATAATTGAATTTGCAAAAAAAAAATCAAACAAAAATATCAAAACCATAATTGGAAAAGGCGCGGCTTCCAAAAGTAAACACCAAACTGTAACGTACTGTTTGACTAAAATTGTGCTTATTTCTCATTAGTAAATGTGAAAAACGATAAATGTTGGACCAGACTTTAAGAGTCATGCCACTTAATTTTTTTTGTTTTTTTTAAAAATATAATAACCATTTTGGTATATAGGATCCGATGCTCCAGTTCTGCATCAAATATGAGTTTGATGTTGTCCCATCAAAACAGAATTCTTCATGCCAATGGCCTTGCACAGTTTCAATCCTTCCTGTTCAGCTCCTGCATGAGCCACTCTTGTCAATTGTTCGTTTTGTAAAATGGGTCCCCACAGCGGTAGTACAAATTAAATCAAATTTATAAATGATAAGATAGTATGCGCGCAATAAATATTTAGATACGCAAAACTAAATCAGTTAACAACAAATATTGAAACGTTATAACAAAATTCTGGATCAAAATTCACGTCAATTGCCTCCTGTTTATCATACAAAGTATTGCGGGATAAAGATGATGAGGGTTGTCGACGCTGATATTACGGGTCTCTAAATCCAAAAAACCCATTGAAATTTGGTCAGAAATACCGTCCCATTAGAAAAAAGGCCAAATCCGACAACATCGCCAGTGCCATATTGTAAGTTAGGATGAGTGTGGTCATAAAGTCAATCCTCTGGGCCGCCTAAAAATTCTCCCATGGCGGACCACGCATGGCCAAATGTGAATCCAATTGGCTTGGTTACGCCCATTTTTTTAGGAGCTAGGCCCACCAGAACATAACTTAATAAAAACAAACTTTAAAAAATTAAAATATTAAACACTTTCTCCTCGAGCAAATGAAGCCTCCGCCCTCCTCCTCATCCACTTCCTCCTCCCTCCACAAAATAAAATTTTCGGTGACTCGTCCGGAAATAAATGATTTTCATAAAACAAAGAATCAATAAAAAATGAAGGTATTTGGGGACAATGAAATCCCGAATGAATTTTAATTTTTTGTACTTTTTTTTGTTGTTTAAATTAAAGTATGCGCTTTTTTGCCTTATTAACAAATAACCTGTCATTCTTCTTCTTTATCTTCTCATCATTCTCTCTTCAGACCCAATCCTGACGGACACATCCCCATCCGTCCAATTTCTTAATTAGAATAATTCAATTTATTTTTAAAGTTTTTAAAGCTTGGCGCTTCTTTTTTTTGAATTTATATTTGTAATTAGCTCGATGAGAGGATGAATTGACGGGTATTTAAAATGAGAAAATTTTTGACTTTATAAATTCCATTTTAGTTCTTAAATTAAAACCTAAATTTAAAAAATGAGCTTGTTTAAGATGATTGGGGGGGGGATGCTTGTGAGAAAGAGCGGTGCCCAATTAGCTGCATCTGAGGGCAATGTCAAAGAAAAGAGGGACCGGCGGTTAGAGTGTTTCTACATAATCCCTCTCTTGCCCCCCCATACCGATTTCCTTGGCCAATTGATCCCTCTCTTGCCCCCCCATACCGATTTCCTTCGCTTTTGGCTTATCGTTCATCTCATCCATACCCCCACCCCCCCCCCCCCCGAGGCTTTTTGCCTTTAATAAAATTCTTCCAGGAAAAAAAACTATTTTCTATGACATAAAATCTAAATATTCGCATTCCCGTGAACACAGTGATTGGATTGGCGCGGCAGCTTTTGAAAGAGATAAGAGCGTTGCTCCCCCTATCCATTCATTGTCATTCTCGGAAAAAGAAGCAGCATTTCTTTTTTTATTTAAAAAAATAATATATTTATTTTGGAAATGAATTTATTCGTCTATATCTTCGGTGGTTTGGTACTGGTGGCTTTTTTTATGGGGCTTTTCCAGTGTCAAAGAAAAGAAATTCTAAGGAAGCAAAAAATTTGTTTGATCAAAATAACTCAACTGATCAAGCTGAAAATGTTGATGAACAGCAAAATGATTCTAATAAATGTGAACAAATTGAATATGATCAACAAAAACGTGAAATTATTCAAAAATTCTGGGAAATGAAAGATATTTATCGGGAAAAAAAAAAACGCGCGCATTCAGCCAAAGAATGGGTTCAAATTGAGTCAAAAATATTAAATGATTTGTGTGTAAATCGCAAAACATACAAAAATTGGAATTTTGAAGAAATATGCCAAAATAAAAAGGAAGAATACAAAAATGAGTGATTGTGACATTGCTAATTTATTGAAAATCTCAAGAAGAAGTATGCATAAATGGAAGGCTCAATTTAGAGAAGAAATAAGGAACATTTGAAAATCGGACATTGTCATAAATTAAACGCTGTATAAATATAAGAAATAGATTTAGTGATTCTAAAACACGAAAAACCGCAGATTTTGTTTATAAATAAATGTGTTTGGTTTTTGTTAGGCTTAGGCCTAAGCCACCCTGGCTCGGGGTTTGTTAGGGTTAGGTCTAAGCCACCCTGGTAAAACTGACTAAATCCAGTCAATTTTTGCGTGAAAACCTTTAAAATCCATCATTTTATTAATTTTATTTTCCTTACAATTGTAAATGTTATATTTTTCACACGTTTACGAAACTTATATAAAAAATTTTAGGGAAAATGTCGATCTTTGGGGGTGGATTTTTGGTCCAAGAAAAGTCTTTTTTAGGAGTGCATTTTTAAAAAAATTTTTATTTTTTAGGGGAATATTTTTTGTTCGTTTTTATTGCATTTTTCTTAAGAAATTTTTGGAAAAATGCCTAAAAATTGCATTTTTCTTAAAGAAATTTTGGGCAAAGGTGCCAAAATAGGGTCTAAAACGCAAAAACGGCGAAATAGGGATTTATTCTCAAAAAGGCGAAATAGGGATTTTTAGGGACTAAAAAGTTGCTCTAATTCAAAATTTTTCGGAATGAATGCTATTTCTGGGCTTCTCTCGTCAAACCCTAGCCGCAAAAAAACGGTTAAACCCTAAAAAACCGGGCTCTATTTATAAGAAAATGGCGTGTGGAGGGGCTGATGGAGCAGAACGGACCCCGATTCGATTTTGGCCAATTTGTTTTTGACCCAATTCGTTTTTTTTGGGACGATTCATTTTTTGAAAGAAAACGATTACATATTTGTTTTTAAATTTCCGTTCAAAAAATTAAAAAAAATTACAATTTCTATAGGTGAATATGGCATTCTTTAGCAATCGATTAGGCTCCAAATCATTAATGATTTCTGATTATCCCGAAAATCCAAATCTCTGCTACATATGGACGTGTGCTGGGAAAAAAGGTAAAGATGGACAACAGCGCTATGTCTGTACAGGGTGCAGAAGGATGAAGGACAAGAAAGAGGTCCCGAGCGATGCCAAATTGCCCGCGCGGAAAGCGACGGAAGGGGGATGGACGAACGATGTCTCCAAATATGGGCATTTCGGCTACCAGCTCCCTGGCCTTTCCGCTAAGCATGTTGCGCAAAAGGTTGAACTTTTCCGCTTTGCCGATTGACTGATGTCTGCCGATTGCCGATTGGAAGCTCTCGTAGAATTCCGGCCATTTCCTCTTGTGGCCGCCAAACTTCTCCAGCTGTATTGGCTGGAATTGGCAGAAGGTCGCGAAGAATGATGGTGCCGGTGCCATTTGCTGTGAAACTGCCGTAGTTTCCTGCGCATGTGCTGCTTGCTCTGCTTTTGCTTCTCTGTCGACCTTGCTTTTGAACAGCTTGGCGTTGATGCTGAGGCGGGTTTCCAAATCCCGCAGGTCGCGCAAATTTGTAGTTGCTTCTTCGTAGCGTTCGGCAATCCTTTGGTGTTTGTCGAAGGCGATGTAGTCGATTTCCTCTTCTTCGCGCTCCTTTGACGAAAGGGAACTGATGAACTTCGTCCATGCCGATGATGCTTCGCGCATCTCATCCAAATACACCTCGACGATGTGGACTTCTTTGCCGATTCGATCCACCTGGGATTCGAGCAGACTGGCAGTTTCCCAGGCCGGACGAGCTGAGTCCGTGTCCATTTCGGTGGCATTGCGTGCCTTGCTTATTGTCTTCAATGCGGCGCTGATTCGCCTTGGATGGGTCCAGACATTCACGCACCACCGAATACAAAAAATTTTCTGAATAAATATTGATTTTTTTTCACCGGTGGATGCAATGTTGCATAGAAAATCTAATTAATTCTTTGAAAAGAAAGAGAAATGCAAGTAAAATTATAAATTAATTAAAAAAATAAATGCAACTAAATTAAAAATTTCATAAACTTTAACAACATAAATTTGATGTACAGATGAAGAAAAAAACCCTATAACTTAAAATATTTCTAAAATTCATGTCAATTTATTTAACTTAAAAGTTTTTTGATTTACGATAAAAATAACTATAAAAAGACATGTGAAGACGTGAACAATTGAGTTCTTAAAGAAGCCCATTAAAGCACTAAATTTGGCGGATGCTTTGTGCGTCAAATTATTGCGTGAAATATTGGATGTTGGGGGGGGGGGGGGGTTTCATGGTAACTGCCATTAATTAATTAGGTCAAATTAGTGTGGGTAAGAAGGTTGCGCAAATGATTAAAAAGGTTTTGTTTGGCAAATAAACAGGCCGAGAAAGAAATATCAAAAATATTTGTTAAAAATTGGCTTCAATTTTTCTAAATAAAATAATATTGCCTGTAAATATATAATTTTATTAAAAAAATATGACTTTGAACGATTTGATCTTTACAGGAAACCAATATAAGTAAGTATTGGATTAATAAACATTGACTCTATATTGACAAAACTAGGTTATTACTAAAAATGTAAACATTTTCTATAAAATTTAAAAATTCTTAAACATTGCAGGTAATGAAATTTTGGCGATTATTTATTTCTTTAATTTCTGCAACATATTTGATCAAAAATGCCAATTCTGTGAACGAAGGCGGAAAAGAATCAAAACTTTACAAATCATTTGATGAAATATTTGGAAAAGGATGGGATAATGAAAGTAATGATTTAAAAGATTTGAACTGTCGTCATGTTAAAGAAGAAGTTCAAGACGGACAACCTTCAAACACTTCTGATCAGAAAAATATTGAGGATAAAATATTGAAACAGAAATTTGATGAAATTTATGATGAAAATTGGTCGGAAGACGAAAACAATTCAGCGTCAGATCAAGATCAAAGTGTTGATCAACAGCATAATGCGTCTAATAAATGTGAAAAAATTGAGACTAATCAGCAAAAATGGGAAATTATTCAAAAATTCCGTGAGTTGAAAGATTATTATCGGGAAAAAAACAAACGCTCACACTCAACCAAAGAATGGGTTCAAATTGAGACAAAAATATCAAATGGTGTGGGTGTTAATCGCACAAAATTGTATAAATGGATGAAGGAATTAGGTCTATGTCGAGAAAAGTTTTTTGAGTTCAAAAAACGTGATATTTTAAAACAATTTGATCAAATAAAAAGCAAATGTAAGCAGACAAAACTCAAAAGCATTTTAATGCGTGAACTCGATGAGAAAATAGCAAAAAAATTGGGCGTTTGTAGAGATACAATTTATGAATGGAAGCGCAAATTTGGCTTTTCTTCCGGCATGAGAAAGTTTTCTGATGCAACAAAAATTGGAATTTTGAAAAAATATGCCAAAATAAAAGGGAAGAATCCAAAAATGAGTGATGGTGACATTGCTGATTTGTTGAAAATCTCAAAAAACAGTTTAAAAAAATGGAAAGCTCAATTTATTGATAAAAATAAGCAAAAAAAAATTGTTGAAACAATTCTCTGATGCAACGAAAATTGGAATTTTGAAGAAATATGCCAAAATAAAAGGGAAGAATCCAAAAATGAGAGATGATGTTATTGTGATACGTTGAACATACCATTAAGAAGCCTATTTAATTGGAAAAAACAATTTCAAGATCAAATAATTACCTTAAAAAATTTACGGACTTATAGGTCAACGCGAACAAGTTATTATGTTGGTTTTGCCTCGCCCTAATCATCCTGATTTGTGAATTTTTATTTTTTATTCTAATAATAAATCGCCACTATGCCAAAATAAAAGGGAAAAATCCAAATGAGTAATTGTGACATTTCTGATCTGTTGAAAATATCAATAAATAGTTTAAAGATGGAAAGCTCAATTTAGTGAAGAAAATATAAGTTTTTAAGCGAACAAATTTGTAGAAGTTTCCCAGCCTCGGCACAACAGCGAGGGCTTCCAAATTTAGGTGTCTGGAATAGGGTTGTCGGTTCCTGGGAATTCTTTGTTTATCCGAACCGAAACCGAGAACCGAACCAAAATTTTTCAGTTCTTGTAAACGAATTTTTTTAACAATCTTAAATCTCTATCAAGTGAGTCGAAAAAAATTTTAAAATTTTATCTGTTACTGCTGAAAGATTTCAACCAAAAATTGCAAGGAATTCAGTATTTTTTTGGAACGTCAGCCACAACGGGTTGTAGTCGACGCTAGCTAGCTAAACGAGTAAGCGTCCTTAGCTTGTTGAAACGTTTCACATCTGCATGATTAAAGCCTTAAAAGGCGTGATTTTAAAGAATCTGCTTTCTGTGTAGCAATTGTTTCCCACATGCAGCATTACATAACGACTTGAAATATATGTAATCCACAATTCTTTTACAGAGAAAAATATTCAATTCCACGTTTCATATAATGCTAATATATAATTCCATACAATAACATTACAATTTCATTAACCATCCAAATATCCATAATTTTTTTCATTAAAATAAATATGAAAAATATATTATTACCTTTAATTGCCTTTTATGCAATATATAAAGTTAAAAAGACTGACTCGGTTAAACTAAACAAAACTTTTGATGAAATCTTTGGAAAAGGTTGGGACGCGGAGGTGCCGGAATTTACAGAAACCAAAGAATGGCATAAAATGGAAACAAAGACAACAGAAGTTGAGAATAAATCAACTGATCAGGACAATCCAAATGAACAAAGTTTTTCTGATCATTTTGAAAGTTTTGCCAATAGAAAAATAAGGGAAAGATTTGATGAAATGTTTGATGAAAATTGGTCGGAAGACGACAATGAATTTATTGAAGAAGATGAAGCTGATTCAACTGATCAAAATGACTGCATTGATGGACAAAGAGTGCAAGAAAATGGCGACCCTGGCACAAAACTGATAAAAAAGCGCAAAAATGATTATTCTGATCAGCAAAAGCGTGAAATTGTTAAGGAATTTATTAAAAAGAAAAATGAATTTAAGAAAAAGGAAAATATTCTCAAAAAGAAAGGGATCAAAATAATTCTGAAATAGCAAAGAGTATAGGTGTCGGTTATAGCACAATTAAAAATTGGAAAAAAGAGTGTGGACTAAGTCATAAATTGCAATCAGTTAAGGAAAAAAAGGAGAAACTAAAGCTATATTTTGAAATTAAAAGAAATAATCCAAAAATCACAGATTTCGAAATAGCGGAAATATTAAATATTGGAGGAAGTACCCTAGGGCAATGGAAAAGGGAACTTAAAAATGCTGTCAAAGATGAGAATAATTGTTCTCTACAAAAGGAGATCGATCAAATAACTCAACTCAAAGTTTATTCTGAGTTTGAAAAACGTGAAATTTTGAAACAATTTGATCAGATTAAAAGCAAATGTAAGAAGGCAAAACTTAAAAATTTTTCAAAGAATGAACTTGATGATAAAATTGCAAAAAAATTGGGCGTTTGTTCCAGCACAATTATTGTATGGAAGCGCAAATTTGGCCTTTCTGTCAGCAAGAAAACCATAAGAATATTGACATTTTGTGAATTAATCGATATCAAAAAGCATAAATTAATTTTAGCATCAAAAATTGGTAATGAAATAATCAAAAGTTGATAGGTCCACGGCGAAGCTGACAGGATATTATGTAGAGACCGGATTTTCAGGCTCACCATTCTTTCTTTTTTTTTTTTCTTTTTCGAACAGATTTTGACGAAAAAAAGGCCGAAATAACATTCATCTTGAAATATTTGAAATAGAACGACTTATTTTATTCCATTTAAACGATTTTCAGAGAATAAATGCATTATTTTTTCTTTCCCAAAAGTGCACCCCGCTAATATTGTCGCGCAAACCCGGAGGGTTTTGACACCGGCAGAAGTAAAAGTACAGAAAGATTGCCCGGGGGGTTTACCTTCCTTTACCTTGTGATAAAGTTTTTTGTCTTTGGAGAAGACCTGGTCACGGCGATTTGAAAGGGTTTTTATGGGTCGGACGGGCTGAGAAGCCTTGGGATTGGACAGGCTAAAAACCCTTAAGCGAGGAGCAACAAGAAGGTCGAACGGGTGGAAGCGGTGAAAACCTAGTGACCCTGGACCGACTGAATACCTCAATAAAAGCGCTGTTTGAAACTGAAAACGTTTATTTGCAAGTAGCAAATGAATGAAAAAACGGGTGTGGAGAGTAAGGTTGAAGAAAATTGGAAGTGCCCGAAAAGAGCATTTGATCACATTTTATAGTCAGGAAAAAAGGGGGCGGGGGGCGTCTGTATTCTTCTTCGGCGCTCAATGATCGTCCTGGGCAATGCTGGTCAGTGGTCGGCGAGTAACATCGTAGAGTTGGAGAGGGACGGGATGGGGATGAAGGGGATTTCATGGTTGGGGAAAAAGGCAATTCCATATTTTAATAATCCTTGCTGGATGTTTTTAAAGTCTTAAGTCTTTCTTTACCCCTTTTTCAAAAAGAAAAGGATTTTACCAACGAAAGGTAACAAACGAAATTCTGTCTTCGATAGAAACTCCCGCCTTTGGGCAGGCTAACAATCAGTGATCAGATTGGGGGACGGGGTCCCGTTGGGTCGTCCTCCTTGATCTACTCCGCTTCGGGTCCGGTTTCCTTTTGGGTCGGAGTGGTGGCTCTGTCTTCGACAAATATATCGAATTTTTTTTAGCCGGTATTTTTTGATCTCGATATTTTAACCAAAATACCGAATACCGAAAAACCACATTTGCCGAACACACTTGAATATAGCAGGGCTGCCATTCGTCCTTGGATGCAAGGACTGACTGTCCTTGGAAATAAACCCTCGATCTTAAAATTGAGAAAATTTCCTTATTCCCAAGAATGTCCAAAATGAGCATTTGGCTGGAAGTTTAATTTTATGGCAATGTGTAATATTGCATTTTATATGAATTTTCTCAACAAAAATTGCTCAAAATTTCTTAAAAACTATACACATCGTTAGAATTAGGGATGAACAAAACCGGATATTATCCGGGTCCCCCGGAGGTGCTAGGTCGTTTCCTAAATTCCGCCACTATGGGTGTTTCCTAAATCCGCCAGGGTGTTTCCTAAATCCGCCAGGGTGTTTCCTAAATCCGCCAGGGCGTTTCCTAAATCCGCCAGGGTGTTTCCTAAATCCGCCAGGGCGTTTCCTAAATCCGCCAGGGTGTTTCCTAAATCCGCCAGGGCGTTTCCTAAATCCGCCAGGGCGTTTCCTAAATCCGCCACATATGTTTTATAAGGTAGTTTTAGACATCATAGCTTAATTTACACCGCACTAAATCACTTATGTTTTATACCAATTGAAAGCTCTAATGAGTAGAACTTTATAAAACTAAACTAAGCAGTAATTCAAAGTTTAAAAAAATTATGATCAGAAAACCACGAAAGTAAATTTTTTAACATTTTTGTTATAAAAATTCTATATTTGCCGATCAAGTTTTTTTTTGAGACTTCTGCTTTACTTCTGGGAGAAAAGGTCGGCGGTGCCGGTAGGCGCCGCCAAGAAAATTTTGAAATTTTGACTAAATTTTGTTAAGAAAAATGGTCCAAAAACTACAGAAATTAGTTGACTTTATGCTTTTAGTGATGGCCAGGCGGTGTGCCGATAGGCGCCGCCGGGAGAAATTTGGGTCTTTTGTTAAGCAATTTCACCAAAATTTTCGCAAAATTGAGCATTTTTCTTCGTAGATTTCGGAGAAAAATTGGTTTTACATAAGAGTGTGAAAGATGCCGGCGGTCTTTTTTCCACACTAGTTTTTAAGAAAATTCATAAAAATGCATCCGATACTCTTTGCTATTTGAGAATTATTTTGATTCCATTCTTTTTTAGAATGTTTTCCTTTTTGCTTAAATTCATTTTTTTTAATGAATTCTTCAACAATTTCACGCTTTTGCTTATCAGAATAAACATTTCTGCGTCTTTTTATGAGTTTTGTGCCATTTTCTTGAACTTTTTGACATTTTTCTCGCCCAGTGATGTAAATTCCGGCACCTCCGCGTCCCAACCTTTTCCAAATATTTCATCAAATGATTTGTAAAGTTTTGGACCTTCTCCGGGTTGGTCCACAGAATTAGCATTTTTGAACAAAAAGGTTGCATAAATCAATGAAATAATTAAGCGCCAAAATTTCATTGCCAGAAATTTCTTAAGAATTCTTTAAATTTATTGAAAATGTTATTAACATTAGTAATAAAACTAGTTGTTGTCAATAAAAGTCAATTTTTATTAATCCAATGCTTATATTGGCTTCCTGAAAAGATCAAATCGTTCGAAGCCTAATTTTTTTTTAATTGCAGTAATATTATTTTATTTCAAAAAGAATAAATAATTAACAATATCGAAGGCAAATGTTTTCAATTAAAATTTTAAAAATTAGTGCGGCTTAAATTTTGAAAAAATGGGATTTTCTTGTTTTTCAAGATTTTGTGGACTTTTTTGTGGGTTTATGAAACTTTGGATCAATTTGAAAGAAAATAGACCAGGAGAGGAGCTGAAAATTTTGATTGAACAAAAAGAGTGAATTAAATTAGGGTTGGCACCCCGACCCCGACCCCGTCCCCGACCCCGCAAATTTAGGCCATTTTTCGGGGTTTTCCCCGACCCCGTCCCCGACACCTCCAACCCCGATCCCCGAACCCTAACCCCAAGTCGGGGTCGGGGTTAATATACACATCCCTAAAAATGGAATCATTGAGTGACAAAATCCATTTTTCCCGAGGGCTTGGCTGTAGTCTTGCGTACTTTTTGACAAAAAATTTATTGAACTTTTACAAAAATCGATTCTATAAAATTGGTGGCTTGGTGGTATGTTTGTCCCGCGAGTAAACTGTTCATTTGGGTTCGAACCCGCTTGAATGCAAGCACTTATTTACGGTTATTTGGCCTTACTCTCCTCCAATAATGTAAGTTTTTTAATAAATTTTCAAATATTTTTAATTAAAATGGCAAAAGATAAATTTTTGAATAATTCATCACATCTTTCTGAATTTTTGTTCTTAACGACCACTAATTTTCTGAAAAATTTTCATAAAATATACAATAAAATTCGATTTTTTTTTGTCAGGATCTTTCATTGAATTTTGTGCTTTTTTAGACGCGTATTTTGCAGGTTTCTTGCCTAAAAGTACACTCCTAAAAAGCTTCAAAAAATTACGTGGGGAAATACGTTTGTTATGATTTTTTAAATAATAACCAAATTTTTGGGTATCAAAACTTATTCAGAAGCATAAGCTTTTTGTTCGTTACTAACAATTAATCCAAAATAAAAATAAAAGTCTTCCCGACGGCAATTTTCAACTCATTATTATAAGTAATAAATTGTTTAAAAAATTGGCTAACATTATTTACTTCCATTTTTCAAAATAAAATAATATTGCCTGTAATTATTTAATATATTGATTTAAAGCATTGGCTTCGAACGATTTGCTCTTTTTCAGGAAGCCAATATAAGTATTGGATTAAGAAACATTGTCTTTATATTGACAAAAACTAGCTTATTACTAATGTTAATAACATTTTCATTTAAAGAATTCTTAAGGAATTTCTGCCAATGAAATTTTGGCTATTAATTTTTTTTTAATTTCTGCAGCATTTTTGATTAAAAACGCTGAATCTGTGAGGCAACCCGGAGAATGTCCAAAACTTTACACAACATTTGATGAAATATATGGAAAAGGTTGGGACGCGGAGGTGCCGGAATTTACAGAAACCAAAGAATGGCATAAAAAGGGAACACAGACAACAGAAGTTGAGAATAAATCAACTGATCAGGACAATCCAAATGAAAAAAGCTTTTCTGATCATTATGAAAGTTTTGTCAATAGAAAAATAAAGGAACGATTTGATGAAATTTATGATGAAAATTGGTCGGAAGACAAAAACAATTTAGCGCCATCAGCGGATGATCTTGATCAGGACAATTATAAGAAACATTTGTCTGATCAAAATAACTCAACTGATCAAAATGAGAGTGTTGATAAACAGCAAAATAATGATTTTGAAAAAATTGAGTTTGATCAACATAAACGTGAAATTATCCAAAAATTCCGTGAATTGAAAGAAGATTATAAGAAAAACAGGAAATATTCCAGAAATGAACATATTCAAATTGACACCAAAATATTAAATGGTTTGGGTGTAAGTCGCACAAAAATGTATAAATGGATCAAAAAATTGGGTCTTAAAAAAGAAACAAATTCAAAGTTTTCTGAGTCCGAAAAACGTGAAATTTTGAAACAATTTGATGAGATTAAAAGAAAATGTAAAAAAGCAAAACTAAACAACTTTTCAAAGAATGAGCTCAATGATAAAATTGCAAAAAAATTGAGCGTTGGTAGAGCTTCAATTATTCGATGAAAGCGCGAATTTGGCCTTTCTATCAGCAACAAAATTTCTGATGCAACAAAAATTGAAATTTTGAGGAAATATGCCAAAATAAAAGGGAAGAATCCGAAAATGCCAGTAAGCGTTATTGCTGAAATGTTGAAGATTTCAAAAGGAAGCCTAAATAATTGGAAAAAGCAATTTAATGATGAAATGAAGAACCTTTGAAAATATTCGTACTTTGTAGACCCTTGACTCAACGTGAAGATGTTTTTATTGCTTGGGATTGGATTATTTAGAAATTTTTGTTTATAAACTCTGAGCCCCTTTTTCGCCGCTTAATTGTGCCGCATAAATATTTCGGTGGTGGCTCAATATTTTATTTTGCTATTTATGGTACCAATGTAAAAAGTAAAAAGCGGATAGGCTATTAAATTGCTAAGGTATTGTATTCGTTTTTTTAAAACGAAAGGCTCTGTTTTTGAGATTACTGATTTTTAATTATAAATAAATGTTTAGTAATAATTAGAGACGAGATTTTTAGGGTTTAACCTTTTTTTTTACGGATAGGGTTTGACGAGAGAAGCCCAGAAATAGCATTCATTCCGAAAAATTTTTGAATTAGAGCGACTTTTTGTCCCTAAAAATTCCTATTTCGCTCTTTTTGAGAATAAATCCCTATTTCGCGGTTTTTGCGTAAGTCTCTATTTTGGCACTTTTCCCCAAAATAAAAGAAAAAACGCAATATTTTAGGCAAATCTATTTTTTCGAAACATTTTACTTTGATTATTTTTTATAAATTTCAAAAACATGTGAAAAATATTATATTTACAATTGTAAGAGGAAAATTAATACAGACTGACAAATTTTGAAGGTTTTTACGCATAAATTGACTGGATTTGGTTAGTTTTAGCATTTTAGTCCCTATTTTGCCACTTTTTGGGGTTTTTAGTCCCTATTTTGAGGGTTTTTCGTCCCTATTACCTATATGCCCCTTTTTCATGTTTTTAAGTCCCTAAAAATCTCGTCTCTAGTAATAATTCTGGGGTTCACAAATCAGAGGATTTATCATCCCAAATAAAATTTATTGAATTCTTGAATTACTGACAAAATCGTAGAAAATAAAGTTTTTGGCATTTTTGAAAACTGCAATAAAAGTCGAAAAAGACACCCCATTAAAAATTTGTTAGGATGCATTTTTTATGAACAACTGAATCAATGGAAACGAGAATTTTAAAAATAATGATTTAGAAATGAAGAAAAACAAACGCCACAATAAATATTATAAATTGGTCTATTTTCTTTCAAATTGATCCAAAGTTTCATAAACCCACAAAAAAGTCCACAAAATCATGAAAAACAAGAAAATTCCATTTTTGAAAATTAAGCCGCACCGGCTGCTCAAAAGACCAACAGAGTTTAAACCTCAAATCTACCACCCGTTTACAAATAGCGAAACGAATTTTACGGTGAAAGGCATCAAAATGTTTTAATTTTAAAATTAATTGAAAACATTTGCCTTCGATTGGATAATTATTTATTCTTTTTTAAATAAAATAATATTTTTGCAATTTTTAAAAAAAAATTTGGCTTCGAACGATTTGATCTTTTCAGGAAGCCAATATAAGCATTGGATTAATAAAAATTGGCTTTTATTGACAAAAACTAGTTTTATTACTAATATTATTAACATTTTCAATGAATTTAAAGAATTCTTAAGAAATTTCTGGCAATGAAATTTTGGCGCTTAATTATTTCATTGATTTATGCAACCTTTTTGTTCAAAAATGCTAATTCTGTGGACCAACCCGGAGAAGGTCCAAAACTTTACAAATCATTTGATGAAATATTTGGAAAAGGTTGGGACGCGGAGGTGCCGGAATTTACAGAAACCAATGAATGGCATAAAATGAAAACACAGACAACAGAAGTTGAGAATAAATCAACTGATCAGGGCAATCCAAATGAACAAAGCTTTTCTGATCATTTTGAAAGTTTTACTGATCAAAATGATTGCATAGATGGACAAAAATGTCAAAAAGTGAAAGAAAATGGCGACCCTGGCACAAAACTCATAAAAAGACGCACAAATAATTATTCTGATAAGCAAAAGCGTGAAATTGTTGAAGAATTCATTAAAAAGAAAAATAAATTTAAGCAAAAAGGAAAACATTCAAAAAAAGAATGGGATCAAAATAATTCTCAAATAGCAAAGAGCATCGGTGTCGGTATTAACACAATTTGGAAATGGAAAAAAGACTTTGGACTAAGCATAGATAAAAAATTGCATTCAAACCAAGAACAAATAAAAAAACTAAAGCAATATTGTGAAATTAAAAGAAACAACCCGAAACTAAAAGAAGTTGAAATAGCGGAAAGTTTAAATATTGTAGGAAGAACACTAAGGCAATGGAAAAAAGAAGTTAAAGATGCTGTCAAAGATAAAAATGCTTTTTCTTTACAAAAGGAACTCAATCAAATAAGCCAAAACAAAGTTTATTCTGATCAACAAAAACGTGAAATTTTGAAACAATTTGATGAGATAAAAAGCAAATGTAAGCAGACAAACCTCAAAAACATTTTAATGAGTGCACTCGATGACAAAATTGCAAAAAAATTGGGCGTTTGTTCCAGCACAATTATTGTATGGAAGCGCAAATTTGGCCTTTCTGTCAACAAGAAATTTTCTGATGCAACAAAATTTGGAATTTTGAAGAAATATGCCAAAATAAAAGCGAAGAAGCCAAAAATGAATGATTGTGACATTGCTGATTTGTTGAATATTGCCAGACCAACTTTAGCTGGATGGAAAGCGAAATTCATGCGCATTGGACTAAATGAGAAACATTCTGAAGAAGCTGAAACGACTGATCATGACGACGATGTTGATGAATAGGGCTGGGATTTTTAGTCTAAAAAATTTAAGGCTTCACTAACAATTTATTTGTTCTTTCAAATAAAAAGTTTTATTCAATAGTATCCATACGGCAAAACAATTCTATTCACATCCTCCAGAATTATTCTAATAATTTAAAATTTAAAAAAATGCAAGAACCCTACCCCTTCTTCTGAACAGGTTTATAGTCTTTATTACAGGCCGACTTGTCACATACCTTTCTCGCGCTGGCCTAAAAATTCTTTGTTTGTTAAAAAGGTATTTCTCTTTCAAAAACCCACCCGAATTTACATGCCAAATTTCCCCTAAACACGAAATAAATTTTTTGCCTTTTTGTCAGTTTTTTACCATAGGGTGTTCAGTGCCATTTTGGCGATATGTCTCAGTCCGGGATTAAAAATCATATTGTCCGTTTCTAATTTAATAATAAAATTCGTTTCTTGATATTCTGTTTCAACCTCTTGTGGGCAACCGGACGCTTCAATACTTAAATTTTAAAAATTCTAATCTTGTCTGTTAAATTTTCTAACCTTCAATTTTAAAATTTTCGCACGCATCCCTTAAAAGATTTCCATCTAAGTGTTCATAGGGGGGTACCCTTTATAAAAAGGATCTTTAGAACGAGAGGAATAGTGAATAGACAAAATGCAGCATTTTTACTGGACACCGGTGCACATCTTTCATTGAGCAGTTTGAAAGAGAGCTCAGGCAGAAAAAGTAAGTTAAAAAACCTGAGGAATCGCTGAGAGCAAATTACTTAAGTAATGGTCGAGTATAGGAGGAGTCGAGAAACATTCGAGAGGGGACTGAAAAGAGGTTCAGTTACACAAATATTGGCTTGGGTAAATCGGCAAATAAATAAAGGGTTACAGATTATATTTTGGGTTTAGTGAAGGGAATGAGGATGAGTGATGGATGGGTGGGAAACCAAAAAGCGCTCTTTTTCAATCGGGGGATCCAACATCTCCCCCCCCCCCCTTTGGCCAATACAGTCCACACATCGAATCAGTGACCGCCGCGTTGTCCGGCACCCGAAAGGCTCGCACCGCCCGCTCGGCTATACGCACCACGCTCACACTCGAACCCGTTGTACGGCCCATCCCACGCCGGTGGCCGCCACGACGGAACTCCAGGTACGGGTGTTGCACATGGCCACGTCCTCCCATTTCGCGCTCGAGCTGGCGGACCAAGAAGTTCAACCGCCCTCGTCCCATGTCCTATGTCCTACGGCGTCGCCCGCGCCATTCGCCGCCGTAGCCGCCACGCCCCCCATTTGAAAATCCAGCGTTGTTTACGTTATTTTGTGCATTCAGAGCCGGTGCCTGATTAGCCAATAGCGCATGGCCAATTGAACCTCCACCCTGTGGTGGGCTTTGACTATCCAGCAGTTCATTTTCCGCTGGGCCTCTTCCCAATGCTGGGCTTTGGTTAGCCAATGGTTCGGCCACCACTGGACCTCCACTGGACTGTGGGTTTCCCGACGCCTCCGGCGCCTCATTCTCCGCCTCTTTTATGGTCATCTCATCCATGGCCTCCGCCAGAGCGGCGATGGATCGGCTTCCGAATCTTGGCCCAAAGATTGCTCACTGCCTGTTGGACCTCGTCCAGCATGGCCTCCCGCACCAACTCCTAACAACCGCGGATCTCATCCATCATAGCACTCTGATGCTCCATCATCCTGGCCACTTCGCCAACCACAGGGGCCGGCAAAAGGCGCTTTTTCGTTGCTTCTCCTCAATTTTAGGGTCTGCATTTTCTTTCTCCTGCTCCGGCTCTGGGATTTTCACACTTTAGGTGGAAGGTGATTAGGAAAATTGGTAAACAAAAGTTGCTGAAACCAAATATTATGAGATGGAATGGGGAATATTGGGAGAGTAAATTTAATTATTTTAAAGGTAAAAACAAAGAATTTTTAGGCAAAGAGCAATTCCCCTATTGGCTCCAACAGCACCGCAGGAGTCTACGGTGTTCTTTCCACCCAAATTCTGGACCCAGACGGAGTCTCCGCCTTCAAAACTTTTCCGTTTTCTGATCCGATTTGCTCGGATCGCTTTCATCCACCATCGAATGTCCTTCTTGTCCTTCCGCCTGAGGGCCTCCCTCCTCCGGCCTTTCTTTTGGCGGCATTTTTAATTTGTCTATTTCTGTCCGTATTTCCCTTTAAAAAACATTTGAGCGGGGCTATTTCCATTCAAAACAGTACTTGGGGACGCCCGGTATGTAGGAGAATATCAAATTGATCCAAAGTTTCATAAACCCACAAAAAAAGTCCACAAAATCTTGAAAAACAAGAAAATTCCATTTTTGAAAATTAAGCCGCACCGGCTGCTCAAAAGACCAACAGAGTTTAAACCTCAAATCTACCACCCGTTTACAAATAGCGAAACGAATTTTACGGTGAAAGGCATCCAAAATGTTTTAAAATAAAATATTATTGCCTGTAATTTTTAAAATTAATTGAAAACATTTGCCTTCGATTGGATAATTATTTATTCTTTTTTAAATAAAATTATATTTTTGCAATTTTTAAAAAAAAATTTGGCTTCGAACGATTTGATCTTTTCAGGAAGCCAATATAAGCATTGGATTAATAAAAACTGACTTTTATTGACAAAAACTAGTTTTATTACTAATATTATTAACATTTTCAATGAATTTAAAGTATTCTTAAGAAATTTCTGGCAATGAAATTTTGGCGCTTAATTATTTCATTGATTTATGCAACCTTTTTGTTCAAAAATGCTAATTCTGTGGACCAACCCGGAGAAGGTCCAAAACTTTACAAATCATTTGATGAAATATTTGGAAAAGGTTGGGACGCGGAGGTGCCGGAATTTACAGAAACCAAAGAATGGCATAAAATGGAAACAAAGACAACAGAAGTTGAGAATAAATCAACTGATCAGCCCAATCCAAATGAAAAAAGCTTTTCTGATCATTATGAAAGTTTTGTCAATAGAAAAATAAAGGAAAGATTTGATGAAATGTTTGATGAAAATTGGTCGGAAGACGACAATGAATTTATTGAAGAAAATGAAGCTGATTCAACTGATCAAAATGACTGCATTGATGGACAAAGAGTGCAAGAAAATGGCGACCCTGGCACAAAACTCATAAAAAGACGCACAAATAATTATTCTGATAAGCAAAAGCGTGAAATTGTTGAGGAATTCATTAAAAAGAAAAATAAATTTAAGCAAAAAGGAAAACATTCAAAAAAAGAATGGGATCAAAATAATTCTCAAATAGCAAAGAGCATCGGTGTCGGTATTAACACAATTTGGAAATGGAAAAAAGACTTTGGACTAAGCATAGATAAAAAATTGCATTCAAACCAAGAACAAATAAAAAAACTAAAGCAATATTGTGAAATTAAAAGAAACAACCCGAAACTAAAAGAAGTTGAAATAGCGGAAAGTTTAAATATTGTAGGAAGAACACTAAGGCAATGGAAAAAAGAAGTTAAAGATGCTGTCAAAGATAAAAATGCTTTTTCTTTACAAAAGGAACTCAATCAAATAAGCCAAAACAAAGTTTATTCTGATCAACAAAAACGTGAAATTTTGAAACAATTTGATAAGATTAAAAGCAAATGTAAAAAGGCAAAATTCAAAAACATTTCTATGAATGAACTCGATGATAAAATTGCAAAAAAATTGGGCGTTTGTAGAAGAACAATTATTGAATGGAAGCGCAAATTTGGTCTTTCTGGCAGCAATAAAATTTCTGATGCAACAAAAATTGGAATTTTGAAGAAATATGCCAAAATAAAAGGGAAGAATCCGAAAATGAGTGATTGTGACATTGCTGATTTGTTGAATATTGCCAGACCAACTTTAGCTGGATGGAAAGCGAAATTCATGCGCATTGGACTAAATGAGAAACATTCTGAAGAAGCTGAAACGACTGATCATGACGACGATGTTGATGAATAGGGCTGGGATTTTTAGTCTAAAAAATTTAAGGCTTCACTAACAATTTATTTGTTCTTTCAAATAAAAAGTTTTATTCAATAGTATCCATACGGCAAAACAATTCTATTCACATCCTCCAGAATTATTCTAATAATTTAAAATTTAAAAAAATGCAAGAACCCTACCCCTTCTTCTGAACAGGTTTATAGTCTTTATTACAGGCCGACTTGTCACATACCTTTCTCGCGCTGGCCTAAAAATTCTTTTTTTTGTTAAAAAGGTATTTCTCTTTCAAAAACCCACCCGAATTTACATGCCAAATTTCCCCTAAACACGAAATAAATTTTTTGCCTTTTTGTCAGTTTTTTACCATAGGGTGTTCAGTGCCATTTTGGCGATATGTCTCAGTCCGGGATTAAAAATCATATTGTCCGTTTCTAATTTAATAATAAAATTCGTTTCTTGATATTCTGTTTTAACCTCTTGTGGGCAACCGGACGCTTCAATACTTAAATTTTAAAAATTCTAATCTTGTCTGTTAAATTTTCTAACCTTCAATTTTAAAATTTTCGCACGTATCCCTTAAAAGATTTCCATCTAAGTGTTCATAGGGGGGTACCCTTTATAAAAAGGATCAATTTGCCCCCGAGTTCCAAAGCTAAAATTTATGGGGTATATTTTCTTCACAATTTGAGCACGTAAACCGGACACTAATAAAATTGGGTTTATGAACTGTTTGTACAATTAATTATTCAATATCAAAAACAATGTCGTCTAAATATAAAAATTTTTGTATGACAAATAAATATTATATGTGTGGGGGCGCGGTAATGATTCAAAAGACTTGCACTGTCGTCATGTTAAAGAAGAAGTTCAAGACGGACAAGATCCAAACATTTCTGATCAGAAAATATTGAGGATGAAATAATGAAACAGAAATTTGATGAAAATTGGTCGGAAGTTGACAATGAATTTATTGAAAAGACGAAGCTGATTCAACTGATCAAAATGTCATTGATGGACAAAAATGTCAAAAAGTGCAAGAAAATGACGACCCTGGCACAAAACTCATAAAATACGCACAAATGATTATTCTAATCAGCAAAATCGTGAAATTGTTGAAGAATTTATTAAGAAGAAAAATGAAATTAATAAGGAAGCACACTGATTCAGTGGAAAAAGGAATTTAAAAATGATGTCAAAGATGAGAATAATTGTTCTTTACAAAAGGAACTCGATCAAATAGCCCAAGACAAATTTTATTCTGATCAGCAAAAGCGTGTAATTTTGATTGTTCAGATTAAAAGCAAATGTAAGAAGGCAAAACTCAAAAATATTTCAATGCGTGAACTTGATAACCCCCGCCCCAACGCTGTCTCCACAGTAGGAAAATTGCAAAAAAAAATTAAGCGTTTGTAGTTCTACAATTATTCGATGGAAGCGCGAATTTCTTTTCTGTCAGCAATAAAATTTCTGATGCAACAAAAATTGAAATTTTGAAGAATATGCGAAATTAAAAGAAAATCATCTAAAAATAAGTGATTGTGACCTTGCTGATTTGTTGAAAATCTCAATAAATAGTCTTAATAAATGGAAAATTAAGTTTTGAAGAAACCAACCATCTTTGAGAGCACAAAATTGTAGAAGTTTCCAGCCCGGCATGACTGTGACGGTGTTTTCGTTTTTCAAATGGACGATTAATTCATTTTTCATTTTTTGTTGCCCTATTATACTGAGTATTTGTCCAAAAATCCAATTTTATTTTTGCATGTCTGGAGTATGCTTTATATGTTGTCGATTTTGGTTTTTAGACCTTGGTACTAAAATGGTCACTTAAACGAAGGACTCAAATGCCTAAAAATTGCTTGTTATTCAATCCTTTATTCCAACCAAATATCAAAGGTACAAGCCAGGGATGTATTAATGTTGCGAAACGGTCCAAATCCTTAACGGACAAAATCCCTAATGGCTTAAAAACGGACAAATTCCCTAACGGTCAAAATCCCTAATAAGCCATAAGCGGACAAAATCCCTAATTTAGCAATTCTCGAAAAATAGTGTAGTTTGCGTCTTTTATTAAAAACTAACATTTAGATTCACCTTTTCAAATATTAATCATATATATAATGATTAAGCGCACAGTGAGCTAACAAATACAGGAATTGCGGCGAACAGAAAAGAGGTTGAGAAATGGACTGTGGTTTCAATCATAGATGACTGTTAACGAAAAAATAATCGCAAAACAATAATTACAAAAAGAAATAAAAAAGAACAATGCTTGAGTATTTTAATTTTAAAGACCTTGTAGCCTGCCGAATATTCCCGCAATACTGAACGTTCGCTTCACACCTTTTAACGGTATACTCCTGATCTATAAATACATGTAATAATAATTCATAGTACCTATAACCAGAGGTGCCAGCCAAATCTTGGATGTTTGACTCGTTTTCTTAAGAAATTGGCAGCCGACATTTTAAAATACGTTAAATTTTGAATCTTTTTTATGAATAAAACAGGTATGGAGGCGCCGATAGGCTCTGGCCACTTTTGAAGATTTACCTTTATCACTACGAATTAACGAGCATTGTTTTCGGGAAATCCTACCTGCCTTCAAAAAGCAGCGTTTGTCATTAAAAATGCGATTGCGCGTTGAAATAAAAGCGGGGTATTGAAACGCATAACCGAGTGCCAGATCAAACGTTAATCCAGCAGATGCCAAAACCCTTACTTTTAGTGCTTGACGATTTAATGCGAAGTGTTACTAATGATTTTCTTGATTTATTGTTCACGCGCGGCTCCCATAATTGGAATGTCAGCGTAATTTTTGTGACCCAAAGTTTACAGCAGCATAAAGAGGGAAAAGCAGCAGAATTTATCTATAACGCCACGACCCAACGGTTTACCTGAAGCTAGGACCGGGAGTGCGACACATAGATTTAAGCAAACAGCTTTCATATGTGTTAGGGTTTGAAAACTCACGCATTATTCGGAATCTGTCGGCAAAGTTTTCGCCAGATTTATCTGGTGGCGTACGCCAGCTTTATGTGTACGCGCCCAAACTGGTGGAGGATACGATCATTGGAGACCGCACGGCTTCTCTGTTACGGGTAGTCAACGTGTTTGGAATGCCGGAGGTTGACCGTGCCCGAGGTTATATATACCAATGAAATTTTTCATTCCCTTCAAAACAAATCACGCATTCTCAGAAAATTTTGTCTTTGTTTCTTTTCGTAGACCCAACTTTTTGATCCATTTATATAAATTGTTCTGCGACTTACACCCAAACTATTTGATATTTTTGTCTCAATTTGGACCCATTCTTTGGTATGTCCTTTTAGTCTATAACCGTCTTTCATTTCACGAAATTTTTGAATAATTTCAAGTTTTTGCTGATCAGAATAAACTTTGTCTTGGGCTATTTGATCAAATTCCTTTTGTAAAGAACAAGTCTTATCATCTTTGACAGCATTTTTAAATTTCCTTTTCCATTTATTTATCTTTTTGAGAATGTTTTCCTTTTTGCTTATATTTTTCTGTTAATAAAAAAAAATTCATCCACAATTTCGCGTTTTTGCTGCGCAGAATAAACATTTTTGCGGCTTTTTAGGTCTTTTGTGCCATTTTCTTGCACTTTTTGACATTTTTGTCCATCAATGCAATCATTTTGATCAGTTGAATCAGCTTCATCTTCTTCAATAAATTCATTGTCGTTTTCCGACCATTTTCATCAAACATTTCATCAAATCTTTCCCTTATTTTTTTATTGACAAAACTTTCAAAATGATCAGAAAAGCTTTGTTCATTTGGATTGGGCTGATCAGTTGATTTATTCTCAACTTCTGTTGTCTGTGTTTCCATTTTATGGCAATCTTTGGTTTCTGTAAATTCTGGCACCTCCGCGTCCCAACCTTCTCCAAATATTTCATCAAATGTTTTATTTAATTTTGGTTGGCTCACCGATTCAGCATTTTTGATCAAATATGTTGCAAATAATGAAATAATAATTAAAAACCAAACTTGCATTGCCTGCAAAAAATTATTATGTTTTAAAAAAATTATTGAAAAGGCTAATAATTTTAGTAATAACTAGTTTTTGTTAATATAAAATGAATGTTTATTAATCAATATTTTATATTGTTCTCCTGAAAAGATCATATCGTTCGAAGCCCAATTCTTTCAATTAAAATAAAAATTACAGGCAATAAAATACATTTTTTATTATAAAAAATTGAATAAATAATCTCAAGAGTAAAGATGTTTTGTAATTTGTGAAAAAAAATTACTTTATTTCTTGACTTGGCCCAATTCAGAATCCCAATAGAATATCACCAAAAACTTTTCGAAAGGCGAAAAATTTATAATTACACGCAATATATTTAATTTACAAAATCGACTAAATAATATTAGCCAATTTTTTAAACACTACTTATAATGAGTTTGAAATCTTTTTTAAAATCAAAATGTGTATACCTATTTATTATTAGCTTGATTTATTGAATTTTACATTTAAATACAATTTTTTGTGCCTAAAAAGGCTCAAAATTTGCTTTTAATTTTTTCTAATTGTTTCAATATTTCACGTTTTTACAACATCGGAAAACTTTGACGTTTCTCGACTTCCGGACCCCTCCTATTCCTACAAAGTTCAAAAAATTACAACATTTTAAAATTATGGTTCAAAATCTCTTAACTTAAATTTTTTGAAAATGTTAATAATATTAGTAATAAATTAGTTGTTGTCAATAAAAGCCAGTTTTTAAATCCAGTGCTTATATCGGCTTCCTGAAAAGATCAAATCGTTCGAAGCCAATGTTTAAATTAAATTATTTAAGGCAATTTGTTTGTTTTGTAAATCGAAATAAATAATGTTAGCTAATTATAATTTTCTGAAAAGATCAAATCGTTCGAAGCCAAATTTAATTTAAATATTATAATTACACACAATATATTTATTTTACAAAAATCGACTAAATAATGTGAGCCAATTTTTTAAACATTACTTATAATGAGTTTGAAATCCTTTTTAAAATAAAAATGTGTATACCTATTTATTATTAGCTTGATTTATTGAATTTTACATTTAAATAATTTTTTGTGCCTAAAAAGGCTCAAAATTTGCTTTTAATTTTTTCAAATTGTTTCAATATTTCACGTTTTTACAACATCGGAAAACTTTGACGTTTCTCGACTTCCGGACCCCTCCTATTCCTACAAAGTTCAAAAAATTATAACATTTTAAAATTATGGTTCAAAATCTCTTAACTTATTGGGGGTAAAAATTTTAAATTTTCTTAGTGGCGCCTATCGGGACTACCGACCCCCTCCCCCCTTAAATATAGCAGAATTTGCAAAAAAAAATGCATTTTTTGGAAATTATTAACAAAAAAAAATGCAATAAAAACCCGAAAATACAACCTAAATTAAACTTTCTTTAAAAATTTCTTTTTTCGGCGGTCAAAAAAATTATTTTGATTAATTGTTAGTAACGAACAAAAAGCTTATGCTTTTGAATAAGTTTTGATACCCAAAAATTTGATTATTTTAAAAAATCATAAAAAACGTATTTCCCCACGGATATGTGTAATTCTTTTTTTGTTTTATTTGTTGACGGCTTGCAATTTCTAGCCACGCATGTCCTGCCACAACTAGTTCATTATATTATTACGATTCATAAATATATGTAATCCACAATTCTTTTACAGAGAAAAAATATTCAATTCCACGTTTCATATAATGCTAATAAATAATTCCATACAATAACATTACAATTTCAATAACCATCAAATATCCATAATTTTTTATTTCATTATTAAAGAAAGATGAAAAATTTATTACTACTCTTAATTTCATTCTATGCAATATATAAAGTTAAAAAGGCTGATTCGGTAAAACTAAACAAAACATTTGATGAAATATATGGAAAAGGTTGGGACGCGGAGGTGCCGGAATTTACAGAAACCAAAGAATGGCATAAAATGGAAACACAGACAACAGAAGTTGAGAATAAATCAACTGATCAGCACAATCCAAATGAACAAATCTTTTCTGATCATTTTGAAAGTTTTGCCAATAGAAAAATTGGGGAAAGATTTGATGAAATGTTTGATGAAAATTGGTCGGAAGAAGACAATGAATTTATTGAAGAAGATGAAGCTGATTCAACTGATCAAAATGATTGCATTGATGGACAAAAATGTCAAAAAGTGCAAGAAAATGGCACAAGACTCATAAAAAGACGCAATTATTCTGATCAGAAAAAGCGTGAAATTGTTGAAGAATTCATTAAAAAGAAAAATAAATTTAAGCAAAAAGGAAAACATTCAAAAAAAGAATGGGATCAAAATAATTCTCAAATAGCAAAGAGCATCGGTGTCGGTATTAACACAATTTGGAAATGGAAAAAAGACTTTGGACTAAGCATAGATAAAAAATTGCATTTAAATCAAGAAAAAATTGAGAAACTAAAGCAATATTGTGAAATTAAAAGAAATAACCCAAAAATTAGAGATTTAGAAATAGCGGAAATATTAAATATTGGAGGAAGCACATTAAGGCAATGGAAAAGGGAAACTAAAAATGCTGTCAAAGATGAGAATGATTGTTCTCTACAAAAGGAACTCAATCAAATAGGCCCCTACGAGGTTTATTCTGATCAAGAAAAACTTGAAATTTTAAAACAATTTGATGAGATAAAAAGCAAATGTAAAAAGACAAAACTTAAAAACATTTTAATGCGTGAACTCGATAAGAAAATTGCAAAAAAATTGGGCGTTTCTACCAGCATAATTATTGTATGGAAGCGCGAATTTGGTCTTTCTGGCATCAATAAAATTTCTAATTCAACAAAAATAGGGATATTAAAGAAATATGCCAAAATTAAAAAAAACAATCCGAAAATGCCAGATTGCAACATTGCTGATTTGTTGAATATTGCCAGACCAACTTTAGCTGGATGGAAAGCGAAATTCATGTGCAATGGACTAAATGAGAAACATGCTAAAGAAGCTGAATCGACTGATCATGACGACGATGTTGATGAATAGGGCGGGGATTTTTAGTGTCTTAAAAATTTGAAATCTGATGAAATTCGTTTTTTTGTAAATTTTTATAAGATTAAAACTTCAGTAGATGCCGAGGATACCTACGAATTCTCCGAAACTTATTCTTCTGCCCGTAACTCAACCGACCATTATCCCCTTTCTCCAACACCCCGTTTGAAATGGACCGTAGCAAAAAGCCTCGATGGTTCCCAATTTCATCCCTGATCCTCGACATATCACGAGGTTCCGAACCTACTCCAGTTCAAATTAACCAAATGCCCCAGTGACAGTTGAATTTATTTGTTGAAAAGAGTGTTTTTTAAGTGAATGAAAAGAGTGGCTTCTCTATTAATATTCTGCGGATTTTTTAAAACAATTTTTGAATTTTTTTAACAAAAAAATTAAATGAAAAGCTATAAGTTTTTAAAAGAAATAAAAACAGCTCCAATGATCAAAGAAATGTGAAAAAAACAAATTTTTAGAAATAAAATTTGCATCAATTTTTTGGCCAAATTTTATGCTACTTAAGAAAACTTTTTTGTTAGGGCCAAGAGCGTTTAGGTCCCGCTAAGAGGGTCCGATGTTGGGAAAAGTTCCTAAAACTTTGCTGTTGATTCTTTTTTGATCAGAGCAAAACCGTTGCCTGCAAAAATTCTACAAAAATTGCTGGGTCAAAGCGCTGATTTTTGTTTTTCAGCCCTAGGAAGCAAAATTTCATAGCGTCGCTTTTCTAAACTATTCGAAACCCTGTCCATTGCCTCACTTTTTAAGGCTTTATATCGATTAAATTTTGTTTACATAGGTGCCTAAATAATCCCGAATAGGCACTAAAAAGGCCAATATAAAAAGGATTTCAAACTCATTATAAGTAATTGTTTAAAAAATTGGCTAACATTATTTAGTCGATTTTTATGAAATAAATATATTCATGTAATTATTTAAAAAACTCATTTCCCAGAGATTGTTTACCAAACTTTGTTTGCTTCTTATTTATAACTAGGAATCGTTTTTAGTTATTTAACTATTTTTTCTTGCCGAGAAGAACTCTGAAGAAAGTCACTAGCAAATTAAGTTGGACAACACCCATGGGGAGGACCCTTTTGGTGGATAATTTGTGGAAAATATTTTTTATATTATTTTCTGAAATATGTTATTTGATGCACTGATTACGAATTCATCAATAGAAAATAAAAATAGTGAATTTAAAGTGGTTTTTTAATTGGTTGAATTTTGAAAATTAAAGAAAACTTAAGTAACACCAAAGCCCGGATAGAATAACAGGGGAAAGTTTGGTCACCAAGGAAAATTGGTCTCCAGGATATTTCGAGTTTTTCGTTCTAACTTTTTTCAAACAACTTAAAAGCTTAGCTTTCTTTTGCGAAAAGCTTCTTCAGACTAACTGCTGTCAAATGGTAATAAATTCTGCGTATTCTATAGACTTTAAAAAATGTTCTTAGCTGAAAAGTGGTTTGCTTCCAAGAAAACTCGCACCCCTCTGCGCTAACTTTGTTTATACTAAGTCTAATTAGTTGCAATTAGTATCAATCAAAAGATCTGGTGTTTTTTGCACAGATTGCTTTTTAGGAGGGGCCGAGCATTATTCCATTCTACGGTTGGGAATTCTTTTATCGCTTTTTATCAATTAAGTCCAATTTTAAAATTTTAAGCTTTTTGAGCGAGCTGAGGCTTAGCCTATTAACACTCTTCATTCTTCATGTTATTAAGTAATTTTAACTGATTAAAAAAGTGTGATTTCCTACGACTAATCAAATATTCACGTGAATCAAAAAGGAAAATTATTAACAAAAACTATGTTAATTTCATAAAGAATATGAAAAAAAACTTTAAATCCATCACTTGAAGGAATTGTTAATTTTGATAGAAAAAATCCCGTGTCCCATATTATCCCGTTTTTGGGGTGAAGTCCCCAATCTCTCGTCCCCTGGCAATCAATTTCTTCCAACTGGGTCAGCAAAAGTCTCTCGGAAAGCGTCGAACTTGTACAGCTAATTTGCTAATTAACAATAATTGAAAGCTGGAACGGTTGAAGGTCCAACAGTTAAAGGCTTGTCTATGGTGACTAATAGAATTTGTGTCTAAAAACTCGAATGTTGATGATTAAGAAAGGATTTCAAATCATTTTAATAAATATTTGTTTAAAAAAATGGCAAAATTATTTTTAGTTGTTTTCAAGCAAAATAATATTGCATTAATTGTTCGCATTATTTAATTAAAAATTGGCTTTGAACGATTTGATATTTAATTTAAAGAATTCTTAGGGTATTGCAGGCAATGAATTTTCAGCTATTAATTATAATTTCATTATTTGCAACAATTTTAATCAAAAATGCTGAATCTGTGAGCCAACTAAAACTAAATAAAACTTTTGATGAAATATACGGAAAAGGTTGGGACGCGGAGGTGCCGGAATTTACAGAAACCAAAGAATGGCATAAAATGGAAACACAAACAACAGAAGTTAATAAATCAACTGATCAGCCCAATCCAAATGAACAAAACTTTTCTGATCATTTTGAAATTTTGCCAATAGAATAATAAGGGAAAGATTTGATGAAATGTTTTTAATTATCGCCAAACAAACCTTTGACTTCCGTCTAAATATTGTTTATTGGCGCAATTTTTATTTGATTTAATTTCGCTTGAACTTGTCATCTTTTTCCGGCGCTTTGTTCGTTTGACCCTTTTTCGTGTGGGTGCTACAACGAACGAGTTTGGACGGCTATTACCTTATTAACTCCAACCGATTCCGGAATTGTTTCCCGGAACCGCCAAAATCCGGAACCGTTCCGGAACCGGAATCGCGGAACCGTCAAAATCCGGAACCGGTTCCAATATATGTTTTTCCATTGCGTAATGAACGAACAAAATTTGAGAAAGAAAGGGATCGATTAATTAATTAAAAAGAACTACCCATGATTTAGGGTGGCCAGAGTACCTAATTTGTAAGATTCCCCTGATTTTTTAAAATTGGTAATTTTCAGTGAAAAAACAAAATTTTCCTACAAATATCGTTAAAATTTTCAAAAGTTTGCACCATTTTCTTAACAAAACGTTAAAATTATAAAAAACTTTTCCGACGACGCCTGTCTGAGCCGTCTGACCCACCAAGGCGAGGGTTAAAAAACATCCTATATAAGCGCTTTCCCCTGTTATTCTAGCCGGCTTGGTGTTACTTAAAAGTTTTTCCTTAATTTCAAAAAATTTTAATCAATTCAAAAATCGCTTTTAATTTCAATTTCATTTTCTGTTGACGAATTCGTAATAGTGCATCAATTAACATATTTTTAGGAAATTTTTTAAATAAAAATATTTATCACAAACCTATTTTTGTTTTACAAATAACGAATCAATAGATCCGTTGGAAATTATTAAAATATGTGCTCAAAAAGGCAAGAATCACTTGGGCCTTGCACGCATTGAAGAATTGGCGCAGAATGATTAGACGATCATTACAAAATTGCTTTTCTACCCCGAATTGAGCACCAATTTCTTTTAATTCTTCAATTCGTTTTTTTGAATTTCTGAAATTGAGTGGAGCTTCGAGTTTTGAGTCTAAAAACTCGAGTAAGATTGTTGCGATGTGTTTTGAACTTAAATAACGCTTTGTTCATCCCACCATGATCAGCACTTTTAAAATTTGCGACCGTATTATTGGCGTATAAAGCAACAAGACGTTCAATTTTCAGGTCGTGATTTCCCAAAATTTTGATAACCCATTCATTCATAGGTTTGAATTAGGAACATTTTATAAATTCTCAGCTCTGCAAACTTCAGACCAATCTTTCACCAGGAATTGCTTCCAGGCCCAACAAACAAACTTGGGACCCTTTTCCATGAAAAAGAGCAACTAGAAGAAACAGGTACGTCGTTTTACGATTGGATCCGTCTGCTTGGTTCAAAAAAAAATCGATAAATTTAATTTAAAAAGTTGGCCACGGGGTGTAGAAACTATTCGGCACGGTACGGTCGGTATTACCGCGGTATTTTTTCGGTACCGACCGAAAAAATTTAGGGATTTTAGTATCTTTCGGTATCAGTATTTTACCGAAATACCGAACCGGCATGCCGACCTAGCCATCCGGAATACAGCGGTATTTTACGTTATTCGGTATTTTTGAAAAATTCAAATTTTTGGCGAATAATGTATTGAATTGGATAAATTCTCCAATATTTTTGACTAAATTGCTACGCGGTAGCCTATTGCTTTGGCCCTAGATTCAAGGACCAATTAGTGTAAACCGATCTGATTTAGCTGCGCCGAGGCTTAGGCCTAGGCCTAAGCACTTCATCCCAACCGTTTTTTGTTCTGTTCTGGGATTCTGAACGGAGGCGCATTAAAAAATAAATTCTAAAATAAAATATAAACCTTCTCCTTGAATAAAATATTTAATATAAATAATAAAATGATTTAATTTTTGTCAATGTTTCTCTTTATTTTTAGGATTTTTTTTTATTGCATCATTTTAGGTCGAAAATTTAACACTTTTTCTGTTGGTTTGCAAATATAAAATCGTTGCATCATCTCAGTCCATAATGTCATTTGATTCTTACATTAAAATTTGTTTTACGTTGACTAAAGAATATTGAGCAAAAGTCAGTTGACAAAATAAATGCCGTTTTTAACGGTGTCATTTTTTTTACAAAAATTTGCAAAGTTCAATGTTTTGTAGTTTTTAATACAGGTTTAACTTTATGCATCACAATTTCTGAGTGCATAAATATAAAGCTTTTTGAAAATAGATTTTAGTATTTAATTAAATTGGGCGCTTTTCAACAGTTTTTTGTTATAACTTCTTTCAAAGCTAACCAAATCAAACATTTTCGATACCATTCGAAAGCATGCAATGGGTAGAAGCTTACAAAGGCAAAGCTAAGCGATTGAACAATTCTCAAAAAAGTTATGGCAGAAAATGCTTTTTTGGCCACAGTTGGCATTTAATGTTTGGCCAATCGTTTAGCTTTTGCTTGCTAATAGCTGCTCATTCTGCTAAGCTTTCGAATAGTACTAAAATTGTTTGATTTAGTTAGCTTTGAAAGAAGTTATTACAAAAAAACTGTTGAAAAGCGACCCATTTGCCTTTTTTACGAAACGACCTAGCACCAGCAAAAGTCAGTTGACCAAAAATAAATGGCGTTTTTAACGGTGTCATTTTTTTTACAAAAATTTGCAAAGTTCAATGTTTTGTAGTTTTTAATACAGGTTTAACTTTATGCATCACAATTTCTGAGTGCATAAATATAAAGCTTTTTGAAAATAGATTTTAGTATTTAATTGAAAATAATTATTTAAGTAATAGCATTCAATTCGAAGAAAGTTTGGCTCAAAAAATACATTTTTAGCATTAAGAATTTCTCACTATTTTGCTAATATGAAGGGTCGAGATGATCAGATTTTGAGCTGACGACAACATTAAGCATGAATTTTGGCTAACATTATTTATTTTCAATTTTTTATGTATATATTAATTTAAAAAATATGGCTTCGAACGATTTGATCTTTTCAGAAAATCAATAAAAACATTGGATTAACAAATATTACTTTTATTAACAAAAACTAGTTTATTACTAAAATTATTAACATTTTCAATAAATTTTAAAGAATCCTTAAGGAATTGCAGGCAATGAAAGCTCAGCTATTAATTATTTCCTTAATCTATGCAACGAATTTGATCAAAAATGCCAATTCTGTGGGCGAAGGCGGACAAGGACCAAAACTTTACAAATCATTTGATGAAATATTTGGAAAAGGTTGGGATGCGGAAGTGCCGGAATTTACAGAAACCAAAGAATGGCATAAAATGGAAAAACAGACAACAGAAGTTGAGAATAAATCAACTGATCAGCACAATCCAAATGAACAAAGCTTTTCTGATAATTTTGAAAGTTTTGCCAATAGAAAAATAAGGGAAAGATTTGATGAAATGTTTGATGAAAATTGGTCGGAAGAAGAAAATGAATTTATTGAAGAAGATGAAGCTGATTCAACTGATCAAAATGATTGCATTGATGGACAAAAATGCCAAAAAGTACAAGAAAATGGCACAAAACTCATAAAAAGACGCAAAAATGATTTTTCTGATCAGCAAAAACGTGAAATTGTTGAAAAATACCTTTTATTGATAGAAAAATATAAGCAAAAAGGAAAATATTCAAGAAAACAATGGGATAAAAATTATGCCCAAATAGCGAAAAGTTTTGGTATCGGTCATTTCACAATTGTAAAATGGAAAAAAGAGTTTGGACTAAGCATAAAATTACATTCAAATCAAGAAAAGAGGGAAAAACTAAAGCAATATTGTGAAATTAAAAGAATCAACCCAAAAATAAAAGATTTCGAAATAGCTGAAGGGTTAAATATTGGAGAAAGCACATTAAGGCAATGGAAAAGGGAAATTAAAAATGCTGTCAAAGATGAGAATGATTGTTTTTTACAAAAGGAACTCATTCAAATAAGCCCAAACAAAGTTTATTCTGATCAGCAAAAACGTGAAATTTTAAAACAATTTGATGAAATAAAAAGCAAATGTAAAAAGGCAAAACTAAAAAACTTTTCAATGAGTGCACTCGATGACAAAATTGCAAAAAAATTGGGCGTTTCTACCGCCACAATTATTGTATGGAAGCGCAAATTTGGCCTTTCTGTCACCAAGAAATTTTCTGACGCAACAAAAATTGGAATTATGAAGAAATATGCCAAAATAAAAGGGAAGAATCCAAAAATAAGTGATTTGGACATTGCTGATTTGTTGAAGATTTCAACAGGAAGCCTAAATAGATGGAAAGCTCAATTTAGAAAAGAAATTAAGAACCTTTGAAAATATTCGGACTTTGTAGACCCTTTGAATCAACGTGAAAATGTTATTATTGTTTGAGATCGGATTATTTGAAATTTTTGTTTTTATAATTTTTTAAATTTTCATAAGAATGTATTGAATATCAGTCAGGGTAACCCCTTTTTCACCGCCTAATTGTTAGGGAAAAAATAAAAGGTCAGAAAGCAAAAAAGAGACAAGCGATTATTTGCACGGCAAAAATGAATTCATAAAGATGGGAACACATTCAAATATGTGGCGTATCGTGTCAATTTGAATAAATTCTTTTTTGCGGAATAAACTATCCGGAATCGGGATTTCCTGGGACCAAGCCCCTTTTGTTTTGATTGGGATCAGACCAAAAGACTTGCTTGTTTCTCCATAAGAATAATGAACGGCTTGTGAAGTGATCGATACCAAAAAAAGCATGGCGACATCCGTGTCGGTATTAAACAAATTTGAAATCAAAAAAAGAGTTTTTGGACTAAGTAATTGTTTGCGCATTGTGCGCTTAATCATCATATGCTTAATTTTTGGAAAAGTGAATATAAAAGTTACAAAATTGACGCAAACCACTCTATTTTTTCGAGAATTGCAAAATTGGTCTTTCATTCGGGATTTTGTCCGCTTTTAAGCCATTAGTTATGTTGACCGCTTTTGGTTGAGCGTGTGATTCCGCTGGTTGGAAGTGGACGGTTAAAACGCCTAGGGCGGGGTCAAAAGATTACGCACAAAAAAGAAAGCAAATGGGAGTGCACCGGTAGCTCAGTTGGAAGAGCTGCCCACTAGAGACCGGAAACTTTGACCAAACAAAATTTGGTCAATAGTTTTGGTATTGGTATTGTACAAAAATACCCAATAATTATTGGTGCCTTTTTTCTGGATATATTATTGTCCTCTGTCTTTTGAAAGGACCCAAGGTGTGAGCCAAAAAACAAACTGTGCTTTTGTTGAATCTGGTTTGTTTGGATGTTTTTACAATATAAACTTAGCGTATTCCCCGAGATTAGGAGTCTTCAAAAGCGTCGACGGTTTCCAGGGCCTCGGCTGATTTTTGACGTTGCCTGGCCATCACGGAATTTGGCGTACAACCGCTTCACCGTTACATGCAAAAAAAACAATCCCTGGCCCTTCGATTGAGTGATGTTCAGCATGGCCCCTGCATTGGTTTCGACCCTGAGAAACTTCGTGAAAAATTCATATTTGGGCATGCTCAGGAAGAAGCTAGGACAATCCGTCAGAGGACAACAATCCGTCAGTGCCCAATCCGTCAGTAAAGGACAATCCGTCAGTAAAGGACAATCCGTCAATGGACAATCCGTCAGAAAATTTTCTTTTTTGAACCCTATTTAAATCATTTATTTGGAGAAAATCGTGCCTGTATTTTGGCGCGGGTTAAAAAAGCTCCTATATAAGCTTTCCCCAGTTGTTCTATCCGGCTTTGGTGTTATTTAAAGTTTTTTTTTAATTTTCAAAAATTCAACCGTGTCAAAAACTGGGTTAAATTATCAATTTATTTCTCTGTTGACGAAATCGTAATCAGTGCATCAAATAACACATTTTCAGGCAATTTTTAGAGTAGACCAAAAGGGTCCTCCCCCCTGTGGTTTTTGGCCAACTTAATTTGCTAGCAGTGGAGGAAACAATTTCTAAAAATAATAAAAAACATTTCTGATTTTTTAAACTAATTTTATGACAATTCAGAATTTTTTAACAAATTTTCATTTTATTGCCCAGCAAAATGGGTGAATATTTAAAACTCATCTTTAGGGTAGGACAGTACCGGTTAAACGGTTACAAAACCGGTTACGAAAACCGGGTATTTTTGAAAATTAACCGGTTACAAAAACCGGGTCTTTAAAATCCCGGTTAACCGAAAACCGGGTGCCCAAACCGGCGGTTTAAGCACCCCCTAATTATTGGACTTTTTTGGTTAATTTTAAATGATTTTTTAATTTGCCTTTTATTCAATGCAAGTGTGGCTCAGTGGTTAAACTAGGTATCTCCTAATTTATTCATTGGAGTTTCAACTCCCTAATTGAAACTCCTTTTTATTCTTTTAATTTAATAAGTAATCCTTTTTAAAACAAAAAACATCATTCAGTATTATAAATGGTGATTTTTTTGTTGAAAATTTTAGGCAACTAATTTCCCGGCGGTAGACCTCTCCCATTCTTAAAAAGCTTTAAAAAATTACCGTATTTTTAAACTTTTGGTTGCAAATCTCTTAACAAATTAAGTCAAAAATTCAAAATTTTCTCGGCGGCGCCTATCGGCACCGCCGACCCCCAAACTTGTATTCTGATCAACTTTCTTAACAAAAAAATACAATAAATCCAAAAATAATCTTGACTCTCATCCAAAATTAAAGTCTCGATCCCTCTGTTCGAATATTTTATTAATTAAAAGTTTACAAAAATTACTTAAATTAATGAAAATAAAATATATTTATTATTTTGAATGAAAAATATTTTCAAAACGTGTTGTGAGAACTGAATAGATCCAAAAAAGTTGGAACAGTAAAACACTGGTCATAAACCGAAAAAACCGGTCGGTTAACCGGTCAAAAGTTCTAAACCGAAACCGGGTCTTTGAAAACCCGGTTAACCGAAAACCGGGGGTACCGGTTTTTTAACCGGTACTGTCCTACCCTACTCATCTTTGTTCAAATTGATAATATTTTAGTGTTATAAAATGCTGAAAAATCAGAGCAACTTTTTATTATATATATTTTTAAGAATTTTAAATTCATAAAGTTATAGTCAATTTATTGAAAATTTGGAAATTTTCACTCAAAACTCCCAAAATTTAAGAAAGTTTTGAATTCTGAGTTATTGGGCCAAGATAAACATGATGAGAAACCCACAATATTTTTTTAACAAATTACAAAATCGCTTTCACTTTTAAGGTTTTTGAAGATGATAAATGGATTTTAAAAAACCCTCGATCCCCGACCCCAAATAACCAAATTTTTGGGTATCAAACCTTATTCAAAAGCATAAGCTTTTTGTGCGTTACTAAACAATTAATCCAAAATAATTATTTTCGTTCGTTCTAAAAATAGGTAAAAGTGTTCCCGGCGGCAATTCTAAATTTTTTGTAATAATCCGTTTAAAAATTGGCTAACATTATTTATTTTCAATTATCTAAATAAATATGTAATAATATTGCCTGTAATTATTTAATATAGATTTAAAGCATTGGCTTCGAACGATTTGATCTTTTCAGGAAGCCGATTAAGCATTGGATTAAGAAACACTGTCTTTATATTGACAAAAACTAGTTTATTACTAATATTATTACCATTTTTTTTAATAAATTTAAAGAATTCTTAAGGAATTGCAGGCAATGAAATTTTGGCTATTAATTATATTTGTAATTTCTGCAGCTTTTTTGGTCAAAAATGCTAAATCTGTGAGCCAAAGTGGAGAAAAACCAAAACTAAACAAATCTTTTGATGAAATATTTGGAAAAGGTTGGGACGCGGAGGTGCCGGAATTTACAGAAACCAAAGAATGGCATAAAATGGAAACACGGACAACAGAAGTTGAGAATAAATCAACTGATCAGCCCAATCCAAATGAACAAAGCTTTTCTGATCATTTTAAAAGTTTTGCCAATAGAAAAATAAGGGAAAGATTTGATGAAATGTTTGATGAAAATTGGTCGGAAGACGACAATAAATTTATTGAAGAAGATGAAGCTCATTCAACTGATCAAAATGATTGCATTGATGGACAAAAAGTTCAAGAAAATAGTGATCCTGGCAAAAAACTCATAAAAAAACGCAAAAATGATTATTCTGATCAGCAAAAACGTGAAATTGTTGAAAAATACCTTTTATTGATAGAAAAATATAAGCAAAAAGGAAAATATTCAAGTAAAGAATGGGCTCAAAATCGTATTCAAATAGCGAAGAGTATCGGTGTCGGCCGTGATACAATTTTAAAATGGAAAAAAGAGGTTGGACTAAGCAGAAGCATAAAATTTCATTCAAAACAAGAAAAAATGGAAAAACTCAAGCAATATTGTGAAATTAAAAGAAATAATCCAAAAATTAACGATTTCGAAATAGCGGAAATTTTAAATATTGGAGAAAGCACACTGAAGCAATGGAAAAGGGAACTTAAAAATGCTGTCAAAGATGAGAATGATTGCTCTGTACAAACGGAACTCACTCAAATAAGTCAAAATAAAGTTTATTCTGATCAGCAAAAACGTGAAATTTTGAAACAATTTGATAAGATAAAAAGCAAATGTAAGCAGACAAACCTCAAAAACATTTTAATGAGTGCACTCGATGACAAAATTGCAAAAAAATTGGGCGTTTGTTCCAGCACAATTATTGTATGGAAGCGCAAATTTGGCCTTTCTGTCAACAAGAAATTTTCTGATCCAACAAAATTTGGAATTTTGAAGAAATATGCCAAAATAAAAGGGAAGAATCCAAAAATGAATGATTGTGACATTGCTGATTTGTTGAATATTGCCAGACCAACTTTAGCTGGATGGAAAGCGAAATTCATGCGCATTGGACTAAATGAGAAACATTCTGAAGAAGCTGAATCGACTGATCATGGCGACGATGTTGATGAATAGAGCTGAGATTTTCAGTATATAAAAATATAAATTGTCATTAACAATTATTTGATCTTTCCAATAAATTTTCTTAAAAAAATGCTAGTATACGCCGTTTATAGATTAACAAATATCTGTCAAATTTAATTATTGTTTTTGGGTTGAATGAAAATGGACGACTTCCTAGGAATCCGGATTTTCTTTTAACAATTAATGAATTTTATTTTAACAAAGGAATTAAATAAAAACCTATAAGTTTTTAAAACGAAATAAAAACAGTCCAAAGTTCAAAGTTAAAAATGTGAAAAACAATTTACATTTATTTAAATTTTTGCCTGAGGCGCTTTTGTCCATAAACGGACTCACTTGGCCCGTTAAATTTTACGCCAAAGAACATATCTGTAAGGTCTCAATATTTTTCTGCAGCAGTGTTACGTTTTATTAAGCAGTACCTTTTTTTGAAGCATTGGCCAAGGCAAGTGTTCCATCTTTTTCCGCAATTGCTCAACGGCATTAAAGGATGATACATAAATTACCATATGTATCTTGAATAAAGTTATAAATTTTTTAACAGCAAATTCGTCAATTAAAAAATAAAATGAAAAATTTGTGAATTGTCATTTAATGAAAAATCGAAATATTTTTAAATTTCTGAACTTCAAGCACAAAAAGTCCAAATACAAGGAGGGTTTAAAACTGTTTTTCGAAATATTTTAAAAATTTCTAGAATTTTGTAGGGGCGTAAAAGCCGAAATTTTTCATTCCGAAATCCGAAACGCCCAAAAACCCCGAATTCCCATTTTGCCCATCCCTGATTATGTAACGAACACTAATAGTCCTTCATTGACATCAGTTTTACCTAATTTATTTTGAGCCCAGAATATATTTGGAACATTTAAGTCTCCGCAATATTTAAATGCTTATTCTTTATGTCTGAGATAAATTTTAGCAATTTTTGGTGTCCTGAACAGTGGGCTGATAAATGTGTCTATAGCCTGTTAAAAAAAAGTAGTTAGTATTATTTCTTAGAAATTTGGCCCCCGAAAAAAGTGTCTGAAATGGAAGTTTCGTTTTTTATTTAATTGCTGACCTCCGCCTTTTTAGTTAGTCGGTTTGGCAAAGACTATTCGGTATAAATTACCTTATAAAGTTAATTCGGTTGGTGTGCTATTTATGGAATTTAACCAAGTTTCATTAATTAGAATTTTTTCAGGTTTATTTAATTTTAAATTATTTTCTTTTGCGGTCCGAGTTGGATTCTAAGTCACAGAAAAGCCCTAGAAACACTTTTATACAACCTTATAAAATGTTTTATTTTTTTTTGCAAAATAAGGGGAGAAACTTGCTTTAGTATTACCAATAAAAAAGTAAAACAATTGGAATGTGCGCATCAAATATGAATGAATAATATTAAAGCTTTTTTTTAATACAGTATTGAATAATCCGGAGGCATGGGCAGCGAATTTTGTACGACTTTCCGTTGTGGGACCTTTTCATTTGTCGAGGCCTTTATGAATTAAATAAAGCACAAAGTCAAGAAACATTATTATGCCAAATCAATTTTTTAAAATTCTTTCCCAAATTCGGGTTAAAATTAGTTAAAGCATAAAGTTCATCCATTAAATACCCAAAGGAAAAATTAGAAATTGCGCAATTGTGACATAAGCTTAATCAGTGTTGAATTGTTGAGAGATGAATTTTCAATAAGCAATAATTTCTGAAAGTTTTTTTATAAAATTTCTAAAACTCAGTTTTAGCATTAATCAATATTTTAGATATTTTTGGGGATTTGACATATTTTAAGTCATATTTCACATTTTTTAGTCCCTGAAAAAATGGGGCTATTTGTGGTCCGCGCCAAGGTTCGAATTGGGGCACATTTGTTGCCAAACACTGCTCTTCTGCTTCTTGGCTTGCACACCCACAGTTTTTCGATTCACTGCTTTGTTAACACTCATTCTAGCACACAGCTCAAAAACTGTTTTGTTTCAGGTGGTGCGTTTAGCCCTTCCGGTTTATTATCTCCAAGCATATTAAAACAATTTCCGATTTCCTCAAATTTTCGGCTTTTTTGGCTCGCCCGCCAACACAGTGAAGGGTCGAAAAATTTTGACACAATTGTTTTTTAAAATGTTCGAATTCGGGTTCTGAATGTCGAATAGTTCAACTCAAATAACAACATTTATTTTACGAGATCGAACAATTTCATAATATTGGGAGACATTCCGCCAATAAACACCTCAGAAAATGCTTTTCGTCAATGACATACCAGTTATTAGTTTGCTTGCGGGCTATGGCTTTAGGGTCCGATTCAAAATGGTTAAAGCGAAGCCACAAAAGTCTGTTCGGTTAGATACAAATGGTGCAGGGGACAGGGTGGACAGGGATATAACCGGATTCCAAAAATTAGTTTTCTGGACATTTAGGCCCGGGATGCTTCCGAACTTTTGGGCTAAAAATTCGGAAAATACCCAAATGCAGCTAATAATACTGGTCGAGGTTACATCCTTGGTGCAGTACGAGGGGTAAATGAAAATTTGGGCAAAATGGATTTATGTGATAGACGATGTTAAAACATTGAAATAACAAATAATTGGATTAATATCTTTATGAAATATTTCAATTATCCTGCTTAAATTATTTAATTTCATTCATTCAAAAATTCATATATAATTTAATTTTTCCATTATGTAAAAAGTCACGAAAATTGAGACTAAATACACGAGCCCGAGACCCAAAAACTCGAGACTTTTCTGTCTCGATAAGACTCTCATGCATCACTATTATACAGGGATAAAAAAAACTGGCAAAGATATGCACGGAACGATTTATAAGAGGGAAAATCCGAAGAGAAACAAAATAAATTAGGAATCACAACAATCTGTTACTCATTACATATTTATATTTAATTCTTTTACGAAAATCAACGAAACGAAAAATGCAATCTTTAAATAATAACAACAATTTTAAATAATCCAATTCCAAAAAATAATAACATGCTCCCGTTGAGTCAAGGGGCTATAAAGTCCGTGTATTTTTAAAGATTCTTAATTTCTTCATTAAATTGCCTTTTCCAACGACGTAAGCTTTCTGTTGAAATCTTTAACATATCAGCAATAACGGCATTTGTCATTTTCGGATTCTTCTCTTTTATTTTGGCATATTTCTTCAAAATTCCAATTTTTGTTGCATCTGATTTTTTGCTGACAGAAAGGCCAAATTTGCGCTTCCATCCAATAATTGTTCCTCTACTAACGCCCAATTCTTTTGAAATTTTCTCATCGAGTTCACGCATTGAAATGTTTTTGAGTTTGGCCTTTTTACATTTGCTTTTAATCTTTTCAAATTTTTGAGCAATTTCACGTTTTTGCTGATCAGAATAAACTTTGTTTGGGCTTATTTGATTGAGCTCCTTTTGTAGAGAACAATTATTCTCATCTTTGACAGAATTTTTAAGTTCCTTTTTCCATTGCCTTAGTGTGCTTTTTCCAATATTTAAACTTTCAGCTATTTCGAAATCTCTAATTTTTGGGTTGTTATTTTTAATTTCACAATATTGCTTTAGTTTTTCCCTCTTTTCTTGATTTGAATGTAATTTTATGCTTAGTCCAAACTCTTTTTTCCAATTTTTAATTGTGAAATGATTGACACCGATACTCTTTGCTATTTGAGAATTATTTTGATCCCATTCTTTATGAGAATATTTTCCTTTTTGCTTATATTCATTTTTCATTTTAATAAATTCCTCAACAATTTCACGCTTTTGCAGATCAGAATAATCATTTTTGCGTATTTTTATGAGTCTTGTACCATTTTCTTGGGCGGAAATTTATTTTTAAAAAACGGAAAACGGAAAAACGGAAATATTTTTTTAACGGAAAACGGAAAAAAAGGGCCAAAAACAACGGAAAAACGGAAAACGGACAACGGATTTTTAAATTAAAATAAAATAATTATTTTTTTTTTAAATAATTTATTTTAATAAATATTTTTTTAAATATTAACGTAATTATTTTTAAAAATTTTGAAGGATTTCTTTTTTTCAGCGGCCTTCTAATTCTATTTTAAGCTTTTAGGGGGGAGGGGTCCGGCGGCGCCGATAGGTGCCGCCGGGAAAGTTTTTTTTTTGAAGTTTTTTAGGAAGGGTATGGTAAAGGTCCGGCGGCCGGGAAAATTTTCTTGAAGATTTCACCAGATTTGTTAAGAAAATGGGTCCAAAATTACGAATGTAGCACATCAAAAGGGCCTCTCCTAGGTTTTTTGATTTCGTGCAACAAAAAATAAATGAAAAGTCTGTGAATTGTCATCTAATATTTGTTTTTAAATTGGAAAAAGTGTAAAAAGAATTTTTAAAATTGTTTAACAACCGTAAATGTTCAGCAAAAGTCCGAATAAATCACTAACATAGTAAAGGATCTGAACCCCCACCCCACACACACTTATCTGTCCCAACCAATCACCATTACACCACAAGCAAATCAAATTTTCTCGCTCAAAAATCCCATTCTTAGGGGTGTATATTTTTTCCGTTTTTTTCCGTTAAAAAGGGCATTTTAACGGAAAACGGAAAAAAGGGCCAAAAACAACGGAAAAACGGAAAACGGAATTCCGCCCATCCCTGGTCCCAACCTTTTCCATATATTTGTCCAATATTCTTATGGAAAAAGTGCCTTCGTCGGGAGTTAATAAGGTAATAGCCGTCCAAACTCGTTCGTCATTAAGTCAGACTTTCAAGCAAAAAGTTACAGATAATATAAACTTTTAATAAAAGTCCCCAAACGAAAAAGGTGTCACAAAAAAATGAACAAACAAAGCGACGGAAAAAGATGATAGGTTCAAACGAAATTAAATTAATTAAAAAAAAGGGCAAATAAACAATATTTAGACGGAAGTCAAAGGTTTGTTTGGCGCTTGCATTCCACAATACACTTTTATGAAAATTAAAAATTATGAAAAAAAAAATTTGAACTAAACCGATCCCAAGCAATAAAAGCATACGTTGAGTCAAGGCCTACAAGTCTGAATATTTTCAAAGGTTCTTCATTTCTGAAATTGTTTTTTCCAATTATTCAGACTTCCTTTTGAAATCGTTAACATTTCAGCAATAACGGCATTTGTCATTTTCGGATTCTTTCCTTTCATTTTGGCATATTTCTTTAAAATTTCAATTTTTGTTGTGTCAGAAAATGTATTGTTGACAGAAAGGCCATTTTGCGCTTCCATACAATTATTGTAGCTCTACAAACGCCCAATTTTTTTGCAATTTTATCATCGAGTTCATTCTTTGAAATGTTTTTGAGTTTTGCCTGCTTACATTTGCTTTTAATCTCATCAAATTGTTTCAAAATTTTACGTTTTTCTAACTCAGAAAACTTTGTTTCTTTTTTTAGACCCAATTTTTTGATCCATTTATAAATTGTTGTGCGACCAACTCCCAAACTATTGGATATTTTTGCCTCAATTTATATGAGCGGGAGGAAAGGTCACTCTAATTGGAGTGACGCTAATATTATGCACTGGTCCATCGGATAAGCTAAAGAAACAAATAGAGCTCACCATACCTAAAGCAATTATCACCAAGGTGATTGGAGGAACTTTTGCACATACTTTCCCTTTAGTGAAGGTTCGAAAGTTTTCTTCCTTGTGCTGAGGCGCTTGCTTTATTTTAAAGGGTGGTGCCTTTCTTTCCCGTAGGAAAAGCAAGTAAGAAGGGTACCATTTCTCCCAAATTCAGTGAGGGTGGTATCCACCCCCAAGTGATGGTGCCTCTGATGGCATTTGAAAATGATCAACCTAAGTATTGCTGAATGTTTGCTAAGGAAGATTGGGTGAGAAAACCCGTAGGGTTAATTACTCCGTTCTATCCTAGTTTTTAGCCGAAGTATTACCTCTTCATCAAAGGAGGAAGTAAATTTGTGGAGATTTTCGGCATCATTCATTTTAGGCCTTCCAACTAAAGTGAATTATGGTGACGTTCCTCTGGAGTAGCTCTTCTGTCTGTGGTTTCTGCTCGAAGATAAATTGCTGTGGCAAATGTGTGTTTAGATGCATTGAAAAATGCATGGAGCTGAAGGAGACATTTTCCTTTCAACATGGTCCTTCTTGGTGTGCGGAGGATTTGATTCTTCCCATTTTCTTGGAGAGTAGGACGTAAGGAAACTGAGCACGAGCTGACGAATGGCCGTCTCAGCTGGATCAATTGAAGGAAATTCAAAGACGATCTCGTCTTTATGAATGTCCCAAATGAGGCTAATGACTTTAACTTTTGGTTTGTCCAATCGGTCCTCTAATGGAATTTTCTATCACTGCCTGAATGTCTTTATGAGAATCAGATTTTGAGCTGACGACAACATTTAACATGAATTTTTGCTAGCATTATTTATTTTCGCTTTTTTATTATATATTAATTAAAAAATATGGCTTCAAACGATTGATCTTGTCAGGAAATCAATAAAAGCATTGGATTAATAAATATTACTTTTATTAACAAAACTAGTTTATTACTAAAATTATTAACATTTTCTATAAAATTTAAAATTCTTAAAAATTGAAGGCAATGAAATTTTGGCGATTACTTATTTCCTTAATTTCTGCAACCTATTTGATCAAAAATTCTAATTCTGTGGGCGAAGGCGGAGAAGGACAAAAACTTTACAAATCATTTGATGAAATATTTGGAAAAGGATGGGATGATGAAAGTAATGATTCAAAAGACTTGAACTGTCGTCATGTTAAAGAAGAAGTTCAAGACGGACAAGCTTCAAACACTTCTGATCAGAAAAATATTGAGGCTCAAATATTGAAAAAGAAATTTGATGAGATTTATGATGAAAATTGGTCAGAAGACGACAATGAATTTATTGTAGATGAAGCTGATTCAACTGATCAAAATGATTGCATTGATAGACAAAAATTTCAAAAAGTGCAAGAAAATGGCATAAAACTCATAAATTTTTATTCCGATCAGCAAAAGCGTGAAATTGTTGAAGAATTTATTAAAATGAAAAATGAATATAAGCAAAAAGGAAAATATTCTCATAAAGAATGGGATCAAAATAATTCTCAAATAGCAAATAGTATCGGTGTCGGTATTAACACAATTAAAAATTGGAAAAAAGAGTTTGGACTAAGCATAAAATTACATTCAAATCAAGAAAAGAGGGAAAAACTAAAGCAATATTGTGAAATTAAAAATAACAACCCAAAAATTAGAGATTTCGAAATAGCTGAAAGTTTAAATATTGGAAAAAGCACACTAAGGCAATGGAAAAAGGAACTTAAAAATGCTGTCAAAGATGAGAATGATTGTTCTCTACAAAAGGAGCTCAATCAAATAAGCCCAAACAAAGTTTATTCTGATCAGCAAAAACTTGAAATTTTGAAACAATTTGAAAAAATTAAAAGAAAATATAAAAAGGCCAAACTCAAAAACATTTCAATGCGTGAACTCGATGAGAAAATTTCAAAAAAATTGGACGTTAGTAGAGGAACAATTATTGGATGGAAGCGCAAATTTGGCCTTTCTGCCAGCAAAAAAAAGTTTTCTGATCCAACAAAAATTGGAATTTTGAAGAAATATGCCAAAATAAAAGAGAAAAATCCGAAAATGACTGATTGTGACATTGCTGATTTGTTGAAAATCTCAAGAAGAAGTATAAATAAATGGAAAGCTCAATTTAGAAATTAAGAACATTTGAAAATATACGAAATTAGTCATAAATTACACGTTGTATAAATAATAAAAATAGTTTTTAGGCATTCTAAAACGCGAAAAAATGCAAATTTTATTTATATATAAATGTGTTTGGTGCAATTTTTTTGATCGTCTTTGGGGACTGTCCATTTTAAGGTTTTTTTGTATTTTTTATTGGTTGACTCCAATGATTGATCAAGTCTTAATCGCCTATTTAAATTTAAATATATTTCAAATTGTTACAAATAAATTTATGTTTTTTTATTTTCCATTTTTTCAATTGCAACATATTGCTTTTGTCAGATTTTTTGATTCATTTTTTTTGACCAAAATATGAAAGAAGTCAAATGCGTTTGAAAATATTTATTTATTTTTTAATTATATAAATAAATTATACGTAAAATGAACACAACCAATTCACATGACAAGAAACCGAATTTATTTTGGTCTCAATTTGGCCCATTGTCTCCGCCATTTTAATGCGTGTTTTTGTCGCATTCATCCCTATCAGACGTAAAATAACTCTTGAAGTTTTTAGGAAGAAAATTGGAAAATCATTAAATTGTAAAAATAAAATTTTGTACATAATTTAAACAATTTTTTAGTAAAAATATTTTATAAAAAACTGTCCAATTTTCGAAAATGCTTGCACACTTTTAAAATGTTTTCAAATCAATCAATTAATTAAGTAATACCGAACGGAGATAAGCGTTTTGGTTATTTGTAGTTGTTTCACAAACGCAACAAGATCATGTTACTTTCTACCCCAAATTGAACACTAATTTCTTTTAACTCTTCAATTTGTTTTTTTGATTTCTGAAATTGAGTCGAGCTTTGAGTCTAAAAACCTCGAGTAAGATTGTTGCGACGTGTTTTTAACTTAAATAACGCTTTGTTGATCCCGCCATGCTTTCAAATTTCAGGTCGTGATTGCCCAAAATTTTGACAATCCATTCATTTATTGGTCTTAAATCAAGCACATTTAACCCATAAGTTTTTAGTATTAAGTCAATGCTAAACAATTAGAGAATTGTGAAAAAGTTATTTAGTTGGCACTATTTCCCGTTAAGCTTTTTAAAAACCAATTGAACCGATTTGCTTTTTTCTTAAATGATTCTTTTCATTTGGTTACCGGTTAAAATGTTAAAATTCTAGCACAACCAAAAACCCAAAAAATCCCACCTAACCGTTATTTGCTCTGTGCTGGGATTCTGAACGGAGGCACATTCAAATAAACTTCTCCGTGAATAAAATAATTTAATATTAATATATGATTTATATTTGTTAATATTTCTCTTTTTTCTTAGGATTTTTTTATTGCATCATTTTTAGTTTGGAAATTTTAACACTTTTTCTGTTGGTTTCCAAATAATAAAAATAGTTGCATCATCTCAGTCCATACTAATGTCATTTGATTCTTACTCAAAATTTGTTTTACGTTGACTAAAGAATGTTGAGCAAAAGTCAGTTGACCAAAAATAAATGACGTTTTTAACGGTGTCATTTTTTACAAAAATTTGCAAAGTTTAATGTTTTGTAGTTTTTATACAGGTTTAACTTTATGCATCATAATTTCTAAGTGCATAAATATAAAACTTTTTGAAAATAGATTTTTGTATTTAATTGATAAATAATTATTTAAGTAATAGCATTCAATTCGAAGAAAGTTTGGCTCAAAAATACATTTTTAGCATTAAGAATTTCTTACTATTTTGCTAATATGAAGGGTCGAAAATTAGATTTTGAACTAACGACAACATTAAACACGAATTTTGGCTAACATTATTTATTTTCGATTTTTATGTATATTTTAATTTTAAAAATATGGCTTCGAACGATTTGATCTTTTCAGGAAACCAATATAAGCATTGGATTAATAAATATTATTTTTATTGTCAAAAACTAGTTTATTACTAAAATTATTAACATTTTCAATAAATTTAAAGAATTCTTAGGGAATTGCAGGCAATGAAAGTTTGGCACTTAATTATTTCATTAATTTCTGCAATATTTTTAATCAAAAATGCTGAATCTGTGAACCAACCAAAACTAAACAAATCATTTGATGAAATATTTGGAAAAGGATGGGCCGATGAAAGTAACGATTCAAAAGACTTGAACTGTGCTCATGTTAAAGAAGAAGATCAAGACGGACAAGCTCCAAACACTTCTGATCAGAAAAATATTGAGGCTCAAATATTGAAAAAGAAATTTGATGAAATTTATGCTGAAAATTGGTCGGAAGACGAAAACAATTCAGCGTCAGATCAAGATCAAAGTGTTGATCAACAGCATAATGCGTCCAATAAATGTGACCAGCAAAAACGTGAAATTATTCAAAAATTCCGTGAAATGAAAGACGCTTATAGGCAAAAAGGACACACCAAAGAATGGGTCCAAATTGAGACAAAAATATCAAATGGTTTAGGCGTAAGTCGCAGAACAATGTATAAATGGATCAAAAAATTGGGTCTAAGAAAAGAAACAAAGAAAAAATTTTCTGAGGCCGAAAAACGTCAAATTTTAAAACAATTTGATGAGATAAAAAGCAAATGTAAAAAGACAAAACTCAAAAACATTTTAATGCTTGAACTTGATGAGAAAATTGCAAAAAAATTGGGCGTTTGTGCCAGCACAATTTATAACTGGAAGCGCAAATTTGGCCTTTCTGACAGCAACAAAATTTCTGATGCAACAAAAATTGAAATTTTGAAACAATTTGAAAAGATTAAAAACAAATATAAGCAGACAAAACTCAAAAACATTTCAATGCGGGAACTCGATAAGAAAATTGCCAAAAAATTGGGTGTTTCTACCGCCACAATAATTGAATGGAAGCGCAAATTTGGCCTTTCTGCCAGCAAAAAAAAGTTTTCTGATCCAACAAAAATTGGAATTTTGAAGAAATATGCCAAAATAAAAGTAAAGAATCCGACAATGACTGATTGTGACATTGCTGATTTGTTGAAAATCTCAAGAGGAAGTATATATAAATGGAAAGCTCAATTTAGAGAAGAAATTAAGAACATTTGAAAAAATACGAAATTAGTCATAAATTACACGTTGTATAAAAAGTTTTTAGGGATTCTAAAACGCGATGCAGATTTATATCAATAAATGAGTTTTGTGAAATTTTTTGATCGACTTTGGGAACTGTGCATTTTAAGGTTTTTTTTTGTATTTTTTATCGATTGACTCCAATGATCGAGCAAGTCTTAATTGCCTATTTAAATTTAAATATATTTCAAATTGTTACAAATATATTTTAATTATATAAATAAATTATACGTAAAATGAACACAACCAACTCACATGACAAGAAAATTGATCCATTGTCTCATCATCAACCGCCATTTTAATGTGTGTTTTTGTAGCATTCATCCCTATCAGACGTGAAATGTGATAATAACTCTTGAAATTTTTAGGAAGAAAAATGGAAAATCATCGGCGACAACCGTCTTCGAGGAGTTCGGGTGCCTGGAGTGGGATCTCCAGTTCGGAGGAATGGGGGAACATGACCATCTCGGTCCAGCCTCCCTCCCGCAGCTGCCAGTGCTTGCAACGCACTTTCTGACAGACGGACGAGCCATGGCGATGGTAAAGCAAATCCCGCCGGACCTGCACTGTTTGGACGAGGACCAAGCTCGCGGCTTCGACAACTGCCAGCTGGCAATCGACTCCTGCCAAAAGTGAACACCAAATCACGACAACGGCAGCATCCACTGCCGCTTCCGCAATCTCGACCTGGAGCGGGTGATGGCCCACCCGGAACAACGCCTTCCATTGGACGTGGCGCGACTACACCTCCACCATCGCGGGCCGGAAGTACGGGCTGAATTTCAGGGGGCCTTTTAATTTTTTTGTTTTTTTTCTAGTTTTTTAGGTTATCTAAACCCACACCGGTGCAAATACGGGTTCAACTTCACTGAGTCGAGTTGCTGAGTGAGTACAGCAACACCAGATCTGGGTGACCTCACCCAAACTCAGCGGATGCTATCGGTGCACCGCGGGAGCTGTGTTTGAAGCGAAATGCCAGACGGATCACGGGATAACCCTGGCCAAGGTAAAGTTTGCCGACGGCACGCTGTTTGCCCTACATTGCGGCGACAACGGAACGACAACGGTGGAGTCCATTCCTTTCGATCGGGCGGAGGTGTTCACCGAGTACCGAGTGAAGTGTCCCGCGGGAGCGACAACATTTGACTACAGGGGGAGCTGGCCTTTCTCACCAAACAACAGCAATTCGAATTCGGGCAAAGGGAGTCCCGAGGTGGCAGACATGAACAGGGAGGCGGTTTTCATTTGGGGGGTTCGGGATGGATCCCTTCCCCCTTCTACACCTTATAATGGGCGGGCCATGGCTGCCGCTCGCACTGGTCGCCCTGTACCTGTTCCTCAAGTTCAACCCCCACCGACAACCTTTCAAATTGCTCCTCATTTGTAGCCTGGGGGCTACGGCGGATGGCGATCCATCGGGAGACCTCGAGGAACGAACCGTTCGGGAGCCGTCTCCCCCGCAGGAGGAAGTCAGCTGGCCGATGTCGACCCGGCGTCTCCCGACAAACCCCAGAAGAAAGAAAAAGCCGAAGAAGAAGTGATTGGGCAGCGAGACGAGAGAGCCACTCCCGGGCGCCGAAGAAGTGGTTGATCGGGGGAGGGCCCCCACCTTTCCAATTTCTCTCCCTTCTCCGCATTTGAACCCATTCCCCGCTCACCCCGCATCTACCGTATTTCACCAACGTTGCCCCCCCCCTGTTTTTCCATCACATCTTCACACCTGCCGAATCGGCTTCCCTTTTGTCCCAATCATCATTTCCGCCAGGGATCATTCACCAACTGTGCCCGCCCCCTCCATTTTTATGCTTCGCATTAGCATTTTACACGAGTTCACAAAAGGCCCCTCTTTTTTCCCATCTCTCCCCCTCCGGGGAGCATCTTCCTTTGTTCGCTAAACACGTTTCACACCCCCCGGGCAAATGTTTACCATTTATTCTCACTATTTTCACCTTTCCTTTATGCCTTCAGCCGCCATTCCTACTCACCGAACTTTGGTCCTTCTGCTCATCTCATTCCCCGGCACCTCCAAGGGGACCAATCACCAACTCGCCGTTTTGTTATGCAACGCCCCACCCCCCCCCCCCCGGGGTATTTCATATTTAACCCCCCCCCCCCCCCCCGGGGGCCTTTTTTGGGGTTACGTCTTCCATTTTCATTTTTCGGTCCAAATCCTTTCCCCCTCTCACCACTTCAAATATTTGTGGCGTATTCCGCCGTAAATAAACCTTTCTTTCGAATTCCCCAGCGGATAAATTTGGGGGAGGAAGAACAACTCCCTGGGGGACAGCTCCATCGCCGCATCATCAGCAGCAAGTTCAAACAGGCGTCAATCCCTGACGGCCTATCCCTTTCCAGTCATCCATCGTCTCCCCCACCCTCTCCCGAACGTCCCGAACTTGTCCTTCGGATCGGAGAAGAGCAGTTGGCCAGCAGACGGGAATGCCTCCTCCCGAACGTCTCGACAGGGAGCACCAACTTCTCCCCCACACAACAGTCGGTGGTGCCGTTAGCCTCCCCAAATCGGGGAGAATCCCAATTGCCTCCATCAACACCACCTTTTTGCCACCCTCCCAAAACTCCCTCAGCCGGGTTTTGTTTAGCGACAGAAGCCCAAAAATAGCATTCATTTCAAAAACATTTAGCGACTTTTAGTCCATATAAATCCATATTGGCTTTTGAGAATAAATCCATATTTCGCCATTTTTCCATAATCCATATTGGCCTTTTTGAAAAAAATTCAAGAAAAAAATCTGATCGGCCCCTCCCCAATGAATGTCACTATTTAAGCTTTGCTGAAAAACATCCCTTCATCTTTTTTCACTTCCCACTCCTTCTCACATCCCAAACGATCATTTTACCTCGTTTTTATTTAATAAACTCTTAACCAAGTTACCAGACTAAAACCCGGGGCTAAGACAAAAATGTGAGTGTACCGGACACTTTTTTGGGGTTTTTTAGTCCATATTCTAACTTTATAGTCCATATAAATCCGTGCTCTAGTAATGATTGTTTAAACAATTAAGTCAGCAGCAAAAAAGAATCAACGATTATTTACGATTGACAGACATTTGCGCCGCGAACATCGACATTTGAGCCGAGAAAAAAATATAACTAAAAAATTAAAGAATGCGAAATGGGGCATAGGGCCCAAGCTCAAAATCAATCAAAAAGGGGTTCGTTAGGCTTAGGCCTAAGCTACCCTAAAGTTGGGGTTCGTCTGGCTTAGGCCTAAGATTAGATTTTTGATGAAAATAAGTGAATCTTAAAATAAAAATAGGGTCTACCTATGCTTTTTCAAAATGAACCAATTCAAAAACTTCGATTTTTTTTTGAAAACTACGCACATAAAATCTTTCCGAGTATATCAAAGTCAGTTTTTAACTTTGGGCAATTATGGTCGGGCACCCGGTAAAAATGCGTTTGCGGCGCAAAATTCTACGGCGCAAATGTTGCGTTTTCCCTTACGGCGCAAATGCCCAGCCACGTTATTTAACAGCAAGAAGTGATAAAAATGAATCTTGCATTGAGATCTTCCAGAGACCAAAACGTCTCAAGTTTAACTGGAATCGAACAAAAAGAGCACCTGGTTTCCCATAAAAATGTGAATTATCGATACAAAAAGCATAAATTTTATTTTATTCCATATAAATAATCGATATGAAATTGGGACGGACTTTAAAACGCTTTTTGAACCGATCCAAATTTTGAAAAAGAAGCATTAAGGGGACCCTTTTAATAAAAATTTCTGGAAAATATTTTAATTCTAAAATTCGGCTCATTCGGAAACGACGTCCCTGATACGCAAAATTATTTATTAAAAAATAAAATGCAAAAGAAATAATTTATGTTAAGAAAATAAAATATAGGATTTATATTTGTGATCAAAATGTTTAATGGGAGAAATGAATCACGTTTCATATAATAAAGTAATTTTTCATTAAATAACTTTACATTATAAGCATCCAAATATCCATAATTTTTTATTTCATATTAAAAAAAAATGAAAAATATATTATTACTTTTAATTCCATTCTATGCATTATATAAAGTTGAAAAAGCTGATTCGGTAAAACTAAACAAAACTTTTGATGAAATTTTTGGAAAAGGTTGGGTGCGGAGGTGCCGGAATTTACAGAAACCAAAGAATGGCATAAAATGGAAACACAGACAACAGAAGTTGAGAATAAATCAACTGATCAGGACAATCCAAATGAACAAAGCTTTTCTAATCATTTTGAAAGTTTTGTCAATAGAAAAATAAAGGAAAAATTTGATGAAATGTTTGATGAAAATTGGTCGGAAGACGACAATGAATTTATTGAAGAAGCTGAAGCTGATTCAACTGATCAAAATGATTGCATTGATGGACAAAAATGTCAAAAAGTGCAAGAAAATAGCGACCCTGGCACAAAAGTCATAAAAAGACGCAAAAACGATTATTCTGATCAGCAAAAACGTGAAATTGTTGTTATTAAGAAAAAAAATGAATTTAAGCAAAAAGGAAAACATTCACACAATGACTGGAATAAAATTATTTTCAAATTGCGAAATGTCTTTGTGTCGGTATTAATACAATTTGGAAATGGAAAAAAGAGTTTGATTCAACTCGAAAAAAAGCATATACACATGAAGAACAAATGGAAAAACTAAAGCAATATTGTGAAATTAAAAGAAATAACCCAAAATTAGTGATTTCGAAATAGTGAAAAGTTTAAATATTGGAAGAAGCACACTAAAGCAATGGAAAAGGGAACTAAAAAATGGTGTCAAAGATGATAATGATTTTTCTTTACAAAATGAACTCATTCAAATAAGCCAAAACAAAGTTTTATTCTAACCGCATAAACAAAAAATTGTTCAAAAATTCTGGGAAATGAAAAATAATTATAAGAAAGAAAACAAACGCGCACACTCAGCCAAAGAATGGAATCAAATTGACGCAAAAATATCAAATGGTTTGGGTGTAAATCGCACAAAAGTGTATAAATGGATAAAAGAATTGGGTTTAAGAAAAGAAACAAAGTTTAAATCAAAGTTTTCTGAGTCAAAAAAACGTCAAACTTTGGAACAATTTGATAAGATAAAAAGCAAATGTAAGCAGGCAAAACTCAAAATTTCAATGCGTGAACTTGATAAGAAAATTTCAAAAAAATTGGGCGTTTGTGCCAGCACAATTTATAACTGGAAGCGCTTTGGTCTTTGTGTAACAACAAAAAAGAAAAGAAATTAAGAACCTTTGAAAATTTAAGTACTTTGTAGGCCCTTGACTCCTCAACTCGAAGATTTATTTTATTGTTTGGGAAATTTAAAAGTGTTGACAACTAAATTGTTATGTTAGTGAAAATTAAAATTGAAATAATTGGCCTAATGTTTTTGTTTAACCGAGTTCCCATTGAAAAAGGCACTTCATTTCATGGCTTATAAATTGTGCTTTCCCGCAAAATGGTTCACAATTGCCTAATGGCGAAGTTCAATTGGTATATGATTTGGGTGATTCGGACGGAGTCGGGGATCTCAAAGCAATATTTTCCTTAGCCGTTTTAACCAATGATGCTGTGTCAGATTCGGGAGCAGCTTCGATACGCTGCCGCTTTATCACGACCGGCCTTCGTTTTGTACGTCGCACTGTTTATGGCGCGATTCAATTCCTCCAATATTATGCGATTGAAATATTCCGCGCGTAGGGCTTTTGCGAGTTTATGTCTACCAAACGGATTCGTTCGTTTCGGTGCGGCCCAATTCGGCGCGATCAGTTATAACTTAGATTTTTGAGGGCTTTGGAGAAGGAAATAACTTCAGCGTTTTGGTTATTTGTAGTTGTTTCACAAACGCAGTCTATGACTTTTTGGAGTTGTTTGGTTTGATTGAGTCTAGGTAAATTGCTCTCTGGTAAAATGCTCTCCGACTATTTTCGGAAAATTGCTCTCGGAAAATTTCTCTCCAACGCGGAAAATTGCTCTCAGTGAGAAAAAATAAAATATTGGTGGTTTGAACCCTGATTATGTAAATGATTTCTTATAACATTCGGTGAGTGTCTATGGAGGCGCAAACAATTTTTAAAGACCTTTTAAATTATTTCCGATTTTTAAAAATATTTTTGGGATTGAATTAGAACTAATAGGGAAAAAGTTAGAGACTTGGGGTTCGTTAGGCTTAAGCCTAAGCCACCCTGGCTTAGGGTTTGTTAGGCTTAGGCCTAAGTCTGGGATGAATTTTGGCATTTTTATTTTTTCTCACACAGAGCAATTTTCCGCGTTGGAGAGAAATTTTTCGAGAGCAATTTTCCTCTTTTTTGGCCGGAGAGCATTTTCCGAAAATGGTCGGAGAGCAATTTACCGGCCCCCGTTTGATTTTGGTCATCTTTTAATTGATTTAATTTTTGGACGGTTTATCCGAACGGAAAGATTTGAGGTGGTAACGTCTACTGTCAAGTTGGATTATTTTGGTCGACGACTTAAGAACTATAAGTAAGGATACCGGTACGAACAGAGCAAAATTCATCACTTTCCGGGAAGTGGTTTTTCTTTGTTTATTAAGTCAATGCTAAACAATTAGATAATTAGTGAAAAAAGTTATTTAGTTGGCACTTTTTCCCGTTAGCTTTTTAAAAACAAATTGAACCGATTTGTTTTTTTCTTAAATGATTCTTTTCATTTGGTTACCGGTTAAAATGTTAAAATTCTAGCACAACCAAAAATAGCCCAAAAAATCCCACCTAACCGTTATTTGCTCTGTGCTGGGATTCTGAACGGAGGCGCATTCAAATAAACTTTTCCGTAAAATAATTTAATATTAATATATGATTTAATTTTTGTTAATATTTCTCTTTTTTCTTAGGTTTTTATTATTATTATTGCATCATTTTTAGTTTGAAAATTTTAACACTTTTTCTGTTGGTTTCCAAATAATAAAAATAGTTGCATCATCTCAGTCCATAATGTCATTTGATTCTTACTCAAAATTTGTTTTACGTTGACTAAAGAATATTGAGCAAAAGTCAGTTGACCAAAAATAAATGACGTTTTTAACGGTGTCATTTTTTACAAAAATTTGCAAAATTCAATGTTTTGTAGTTTTTAATACAGGTTTAACTTTATGCATCATAATTTCTAAGTGCATAATATAAAGCTTTTTGAAAATAGATTTTAGTATTTAATTGATAAATAATTATTTAAGTAATAGCATTCAATTCGAAGAAAGTTTGGCTCAAAAATACATTTTTAGCATTAAGAATTTCTTACTATTTTGCTAATATGAAGGGTCGAAAATTAGATTTTGAGCTGACGACAACATTAAACACGAATTTTGGCTAACATTATTTATTTTCGATTTTTATGTATATATTAATTTTAAAAATATGGTTTCGAACGATTTGATCTTTTCAGGAAACCAATATAAGCATTGGATTAATAAATATTATTTTTTATTAACAAAAACTAGTTTATTACTAAAATTATTAACATTTTCAATAAATTTAAAGAATTCTTAGGGAATTGCAGGCAATGAAATTTCAGCTATTAATTCTTATTTCCTTAAAACACTAGTTTATTACTTATATTATTAACATTTCTAATAAAATTTAAAGAATTCTTAAGGAAAGCAGGCAATGAAAGTTTGGCACTTAATTATTTCATTAATTTCTGCAATATTTTTAATCAAAAATGCTGAATCTGTGGGTGAAGGCGGACAAGGACCAAAACTTAATAAAACATTTGATGAACTTTTTGGAAAAGGCTGGGATGATGAAAGTAATGATTCAAAAGACTTGAACTGTCGTCATGTTAAAGAAGAAGATCAAGACGGACACGCTCCAAACACTTCTGATCAGAAAAATATTGATGAAATATTGAAACAGAAATTTGATGAAATTTATGATGAAAATTGGTCGGAAGACGAAAACAATGAAGCACCATCAGCGGATGATCTTGATCAGGAAAATTCTATGAAAATTTTGTCTGATCAAAATAATTTAACTGATCAAGATGAGAGTTTTGATGAACAGCAAAATGAGTCCAATGAATCTGAAAAAGTTGAGTCTGATCATCAAAAACGAGAAATTATTCAAAAATTCCGTGAAATGAAAGACGCTTATAGGCAAAAAGGACACACCAAAGAATGGGCTCAAATTGAGTCAAAAATATCAAATGGTTTGGGTGTTAGTCGCACAACAATTTATAAATGGAGCAAAGAATTGGGTTTAAGTCGAGAAACAAAGTTTAAATCAAACTTTTCTGAGTCAGAAAAACGTGAAATTTTGGAACAATTTGATCAGATTAAAAGCAAATGTAAAAAGAAACTCAAAAACATTTCAATCCATCAACTCGATAAGAAAATTGCAAAAAAATTGGGCGTTTGTGCTAGCACAATTTATAACTGGAAGCGCGAATTTGGCCTTTCTGTCAGCTATAAAACGTTTTCTGATGCAACAAAAATTGGAATTTTGAAGAAATATGCCAAAATAAAAGGAAAGAATCCAAAAATGAGTGATTTGGACATTGCTGATTTGTTGAAAATCTCAAGAAGAAGTATAAATAAATGGAAAGCCCAATTTAGAGAAAAAATTAAGAACATTTGAAAATATACGAAATTAGTCATAAATTACACGTTGTATAAATAATAAAAAATAGTTTTTAGGGAGTCTAAAACGCGAAAAAATGCAAATTTTATTTATATCAATAAATGTGTTTGGAGAAATTTTTTGATCGTCTTTGGGGACTGTCCATTTTAAGGTTTCTTTTGCGGCTTTTTTATTGGTTGACTCCAATGATCGATAAAGTCTTAATCGCCTATTTAAATTTAAATATATTTCAAATTTTTACAAATAAATTTATGTTTTTTTTATTTTCCATTGCAAAATATTGCTTTTGTCAGATTTTTTGATAATTTTTTTGACCAAAATATGAAGGAAGTCAAATGCTTTGAAAATATTTATTTATTTTTTAATTATATAAATAAATTATACGTAAAATGAACACAACCAATTCCCATGACAAGAAACCGAATTTATTTTGGTCTCAATTTGGCCCATTGTCTCATCATTAACCGCCATTTTAATGTGTGTTTTTGTCGCATTCATCCCTATCAGACGTGAAATGATGATAATAACTCTTGAAGTTTTTAGGAAGGAAAATGGAAAATCATTAAATTGTACAAAATAAAATTTGTACATAATTTATACAATTTTTTAGTAATATTTTTATAAAAAAACTGTCCAATTTTCGAAAATGCTTGCACACTTTAAAACTTTTTACTTCAAATATCCAATCAATTAATTAATCAAAAATTTAAATAAATCCCTCATCTTTAATTAACCCATAAATAGGTAGATTTTTAAACTAGTGCGTTATAATCACCTGAATTTCTACACTTCATTCACACAATAAAATTCCAATCAAGAAATGTTTATATGTGATCAGAAGATGCTTGTTTAGGTGATTGGCAAATCATAATCAAAAGTCTCAAAATACAGTATTTTGTTTTATATTTTTATAAAATTTTTATTGCACTCATTTTTTGGAAAGCACAATCTTGAATACAAAATAAGACTTAGGTTATGTAAACGATGGCACTTTCTGGCGATTGCGTGACATTTAATTTAATTTAATTACCCCCGAATTCGGCGAACAAAATTTTAGATTTTTTTAAATTTTATTTTATCGCGTAGGCGCTTGTTAATTAATAAAAATAAAAACAACTATTAAACAACCTAAAATTCAGCATCACGGCTGGACCTTCTTTATATGAATACCAACCTTGCTATTAATCAGTTTCTAATTAATTAAATTTAATTACACCCCCCCCCCCCACCTGCCACAATTTCTGCCCCACATCCAAACCATCCATCAAGTTTGCCGTCCGTACCCCCATCGTTCCCAAAATTCCCATTCTCAGAGCTCAGAGAGCCTCCCACCCCATCAGCAGCAAGCAGCACACATAACACAACGTTTCCGCCCCTTTCGCCATACAATAATATAACCATGATGCAATTTTCGTGGTGCATTCGACAAACGATGGATGTTATTTATAAGAAAATGGCGTGGGGGGGGGGGGCTGATGGAGCACACCGGGGAACGGGGCGACGGAGTTGGAGGAGGAGGGACAAATAAATGGTGATAAATTGGGATGGGAATGAATGAATGAATGAATGAATGAATAACTGACGCTGCCGTCGTCAAAATTCCATTGAAAAAGCGCCATGATACGTAGCAGTGTGTTCATTAAAGCGTTTTTTATTTTTTTGTAAAGAACGTTAGCCATTTTTTAATTTTATTTTTTTGAATTGTGAAGGCATTTCTCGTTTTTTATCATTTATATTAAAATTATTTTTGATCATTTATGTTTGTTTATGATTTTATTCCCTATGCTATTGGTGTTGGCATTTTTGTGCTTCCAAAAGGGTTTTTTACATTTATTTGTTCAGTAATTTACGTGTTATAAAATATACATTTACATAAGAAGCAAATAATCAAAGCCGGTGATATTTTGTCACTACAGGACATTTTGTCTTTTCTGGACATTTCGTCATCCTGCTATTGAAATTGACAAAAAAAACATTTGTGCCTAATCAGTTAATAGATAAAGCAGCTTCACGCTAAACCAAATTATATAAAAATTTGCAATGGGAAAATGTCCGTGTACGTTTTTTAAGCATCTACCTATGTTTATTGTGATAAAAATTTCTTAACAAAATTTCAAAATTCTAAACGAAGACATAAATTTTGAAAGAAAAAATGACATAAACCCAATTTTTTTTTTGTCTTATCACTAAATAATGCGGCGGCCAGCGGCCAACGGAGTACCAGCACCACAGCCACATTCCATTGTCATGCCTGTTTACGACCAACCGAAAACTGTACAAATATTGTGCCCTCGCCCATTCATTCCCCCAAATTTTTCGTCGACACATTTTTCTGCCTCGAGACCATCCGATCAAATGAATAGTGCATAAAAAATGAAGCAAAATTGTCCAATTCAATTCTCGTCCCCGTCCACATGACTCCCAAAAATTGTGGTCGTATGCCTCTGTACCGCTCTTCCCCCCCCCCCCCCCCCCCCCCTCCCGCCCCTTCCAAAAAACAATGCTTAAAAATCACCCCCGAAGCGCTGCCCACAACGTCGTCGTCACCCGATCAGCAAGAGGGCAAACACCACGTGGGCCACTTTTGCTTCTCTGGTGGTGGTGGTTGGTTGAGTGGAGGAGCCGGGGGGGGGGGGTAGGAGTGATCAGCCGACGACGATGACAAACATTTATTTGTCCATACCACCGATCGCGGACAAAAATTATTTTCTCACCGATCACTTCCCCCCCCCCCCCGCCCCGCCCCGCCCCCCTCCCTCCGCCCTCCGCCTTCGCGCCTCGTGGGCGAACGGAATGAGAATATAATGAATAAACTCATCATCACCTCCCATCACACACACCCCCAGGGGGCACACATGACGATGAAATCAGCCCATTTTTCGTCGCTAAATGTTGTGGTGGTGGTGCTGCGTGCATATTATTTACGCACGCATTTCATTTGGTTCTGGTGGATAAATATGGCGTACAAAACATACGAATGGAAGCAGAACATTTACACGAGCTGGGTTGAATGTTCCAGTTTCAATGAACCTTAACGGACGAAGGCATTTTACCGTCTTTGGAGTTTGTTACCTTCAACTGAACAGGATCCAGCATTTTTAGAGTGATCGTAGTACCAAACGGGATTTGAATTTCAAAAATTTGTTCCTTTTAACTATGTTTTGACCTTTATTCGCTATGATAATAGTGATCATTTTGGTTGCACATTAAATTAAACGCTATCACTGATCAAATATTAGGTCACACCAAACTGATCGCTAACATTATCAGTTAGATCCCATTGAATTAATCACTACTATCACTGATCATTGGTCCCATTACATTGATTATAACCGATCGTCCCATTAAATTATCTATCACCAATCACTTAGGTCCCATTAAATTGACTATCACTGATTCACTGATATTTCTACTGAAAAATGATCACAAACTTTATAAATTTTTGCAGGAAATAAAACTGCAACAAAATGAAAACGCTTCAACCAGCTAAAAGTATTCTTCGTCACGCCGCTCGCGCGATGAGCTCCCTGTCCGATGGTGCCGTTGCAGTACCGATTGAACAACAACCAGCCGAATCAGACAGATCCACATTCTACGTGAGTTTTAGCGGGAAATTAATGTGTTCTTAACAGAGAACAGCGAATTTTTTGTGGCATAATGTTTAAGTTTTTTACAGCACAAAGATTTATCCATTGTGCGTGCCACCAGTGCCCAACTGCAGCCGAAGCCATTGGGCACAGTTGATCAGCTAAAGTTTGGTCACCACTTTGCTGATCACATGATGGAGGTGGACTGGTCCGACACGGCGGGCTGGAGTCGGCCCGAAGTTTGCCCGTTGCGCAATATTCAGCTCCATCCGGGCGCAAAAGTACGTCTCCAACTTGATGACCCCTTGAATTATTTATGGTATTTGCATAATTTATGAACCTTGCTCAACCCTGAAAATTTAGTCAATTTTTTTGTATATAGAACATATTCCATTTAGGTGCTCCATTATGCTATTGAACTGTTCGAAGGCATGAAAGCCTACCGGGGCATTGATGATCGCATCCGGTTGTTCCGTCCAGACATGAACATGGCGCGCATGAAGCGTACTGCAATTCGTGCAGCACTTCCGGTCAGTCAATTCTACTGAATTTTCTAAATAACTGCTTCAACCCAAAGGATTTTGATGCGGAGGAGTTGATGAAGATCATCGGCGAGCTGGTTCGGCTTGATCGGGAATGGGTGCCCTACTCCTCCTCTTCCTCCCTGTACATTCGGCCCACACTGATCGGCACTGATCCGACATTGGGCGTCGCGCACTCGCGCACCGCCAAACTGTTCGTGCTGACCGGACCCGTCGGCACCTTCTTCCCCACTGGATTCCAACCAATTGCGCTGTTTGCGGACCCGAGCTATGCCCGCGCGTTCCCCGGCGGAGTCGGCGCTTACAAAATGGGATGGTAGGCATTTTGTCGCGACAATTAGGGGCAAAAGTAGGGTTGTAGGGGACCGGGACCAGTATTAAAATGTTCTATTTTTTCCATTTTGCTACTGAATTTTTGGTTCCGGGTTTTCAAAATTCCTGCAAAACTCCCTTATATGATGGCCTCGGTTTTTTACCAATTCTCTTGGTCTTGGGTTTCATGGCCACAAATTCAGTCCCGGTCCCGTAAAACCCTAGCAATGGGTCACAATGCAAAAAAGGATTTCAGAAGAAATAAATATGTGCCAGTGCAAAGCGAAATTATGAAATTTTAATTTTAAATCCAAATTTTTTAAATGATTTTTTTTTGTAGCAATTATGCGCCAAGCATACTGATCGGGAAGCAAGCAAATGAACTGGGATGCCAACAAGTGCTTTGGTTGTCTGGGCCCGATGAAAAGATTACGGAAGTTGGAGCCATGAACATTTTCGTCTATTGGCGAAATGAATGTGGAGGTAAACATTTTAAATATTACAGGTTTTTTAACTTTATTTTTTTAAATTATTATTAATTAAACAACTAAATTTATGAAAAATTTACAAAGTTATTGTAAATATAAGAAACCAATTTGAATTTTTAGAGTTGGAGCTGGTCACTCCACCACTGAACGACGGACTGATTTTGCCCGGTGTCGTCCGGGACTCGGTGTTACTTATTGCGCGCGAATGGGGCGAGTTCCGGGTCACCGAGCGCTACCCGACCATGGCAGAGCTGCGCCGAGCGCTCCATGAGCGCAGGGTTCGATTTTGGATAATTTGCAGTTTATAAAAAACCGATTTTTAATTTATTTTAAAACATTAAAATGATAATAAAAAATTTTTAAGCTGCTGCAAATGTTCGGCTGCGGCACCGCCTGCGTGATTTCGCCGATTGGGCGCATTGCGTACGTGGAGCGTGGCACGGGCCGTGTGGAGGACATGCAAATCCCGACGATGGTCTCCAAGGCGACGGTGATGCAACGCCTGTACGAGACCATCAACGACATCCAGTACGGGCGCATGGATCGGCCAGAATGGATTCGGATAGTGGATTGATCAGATGATAATCGAATCAGATTTGTTTGATCGGAGTCAAACCAGCAGGGGTTACCAATAACAATTCGAGATTTAGACTGATCTAATTTTTTTGAAAATAATCAGAACCCATTAAATTGACGGCTGCTCCAATTAAAGTACAAAATTTAAGGAGCTCGGAATTCGTTATTTTAATTGTTTCAGTCAAGTCGTATTCATTGGTAACTCTCTTTTTACATCATTTATAACTATTTTTGTTTGTATTTATGCATAAACACGAAGATAACAAAAATTATCATTGATCTTTTTAAAAGTTCTGCATCCAAAATATTATTTTCCGAAATTTTCATTTGTGAAAATTTTTATGCCAAAAACATTTCCGCACTCAATTTAAATTAAAAAATATTAGAATTAATTGCAGTTAAATTCCACGTTTCATATAATGCTAATAAACAAATCAATACAATAACATTATAATTTCAATAACCATACAAATAACGATAATTTTTTTTCATTAAATAAATATGAAAAATTTATTATTACTTTTAATTCCTTTCTATACATTATATAAAGTTGAAAAAGCTAACTCGGTTAAACTGAATAAAACATTTGATGAAATATTTGGAAAAGGTTGGGACGCGGAGGTGCCGGAATTTACAGAAGAAACCAAAGAATGGCATAAAATGGAAACACAGCCAACAGAAGTTGAGAATAAATCAACTGATCAGCCCAATCCAAATGAACAAAGCTTTTCTGATCATTTTGAAAGTTTTGCCAATAGAAAAATAAGGGAAAGATTTGATGAAATGTTTGATGAAAATTGGTCGGAAGACGACAATGAATTTATTGAAGAAGATGAAGCTGATTCAACTGATCAAAATGATTGCATTGATGGACAAAAATGTCAAAAAGTGCAAGAAAATGACGACCCTAGCACAAAACTCATTAAAAGACGCTTAAACGATTATTCCGATCAGCAAAAGCGTGAAATTGTTGAAGAATTTATTAAGAAAAAAAATGAATATAAGCAAAAAGGAAAACATTCTAAAAAAAAATGGGATAAAAATTATGCTAAAATTTCAAAGAGTTTCGGTGTCGGGTATAGAACAATTTTAAAATGGAAAAAAGAGTTTGGACTAAGTCATAAATTGCAATCAGATAAAGAAAGAGTGGAAAAACTAAAGTTATATTGTGAAATTAAAAAAAACAATCCAAAAATCACAGATTTCGAAATAGCGAAAAGTTTAAATATTGGAAGAAGCACATTAAAGCAATGGAAAAAGGAACTAAAAAATACTGACAAAGATGATAATGATTGTTCTCTACAAAAGGAACTCGATCAAATAGTCAAACTCAATGTTTATTCTGATCAGCAAAAACGTGAAATTTTAAAACAATTTGATGAAATAAAATGCAAATGTAAGCAGGCTAAACTCAACAATATTTCAATGAGTGCACTCGATGAAAAAATTGCAAAAAAATTGGGCGTTTCTACCGCCACAATTATTGTATGGAAGCGCAAATTTGGCCTTTCTGACAGCAATAAAATTTCTGATGCAACAAAAATTGGAATTTTGAAGAAATATGCCAAAATAAAAGGGAAGAATCCGAAAATGCCAAATGCCGTTATTGCTGATATGTTGAAGTTTTCAACAAGAAGCCTACTTAATTGGAAAAAACAATTTAAAGATGAAATTAAGAATCTTTAAAAATATACGTATTTTGTGAAACTCAACACAAAAGATTTTGTTTGGGTCGGATTATATTGTAAGAAATAAGAATCCGTTATTTTAATTGTTTCAGTCAAATCGTCACTCAATAGAATGGACTTTTTTTTGGGAACAATAGAACTTATGAATGATGTTGTTGTTAGTAGTGAATGGGGTGGGCTGTTTATACATACAGTCGGGGTTCGGATCCATACGGCGTAAATGAGTTTTGTGTTTTTCAAAAACCTAAAGATAAAAATTTTCAACATATTTTGGAAGTAATTATCCAGTTTAACGCGAAATTCTGTTTAACCTAATGAGCGATAAACATTTGTTATAGTTGTGAAAACGTAAGATTAATTTTTGAAGCGAATAGCCTTAATTTACACAACACACCAAAAATTACAAACACAAAGCAACATAATTTTGAATATCTTGAGGATTTTTTCGGACTAAAAAAATTTAAAACAATATATCGCGATATTTATCGCGTCATGTTCACTCAAAAAATCATCACAGTTTTAATGGATTATATTGATTTACTGTTTGAACTTTTCCACCTCATAAAAGAAATTTTAATAAATTTCAAATAACTTTTAATTAAATCTTCGCATAAAATTTTTCGAAAAAAATTAATCCCATTTCAATTTCCTACACAATGATGGCTATTTTTGTAAAAATTTCCGAAATTCCAAAAGAAAATGCTTAAATTTGCGGAAATTTTGATGTCTTTACAAAAATTTCGAACATACAAATATTGATTACGTTTTTTGCATTTTGGTTAAAAAAAATTTTGCGAAAAAATATCTATCGAGGATTTATCGATATTTTTGATACCGATATTTTATCGATGATGAGGCAGAAAATGCTCGGGAAGACCCGTTTGACGGGCGGGTTCAATTATTCCTGGAGCCTGACTACATTTTTTTTTGATTTTCTATGAACATCTATGGTGTGGGTAAAAATTTCCAACTTTAAAAATATTTTTGATCACAATTCAGAAATTTTTCAACTTTGTATTTTTTCCTTAGCAAATGGGTGAATATTTTGAAAAATTCATAACTTTGTTCCAATGTTGAGTGACCGTAATTATTTTCATGTCGTATAATGAAGAAAAAATATTATTGTTATGAAATTGAAACTTCAAAAAGTTATTGTCTTTTTTTCAAAAAATTACATCATAACTGTTTTTAGAATATAGATTTAATTCGCGAAAAATTAACAAAAAAAATGCACACTTTTGATATTTTTATAAATTCCAACTGGAGAAAGGTAGTTAGTTCAATTTTCTAGGATAACTGATAAAGATTGACGTTGAAGGTTTTATACATAAATTGACTTAATGGTTAGTTTTAGCACATTTTTAATCAAATTTGGCGATTCTGGGGTTCTTGATCCATATTTTGCGGATTTTTTGTCCAGATTTTAGGTCAATATTTTACGTTTTTAGTCATATAAATCCGGGCTCCGCTCCAAAGCAATAGTTACATCTTTGCGTTCAGTCAGGAACCAATTTTCTTCTCCAAATTGAGCTTTCCATCTGCTTAAACTGCTTATTGAGATTTTCAACAAATTACCAATGTCACAATCACTCATTTTCGGATTCTTCCCTTTTATTTTGGCATATTTCTTCAAAATTCCAATTTTTTTTGCATCAGAAATTTTATTGCTGACAGAAAAGCCAAATTTGCGCTTCCATTCACGAATTGTTCTGCCACAAACGCCAAATTTTTTCGCTATTTTCTCATCGAGTTGATGCATTGAAATGTTTTTGAATTTTGCCTTTTTACATTTGCTTTTAATCTTATCAAATTGTTTTAAAATTTCACGTTTTTCTTGATCAGAATAAACTTTGAAGGGGGTTATTTGATCAGATTCATTTTGTAAAGAACAATTATTCTCATCTTTGACAGAATTTTTAAGTTCCCTTTTCCATTGCCTTAGTGTGCTTCCTCCAATATTTAATATTTCCGCTATTTCGAAATCACTGATTTTTGGGTCGCTTTGTTTAATTTTACAATATTGCTTAAGTTTTTCTTCTTTATCTGTATGTGAATGGTTTTTTCTACTTATGGTTAGTCCAAACTCTTTTTTCCATTTTAAAATTGTTTTAATACCGACACCGATAGTCATCGAAATTTTAAGATAATTAATATCCCATTCTTAATTTGAATGTTTTCCTTTTTTCTTTAATTCATTTTTCTTTTTAATAAATTCTTCAACAATATGACGCTTTTGCTTATCAGAATAATCATTTTTGCGTCTTTTTATGAGTTCTGTGTCATATTCTTGCACTTTTTGACATTGTCCATCAATGAAATCATTTTGATCAGTTGAATCATCTTCATCTTTTTGAATAAATTCATTGTCGTCTTCCGACCAATTTTCATCAAACATTTCATCAAATCTTTCCCTTATTATTCTATTGGCAAAACTTTCATAATGATCAGAAAAGCTTTGTTCATTTGGATTGGGCTGATCAGTTGATTTATTCTCAACTTCTGTTGGCTGTGTTTCCTTTTTATGCCATTCTTTGGTTTCTGTAAATTCTGGCACCTCCGCGTCCCAACCTTTTCCAAAGATTTCATCAAATGATTTGTGAAGTTTTGATCCTTGTTCGCGCTCTTCCACAGAATTAACATTTTTAATCAAAAATGTTGCATTGATTAAGAAAATAATTAATCGCCAAACTTTCATTGCTTTAATTTCTTAAGAATCTTTAAATTTTTTGATTGAAAATGTTTTGTAATTTTAGTAATAACTAGTTTTTGTCAATAAAAAGCCAATAATTTATTAATCCAATGCTTTTATTAATTTTCTGAAAAGATCAAATCGTTCGAAGCCAAATTCTTTTAATTAAAAAATATGAGCAATTTACAGGCAATATATTTTTGAGCACCTTAAGATCAGGGCTTCGACTTAAAAATTTTTAAAAGCATCATCAGAACGTGAATAGCATCAAATTCGACATTTCTTCATTAAAATCAAAAATTTTAGTAAACATAGCTTCATTTGTCATATTTCTGCTTACAAACAAGCATCAAAGCATCATTTTGAAAAAAAAACATTATCGCCTTGCATAAGATGGATACGGATAATCGAGATCCCAGACTCCAAATTACCAAAAACCACTTTTGCTTTTTAAGGGTTTCTTAAGTGCTGAATTTGGAGTAGGGGTCGTTTGCGTCTGGCCGTTTGCGTCTGTCTGGCCGTTTGCGTCTGGCCAGTTGCGTCTGGCCGTTTGCGTCTGGCGAGTTGCGGCTGGCCGTTTGCGTCTCAGGGCCAGTTGCGTCTCAGTACAAAAAAAGACGACTACAAAGTCCCACCAACAAAAATGTTTCTAGAATTTTCATTAGCAAAATTTTTATCAGATTATGAAGCATTTGTAAACAAATAACAAGTTAGCAAAACAAATTAAAAAGCAAAAATCAGCAATTTTATGAACGGCACCGATTTTGTTAAAGAAGGAAATTGGACAACCTTGGATTAGGGGTTCATTAGGCATAGGCCTAAGCCACCCTAGCTTGGGGTTCGTTAGGCTTAGGCCTAAGCCACTCTGAACTTAAGGTTCCTGCCCTTCTACATGAACTTTGGTAGTATAAAACGGAATGATGTCACTTTATAAACAAAGACAAAGAAAAAAGCAAACAAACTATTCAAAAAAGCGGTTAGAAGCTTAAAAGATGCAAAAATTATATGTATTCGAAAATGTAATTTTGGTTTATATTTAATCAAATTTTGCGGTCCAAAAAATTAAAAAAAGTGGCTGAAACGGGAGTGGCCCTTTTTGTACTGAGACGCAAACGGCCAGACGCAACTTGCCCTGAGACGCAAACGGCCAGACGCAACTGGCGAGACGCAAACGGCCCGCTACGCTGAATTTGAAAGGTTACCTAATTGCTTTGCCAATTTGTTTAGGAGTGAACAACTTAGCCCCTATTGAAAAAGACACTTTAGTATCAGATTTTGAAGCAAAATTTATTTAAATTGCCAAAAGTTCCTTATATAAATTTAAAAATGGGCATCACCATGAAAAACAGACCGACCCATCAAATAGTGTTTTTAGTGCAAAATTTGCAAAAAAAAAATTGGTTGCTTTTGTTGATCCTCAATAAGCGAATGGAAAGCGGCTAGACAAATCAAAAATGAGGGCCAAAATCGGAGTCAAATAATGCAAATCCTCATTTTTGCCAGAGAGCTTCACCAAACTTTGTTTGTTTATTCATAACCATTCACAGTTTTTGGCCATATTTAAGTGCGGGGCTTTTCAAAATTTTCATTTCATATTTGGCAATAAAAATTCCATCATTTTTTATGGCATTGGCACTACCAACCAGGGGTGCTCGTAACCCTCAAAAAAATTCGTTATAAGTAATCCGTAATTCGTAAAAGGCAAAAAAAATCTTAATAAGTAATCCGTAATTCATAACAGCCCGTTCAGCGCCTTTTGTCGCACAAATCAACTTTCTATTGTCTCACTACAGAAAATCTAGTAATAAAAATGAAGAGATCACCACACTAAGCTTTAGGCCTAAGCTCACACTGAGCTGATCTTATGCGCTGCATACGACACGTGTGTAGTCGTGCGGATATTGGTTAGGTATTTTGGTAAACGTTTAGAAGTATAGTTGCTTCGTCTGTCAATTTTACTTTTTGGTTTCAATAATTTGACATTAAAAATACTAAAAATAGAGTAGTATCGGTGTAAAAAATGCCCTAAATCCATTGACTGTCTCAGCGTTCTATTTGTCTCACACTCCAAAATCCAAAATAAAGAATTGAGTTTAACAAAAGTTATAGATTTCACACTTAATGGCTGTTCCTTGACCCCCCCCCCCTATTTCCCAATTTCTCATATCTCTTCCCCCCTTCACAACTTTTCACAAATCTTACAACTATATGAGCGAACAGAAAAACAAAAAAACAAATTCATTCCGATTTTTATTACCACTTTTCTTGCATTATTCTTCCAAATCTAGCTTAATCAATTAAAAACTAGGAGTTGACCCTCCCTCCTTTTCCTACTTGTGAGGGCCCACACTCATCATTCGTTATGGAAACTAAAAATAAAGATTCCCTTTGAGTTCTTTCTGAATTAGTAATTGCCCTCCTGTTTCGTGTCCGGTGGGCCCGGGATCGGGTTTTGTTCGCCTTCGATAAGTTTGCTGTCAAGAGACAGGCAGACTGGATCATAAAATATAGGGTTTGATTGTCGGATTAATACTAAAATAGAATTGCAAAATTAAGGAACGAACTAGCAGATTGAAGCGCAGATCAGGGGGCTGGTGGGAGCGGAGTTAACAGCGGAGAGGGAAAGGGTTGCGGTGGTATTACAGTTTTATATGCCTCCAACCGGGCGACCTGAGATCCTGATCAGCAACCGACAGTGTGTGTGAGCGACCTGAGATCTTGATCAACAACCGACAGTGTGTGTCTGTGACGAGAGAGGGGACCTTTGACAAAAAAAAACGATTGTTGCGTATGTTCCGATGAACATTTCTTAACGGGTCAAAAAAAACTTTGGAATGTTTTTATAAATTTTTTGATGCCCATTTGGAACGTGCACTTTGAAAAAAGCCCGATTGTGATCAACTTTGGCAGGATTAGTGGTCATGTTTTGTGTTAACGAGGAACAACATCGTAAAATATAATTGGCGGCAAAACACCTCCAACTCCTTGACTTCATTGTGCACGTGAGCGTTGCGCTCAAATGCGTTTTTCAGCAGTTCATGGAATCAGCGCGCGCCTTGCGGTAAACCTTTAACGAAAACACGACACACCGACCTTTTCCATGTGGTAAAGCTGAACTACTGAATGCTCAAATTAGATCACCAAGCGCACATTCCCCCTCCCCCCATTCACCGACCGTTTTGTAGAGTTGGATCACTTCAGAACGAAGACGATGTTGTACCCCAGCGGCACACATTGATGCTACAAACTATGTTCAGATCATTTTGACAACATTAAACATAAAGTTTGGACGTTTAACCATCATTAGTCCGGTGCTTACCTTTATAAATGGTCTTTGCGCGCCTCAGTATACCTCACTTTTCCAAGGTTCGTTCAAGTGCGTAGGTTTGCTGATTTACCCAATTTGGACCAAGATGTGGTACATCTGTATAGGGAAGCGTTGTGCTGCCATGAGGATTTTTTTGTTACCTTGAGCATGTTCTTGGCGCAAGAGAGCTATCTGATAGAGATTGGCGCTGATATACCCAGGACCATTTCGACAGGGCAGGTTTTCAATGTTGATGGGCATTCACCTTCCAATCAACATTCTTTTACGTACAAACTGTAAAAATTGAATCAATTCAATTTTGTGTAAAAAAGTAAAAGTTATTAGAAGCTGCTCTTCTACGCTTAAAAGAAAAGACACACACACAACAACAAAACATATTTTCAATCGACAGAATGACCAAAATGGGAAAGAGAACATAAAAAAATAAGGAAATTATTTTTAAATAAAATTGCAAAAGAGCACTGGAACAAAACACAGCGCGCAGATTAGGGTAGGGCGACGCGTCTCAAAAAGAAGATCATCAAAAAATGACATCGAACAAAGGCAAAAATGGGAAATAAACCCTATTAAAATTCTGAATGAATGAATGAGCAATGAGTAATATAAATATGCTACCCAAAAAGGAAAATGAAGATGGCAAAAGGATCGCACTCAGGTGTGCTCGTAACCGTCAAAAAAGATCGTAATAAGTAATCCGTAATTCGTAACAGCCAAAACGCCGTAATAGTAAGTAATTCGTAACTCGTAATTACGAGCACCCCTGCTAAGCAAATTATTGCAGTAAAAGTGCCATTTTTGGTCATATTTCGGCATTTTTGGTGCATATTACGGCATTTTTGGCATATTTAGGTGTATATTATTGCTTTTTTTTTGGTGCATATATGCGCATATTTGGCGATTTTTGGTGCATATCGACCCGAGCCCTAAATAGGGTTTTTAGCTTTGGTTGGAGCTTACCCCATTTTAAAATCCAAATTTTTCCATATTTCGCAATTTTTATCCATATTTCGACATTTTTCAAAAATTCCTTAACAAAAATTCAATAAAAACGAAAAATACACACACCCTTAATTCTTGCCCCATTAATTCTTTTACAGAGAAAAAATATTTAATTCCACGTTCCATATAATGCTAATAAATAAATCAATACAATATAACTTGATAATTTTATGAGCACCCAAATATCCATAATTTTTTTTATTAAAAGAAATATGAAAAATTTATTATTACTTTTAATTCCATTCTATGCAATATATAAAGTTCAAAAGGCTGATTCGGTTAAACTGAATAAAACTTTTGATGAAATCTTTGGAGAAGGTTGGGACGCAGAGGTGCCGGAATTTACAGACACCAAAGAATGGCATAAAAAGGAAACACAGACAACAGAAGTTGAGAATAAATCAACTGATCAGGCCAATCCAAATGAACAAAGCTTTTCTGATCATTTTGAAAGTTTTGCCAATAGAAAAATAAGGGAAAGATTTGATGAAATGTTTGATGAAAATTGGTCGGAAGACGACAATGAATTAATTGAAGAAGCTGAAGCTGATTTAACTGATCAAAATGATTGCATTGATGGACAAAAATGTCAAAAAATGAAAGAAAAAGACGACGCAGGTACAAAACTCATAAAAAAACGCAAAAATGATTATTCTGATCTGCAAAAGCGTGAAATTGTTGAGGAATTTATTAAAATGAAAAATGAATATAAGCAAAAAGGGAAATATTCACGAAAAGAATGGGATCAAAATAATACTCAAATAGCAAAGAGTATCGGTGTCGGTATTAACACAATTAAAAATTGGAAAAAAGAGGTTGGACTAAGCAGAAGCATAAAATTACATTTAAAACAAGAAAAAATGGAAAAACTAAAACAATTTTGTGAAATTAAAAAAAGCAACCCGAAAATAAAAGAAGTTGAAATAGCGGAAAGTTTAAACATTGGAGGAAGCACACTGAAGCAATGGAAAAAAGAACTTAAAAATGCTGTCAAAGATGAGAATAATTATTCTTTACAAAAGGAACTCGATCAAATAGACCAAGACAAAGTTTATTCTGATCAGCAAAAACTTCAAATTTTGAAACAATTTTATGAAATAAAAAGCAAATGTACGAAGGCAAAACTCGAAAACATTTTAATTAATGAACTCAATGAGAAAATTGCAAAAAAATTGGGCGTTTGTTGCAGCACAATTTATGAATGGAAACGCAAATTTGGCTTTCCTGTCAGCAAAAAGTTTTCTGAGGCAACAAAAATTGGAATTTTGAAGAAATATGCCAAAATAAAAAGAAAAAATCCGAAAATGACAGATGCCGTTATTGCTGAAATGTTAAAGATTTCAACAGCAAGCCTAAGTAATTGGAAAAAACAATTTAAAGAAGAAATTAAGAACCTTTGATATTATTTGGACTTTGTGGTCCCTTGACTGAACCATGTTATTATTATTAGGGATTTTTAAAAAAGTTGACAACTAAATCGTTCATTTTTTAGTGAAAGTAAAAAAGAATAGAAATAATTGTTAGAATGTTTTTGTTTAACAGACTGTTTAAATTGTTAAGACATCAATAATACATCATATTTTTCTTCATTTAGATGCGTACAACCAGTTTTCGGGCAACTAATGTGCTAACTCCACCACCGAGATTGATTTAAGAATCACAATTTAAGCGTCGAAAAAAAAGCTTAAAGCGCTTAAAATTTTAAAAATTGGGAGGCATCGACAAAATGGATGACCCTTCCCCTATCAAGAATCAGTCAGTCCCCTCGACCAAAAAGTTTCATCGAAAACATTTATTGATATTAATAAAAGCCGCATTTTTTCAAGGCTTTGAACCACTTACAAACTAGTCCCGGTTTTCGGTTAGACCGGGTTTGCAACCCCCGGTGTTTGACTTGGCATTACGTTTTTAAATCTACAGGTTCACAATTTAAATTTTAGAGATGTAAAAAAGCCTCGTTTTACGAGACTAAAGACCCGAGACCCCAAAATACCGAGAAATTTCTCGCGTCGAAACCGAGACTTTCAAATAGCTCTAATATAGGCATTTTTGTCGAAAAGTAAAACCTTATTTGAATTGCCAAAAGTTCCTTACTAAATTTAAAAATGGGCATCACCATGAAAAACAGACCGACCCATCAAATAGTATTTTTGGTGCAAAATTTGCAAAAAAAAAGTGGTTGCTTTTGTTGATCCTCAATAAGCGAATGGAAAACGGCTGGACAAATCAAAAAAGAGGGCGAAAATCGGAGTCAAATAATGCAAATTCTTATTTTTGCCAGAGAGCGTTCACCAAACTTTGTTTGTTTATTCATAACCATTCACAGTTTTTGGCCATATTTAAGTGAGGAGCTTTTCAAAAGTTTCATTTCGAATTTAAAATTTGCCAATTAAAATCTATTTTTTATAAATCGCAAAGCGATGAAATTGGCACTGCCAACAATGCTCTTCTTCACCTTCGCCGGCATTGCAAGCATGTTTTTGGTGCGTAAATTTTTTGTCTGGGCTTCACAAACATTTTTCTCTATTTTTATCTATTTAATCTTTTTTGTAGATTCTAAAATTTCCCAAATTCCCAAATTGTAGGGCATGTCCGACGGCGCTGTGACCTGTAACCTTGACGGGGTATGCAAAGATACCCGAACTTCGCCCTCTGATGGGAGCACAGTGTGCTCCAATTGCAAAAGTTGCACCTTCAAAAATTGCTGCAACAAAGTGTACACGAGTCCATACGCCAAATGCCCAATTCCGGGATGGCGCGCAAACGGCTACAAGGGTAATGTGCCCGTGGACATTAAAGCCCCGAGTCGAAAACGCGATGCTGGTATGTCTTTTTGAGTTGTTTATAATTATAAACAATACTAACACTATAATTAGAGGCCATTATATTCCAAATTGTCAAAAATCGATGCTGATCGACTAAGCGCCAAATTTCCTTCATTTTTCTAGCAAAAAATAAATAAAAATTTAATCGATCTAACGTACCGACACGACGACATTTTGTAAAGTTACTCCTCTCAGATATATACACTTTCATCATTAGAAAAAAAAACCCCCGAGGGGCCGAATCCCAGAATAAACATTTATATATTTCAAAGGTTGTTCGGACAGCAATCGGTGCCCAAGCGGCTATAAATGCGTGGCCTATAAGAAAGGCAACAGCAACGGTTTCTGCTGGCGAGGACCGCAAGGCGATGCCGGCAATTCTAGTTTCGCTTTGGCCATCCTAATCGCCGGCCTCGTCATACTTCTGTGATCAGATCGATCAAACGAAAAATGTTGGATGATGCAAATCCTGATCATTTTTTTATTGTCATTCATTGAATGTCCTTGGATGAAAAACTTGTCAGCAAATGCAGAAAGATTTGACTTCTTTCACAAAAAATCTTTGGATGACAAAAGCAATATTTTGCAATTGAAAAATTAAAAAACATATACGGTTTTAACTCGACAAAGAGTTAAACAAAGAAACATAAAAATGAATGGAATTTCTTTGAACTTGAAAATGAATGGACAAAATACATTTAAGAATTTTGTTTGTGATTGAATTCGAAGTTGTGATCGATAATTTTTATAAAATTGCAATTAAAAATAATTTGCTCCTTGACCTCCGAGCATTAATTATAAGCATTTTAGAAAAACGATTTTCAAAAATATTGAATAATTTCAATGTTAAAATTGCCTTTTTGTTTGTCTTAAAACCATTGTTGTTTCGGCAAGCTGCTCCGTGAACAAAATAAAACCTATAAAGAATTACAATCGAATATTTGTTGGGTTTAGGAGCATATTTTGGCAACAAAAAAATACAATTATCTTTTGTGCATTTTTGTTACATATAAATCCAACTTTAACAATGTTATTTCTTCAAAATTGCATCCGATTATTCAGAAAAACAATATGTCCGATAAATCATAAAATAAATTTAAGTAAATAAATACGGTCCTTTCAAGTTTTCCGATTTTTCGTTATCGAACCTTGGAGATTTAGGGCTGGGTGTAAACTGTCAAAATTTTTTAAAATTCAAAATAATAATCAATAAATTTCATTTTTGAAAATTGCAAATCAAAAGCATTTCAGTCAAAATTTTTTCCGGGTTCTACTGATCAACATGGGCATGTTAATTCAATGCATGTTTAAGATAGGGTTGGCACCCCGCGTGCGGGGATGAGAATTGCGGGGTCGGGGTTTTGCGGGGGCGGGACTGTCGGGGTCGGGGTCGGGGTTACCCAAATCGGTCGGGGTCGGGGTCGGGGTTGCGGGGTTTTTTAAAATTTTTCTTCAAAATTTTAGAGGTCAAATTTTTGTTTTCTTGAATAATTGCCAAAATTTATTGACTTAGAGCCGATAATTTTTTAAATTTGTTCTAATTTGAAGAGAAGGGAAGCAGGGTTGTGTCGAAACTAAAAAGAAAGTCGAAATCGAAATTTTTTTTATGTGACTAAAAAAAATTATTTTATTAAAATAATTTATTTTAATAAAAAATTGTTTAATAATACACATTTTTTGCTTCAGTTGCCCTTTTAGGCTTAAAGCTTTTGGGCGGGGGGGGGGGGGGGTCGGCGGTGCCGATGGCGCCGCCGAGAATTGAATTTTTGATTACTTTGTTAAGGGATTTGCAAACAAAATTTAAAAAATGCGGTGATTTTTTGAAATTTTTTAGTAATGTACTTTTAGGCAAGAAACCTGCAAAATAAGCGTCTAAAAAAGCACGAAATTCTATGAAAGATCCTGACAAAAAAAAATCGAAATGAAATTTTTCAAAAAAAATTAGTGGTCTTTGCAAGAAAAATTCGAATTTATTTCATTTTTTTAAAGAAATTTTTTGAAAAAAAGCTTGAAATAGGCACAAAAGTTCAAAACGCTAAAAATGCCAAAATAGGTCTCGAAAAATCTTAAAATACTCTCGAGAGCCTATTTTAGACGCGAAACCCCAAAATAGGGTTTTCTAGATATGAATAGCCTCGTTAAAACGGCAAATCTCCGACTAAAAACATGTTTTTCGTGCATAACTTGCCAAAACGAAGCTGCAAAAAAAATAAGCAAAAACTTAAAAATCCCATCCCTAGTGATGAATTATTCAAAAATTCATCTTTTGCACACATTTTAATTAAAAAATATTTGAAAATTTATTAAAAAAGTTCCATTATTGGGAGAGAATAAGGCCAAATAAACATAAATAAGTGCTTGCATTTAAGCGGGATCGAACCCAAACGAACACTTTACTCTCCGGACAGACATACCACCACGCAACCAATTTTATGAAATGCGTTTTTGTAAAAGTTCAATAAATTTTTTGTCAAAAAGTACGCAAGACTACAGCCAAGCCCTCGGAAAAAATTACTTTTGTCACTCGATGATGCCATCTTTAGGGGTGTATGCTAACCCCGACCCCGACTCGGGGTTAGGGTTCGGGGATCGGGGTTTGCGGGGTTGGAGGTGTCGGGGTCGGGGTCGGGGAAAACCCCGAAAAATGGCCTAAATTTGCGGGGTCGGGGTCGGGGACGGGGTCGGGGTGCCAACCCTAGTTTAAGAAATCAAAAAAAGAAAAAATAACAAAAATTTTCAAATAATCCGATCCCAACAATAATAACATCTTCGCGTTGAGTCATGGGCCTAAGTCCGTATTTCTTAATTTCTTTAAATTGTTTTTCCCAATCTTTCTTCGGTTTAATTACCCAAGTTTGAGATACTTGGTGTATCCTGTCCAATATCTGTGACATGGAAATAAATTTTGGAACTGCGGTGTCCTCAACTGGACGGTGCTTAAATTTGTCTTAAAAAAATGTGTAGTTACGAGTTAACTCTTAAAAAGTTGGAATTTTGCAGGGGTTGATTGTTTCTGCCGATGACAAATTGGAGCAATTTTTTACATGCATTCAATTTTTGAGACAAATTATACAGAGAGTTATTCTTGACAAATTATCCAATATCTGTTTGAGCATGAGCAAAGGGACGAAAAGTCACACATTTGGTTGGCTTCCTTCACTATAGCATCGCTTACGACCATACCACGTTGAAGGCACGCTTGAGCTTCGAGCGAGATTTCGATTGGAGATTTTTCGAGATCTCGAGACGAGATTCTCGTCTCGACCGGGCTCTAGTATTTATTCTATTTATGTTTGTTTAAAAAATATTAGCACTCGTGATAATTAAATCCGTTATATGTGCGCGTAAATTTCTCTTATCATTTCAGCTATTTGATTTCCAAAAATGTCCTCAAATCTACACAATTTTGATATTTTTCAATCAAATAGCATACTCCCTTTCCCACTATTGAAAAGTTCAATAAGTTTGAACAAAAGGGTTCCGTCCCGCCCCATTATTGTTTTGGGCCAACTTTGATGCTCCAAAATAGCGAGCGGCGCCCAATTTTTGCATATTCGTACTCAGCTCGATGAATGAGGGGAATCGTTTGATATAAAATTTAGATGGATGTGTGTCAGTTGAAAAAAGCATGTTCTTTAATTTATGTCGTTGTTTTTTGCTTTATTAATAAAGTTTTTTTTTCCTTTTTCCTTTTTTACATTGTCAGAATTAAACCCCAAAATAAAGCCATCAAATTGTCTGTCATTGAAAAATGTGAAAATGTTGAAATTGCAATAACAAATTAATTTTTGTCTCCAACCTTTGAGCATTAATTATATTCATTTAAAAAACGATTTTTTGAGAATATGAAAATAATTTTTAATGTTAAAATTTGCCTTTATTATTAAACCAAATTTGTAGCTGAGCATTCGCATTATTCATTTTTTCAGCATTTATGATTATGACACATTTTTTACATAAAAAAGATTATAATGAAAATCAATCTTTGCTTCTTTGGCCTCAACCACCGCCATTTTCCAACTGTTTAAATATCCGCTTCCAACATCGAATTGTACCACAACGGCTTTTTTTTCTTTTAGAAATAAAATTCGGAAATCTTTTTATAAAACGTAAAGCGATGGCATTGGCACTTCCAACACTGCTCTTATTCACCTTCGCCGGCATTGCATTTATTCAATTATTTATGGTGCGTTTGAATATTTTTTTTTGCAATGGCTTAATGAAAAAGGACAAAACCAACAATTAAAAATTTACACATTTTATTTAGCTTTAAAGTTTTTGGCAAACTTTTGATCATATTTCTCAAACTTAACATATCAATTTAAATTAAAGTTTATTATATTCGGCACATTTAGAGATGATACTAATTATATTAACACTCACTTTCTGATCCCCACTTTTGTAGGGCTTAACTGTCGAAGCTGTTTCCTGTAACCTTGAGGGGGTATGTAGCGATTCGTCAGGGACTGGTGAGGGCACAGAGTGCTCCAATTGCAAAAGTTGCACTTTCAAAAATTGCTGCAACAAAGTGTACACGAGTCCATACGCCAAATGCAACATTGAGGGATGGAAGGCAAGCGATTACAAGGGAAATGTGCCCGTCGACATTACAGTCCCGAGTCGAAAACGTGACGCTGGTATGTTTTTTAAATTATGAGACTTTAATTTTAGCGCCATTGATATTTTCGTATAAAATTTAGCCCAATAATTGTTCCACAATGGTAAATAACGAAAGTTACTTCACTGATTACTCATTTAAATATACGTATATAGGATATAGGTATAAAATTTACATTTTGAATTTACTTTCGTTTATTTGTTAGACAGAAAACAAAATGATCGCTGATCACTGTGACCGACCACCCATTCATTTTTTAAATACAATTTTGTGAAAACAATTTTAACGTAATTTGTCAGGCTGTTCGGACAGCAATCCGTGCCCAGACGGCAGTGAATGTGTGGCCTATAAAAAAGGCGACAGCAACGGTTTCTGTTGGAAAATCCCGTCAGGCGAAGGCGGCAACTCATTGTTCGCTTTAGCCGTTGGAATCGCTGGCCTCGTCATACTTTTGTGATCAGATTGATAAAATGGCGTTAAATGCTGTAGCAACAATTCATTTGTCAATTTGTGCAGGAAAACGCGATCAAAAGTGAAGATGATTTTGTAATTTGTGAAAAAAAAATTTGTGGATGTGTTGTCATAGTCCAACACTCATAATCACAATAGAAAATCACCAAAATTTTGCAAAAGGTGAAAAATCCTTCAAAAATCTATTATGGTCATGTTTTGGCTTTTCTGAGCGAATGTTATCAGCGATTTTTCTATTTAGAAAAATTTGAGAGGGGGGGGGGGGGGGCGCGGCGAAAGAATTTTAGAAATTAAAAAGGTAAAAAAATGGAGGTGTTTTTAGAAGCTTTTAGAAATATGAGGAGTCGGCGGTGCCGATAGGCGCCGCAATTTTTTTGAGGATTTTAACAATGTTGTTAGGAAACAATTGCTTCAAAATTAACGAAATTTGGCCAGCACTTCTTTTAAAAAAATTATTAAGTTTTCAGTGAAAATTTCCGAATTGGGCGGAATTCCGACTTCCGAGTTCCGACATACTAGGGTTTTTCAGTACCGGTTAAAAACCGGTACCCCCGTTTTTCGGTTAACCGGATTTTCGGCGACCCGGTTTTCGTAACCGGTTTAGAACTTAAGACCGGTTAACCGACCGGGTTTTTGGTTTATGACCAATGTTTTTCTGTTCCACCTTTTTTGGAGCTGTTTTGTTCTCAAAAACGTTTTGAAAATATTTTTTATTAAAAATCATATCCGACAAATAAAATTATAATACAGAGTTTCACCACTGAGCCATATTTGCATTGCGTGCGGTAAAAATTAAAAATCATTTAAAATTAGCCTAAAAAGTCCAATAACTGCCTAAACCGGCAATTTGGGTATCGGTTATCGGTTACCGTCATTTTAAAGACCCGGGTTTTGTAACCGGCTAATTCCCCAAAATAGATTTCGTAACCGTTTAACTGGTACTGGAAAACGCTAATAACAATTAAGGGAATTGCTTTAAACTTGAAAGAAGACAAATACGAATTTAGCGCTCTTGTTCGTGATCGAATTCAAAGTTGTGATCAAAATGTTTTCATGAAATTGCAATTACAAATTAATTTTCGGTTTCCGACCTCCGAGCATTAATTATATTCATTTTCAAACAAAAAAAGATATTTTGAGGATATGGAATAATTTTTAATGTTAAAATTTGCCTTTTTGTTTGTCTTATGACATTATTTAAACCAATTTATGTTGTTGAGCATTCGCTTTATTATTCATTTTTTCAGCATTTATGATTATGACAAAAGATTATAATGAAAATCAATCTTTGCTTCTTTGGCCTCACCCCCCGCCATTTTCCAACTGTTTAAATACCCGCTTCGAACATGGAATTGTATCACAAAAGGCTTTTTTATTTTAGATTTTTTTGAATATCAAAATTATTTATAAAACGCAAAACGATGGCATTGGCACTTCCAACACTGCTCTTATTCACCTTCGCCGGCATTGCATTCATTCAATTGTTTATGGTGTGTGTTTTTCTCAAACTTAACATATGGATTTGAATTAATAAAGAGTTTTATTATATTCGGCACATTTAGTGATGTTACTAATTATCAGTGCTAGGATTTTTAGGTTGGAAAAATCTCAAAATAGGTACCTAAAATAGGTGAGAAAAAGTGCCAAAATAGGTACTAAAAAACGGGTTCATAAGCAGAAATAAGTGTGAAAAAAAGGTGCGTAAAAATAACAATAAGGCTTAAAAACTTGGTTTTTACATGGTAAAATTATGAATCAGTAGGGCTGTTACTTTTAGGCAAGAAAAAGTGCAAAATACTCCTAAAAAGCACGAAATTCTATGAATTAAATTTTATTGGATTTTTTTATAAAAAATACAGAAAATTAGTGATCTTGGCAAGAAAAATTCAAATTTTTTTTTGCATTTTTTCAAAAGAGGCCCAAATAGTGGCAAAAATAGGGGCAAAAAGTCTTTTTTACTTGAAATAGGTTTTTACCCCTATTTTAGGTGGAGACCCCCAAAATAGGTTTTTTTAGGTTCGAATAGGTGGGTTAAAACGACGAAATTTCCAACTAAAAACATGTTTTTCGTGCATAACTCGCCAAAAAAAAGCTGCAGAAAAAATAGGTAAAAACCTAAAAATCCTAGCCCTGCTAATTATATTAAAACTCATTTTCTGATCCTCAATTTTGTAGGGCTTAACGGACGGAGCTGTTTCCTGTAACCTTGACGGGGTATGCAAAGATTCCCCAAAAAACGGTGAGGGCACAGTGTGCTCCAATTGCAAAAGTTGCACCTTCAAAAATTGCTGCAACAAAGTGTACACGAGTCCATACGCCAAATGCAACATTGAGGGATGGAAGGCAAGCGATTACAAGGGCAATGTGCCCGTCGACATTACAGTCCCGAGTCGAAAACGTGACGCTGGTATGTTTTTTAAATTATGAGACTGATATTTTCGTATAAAACCTGGGCCAATAAGTGTGCGCTCATAATGGCAAATGTAGAGTTGGGCGGGACGGTGACTGGTACTGAAATGTTCCCATTTTGGTACTGAAATTTTGGTCTCGGTTTTTCAAATTTCTTTAACACTCCCTTATAATGGTCCCGGGGTTTTACCAATCTTTTTTTTGTCCCCAGTATTTTTTGACCGGGAATTTTTTTAGTCCAGGCCCTGGGGTTTCCCAAAAATCCCGGTCCCCGACCAACTCTATGCAAATGACCAAAGATTAGTTCACTGATATCGACTGATTTAAATATATATGTAGGGTACATAAAATTTACATTTTGTCCCGGTTAACGTTTATTTGTTAGACAGAACAATCGCTGGTCACTGTGCCCGACCACCCATTCATTTTTTAAAAAATACAATTTTCTGAAAACAATTTTAACGTAATTTGTCAGGCTGTTCGGACAGCAATCCGTGCAAAGACGGCAGTAAATGTGTGGCTTATAAAAAAGGCGACAGCAACGGTTTTTGCTGGAAAACCCCGACAGAGAAAGGCGGCAACTCATTGTTCGCTTTAGCCGTTGCAATCGCTGGCCTCGTCATACTTTTGTGATCAGATTGATAAAATGGCGTTAAATGCTGTATCAATTCATTTGTCAATTTGTGCAGGAAAACGCAACGATAACTTTGTTAAAAAAATATAATAATCATATATTTTTTTTTTTGTAAATATTGCATCTTAAATTTAAATTTTATCCAATTATTCAAAATTTTAAACAAATTGTTGCTTATGGATTTGCTCTTATCCAATTTGTTCTAGTGGAGGTACAAACGGAATATTTGTTTGCGTTCTTTGGTGCGAATAAGCGCTCAGTTTTTTTGGGAATAAACGAAAACTGAATATTTTCATCACTTATTTAATATGATATCTTCAAATCATGATTCAACAGATAATTTTGTGATTTCGTGAAGGATTTTGTTAGCTGAACAAATTGTGCTGCTCTTCAAACTTGGATGTCAAGTATAGTACTTGGAAACGGAACCTCGTAGTTAAAAATTTAAAAGAGTACGGATTTCGAAGTACGTACTTGGAGCCGGAGTGCTTTTAACATTTTTGGATTTTAAAAAGAAATGATGATGAATAAAAAAAATCTCAAACGCCTCAGGCTAAAACTCATTTTAAAATGTAGCCTCTTTGGCCAATCAAAAACCTCGAAAATCAGACTAAAACCTTCAGATTTTGGAACCCCGAATTACGGGCAGAAGATTAAGTTTCGGAGAATTCGTAGGTATCCTCGGCATCTACTGAAGTTTTTCATCTTATAAAAATTTACAAAAAAACAAATATCGTCAGATCTCCAATTTTAAGTCGAATTACTAAAACGCCATCCATTTCCATTTAACCCAAAAACAATAATTATGAAAAATATTTGTTAATCTATAAACGGCGTAAATATTAGCTTTTTTTTAGAAAATTTATTGAAAAGATCAAATAATTGTTAGTGACTATTTATATTTTTAGACTAAAAATCCCAGCCCTATTCATCAACATCGTCGTCATGATCAGTCGATTCAGCTTCTTTAGCATGTTTCTCATTTAGTCCAATGCGCGTGAATTTCGCTTTCCATCCAGCTAAAGTTGGTCTGGCAATATTCAACAAATCAGCAATGTTGCAATCTGGCATTTTCGGATTGTTTTTTTTTATTTTGGCATATTTCTTTAATATCCCTATTTTTTTTGCATCAGAAATTTTATTGATGCCAGAAAGGCCAAATTTGCGCTTCCATTTATAAATTGTTTTTCTAGAAATGCCCAATTTTTTTGCAATTTTATCATCAAGTTCATTCTTTGAAAAATTTTTAAGTTTTGCCTTCTTACATTTGCTTTTAATCTGATCAAATTGTTTTAAAATTTGACGTTTTTGCTGATCAGAATAAATTTTGTAGGGGCTTATTTGATCGAGTTCCTTTTGTAGAGAACAATTATTCTCATCTTTGACAACATTTTTAAGCTCCCTTTTCCATTGCCCTAGGGTGCTTCCACCAATATTTAATATTTCCGCTATTTCGAAATCTGTGATTTTTGGATTGTTTCTTTTAATTTCAAAATATTGCTTTAGTTTCTCCTTTTTTTCATTAACTGATTGCAATTTATGACTTAGTCCACACTCTTTTTTCCAATTTTTAATTTTGCTATAACCAACACCAATACTCTTTGCTATTTCAGAATTATTTTGATCCCTTTCTTTTTGAGAATATTTTCCTTTTTGCTTATATTCCTTTTTCTTTTTAATAAATTCCTTAACAATTTCACGCTTTTGCTGATCAGAATAATCATTTTTGTGCTTTTTTATCAATTTTGTGCCAGGGTCGCAATTTTCTGGCACTTTTTGACATTTTTGTCCATCAATGCAATCATTTTGATCAGTTGCATTAGCTTCATCTTCTTCAATAAATTTATTGTCGTCTTCCGACCAATTTTCATCAAATCTTTCCCTTATTTTTCTATTGACAAAACTTTCAAAATGATCAGAAAAGCTTTGTTCATTTGGATTGGGCTGATCAGTTGATTTATTCTCAACCTCTGTTGTCGGTGTTTCCATTTTATGCCATTCTTTGGTTTCTGTAAATTCCGGCACCTCCGCGTCCCAACCTTTTCCAAAAATTTCATCAAAAGTTTTGTTTAGTTTTACCGAATCAGCCTTTTCAACTTTATATATTGCATAGAATGGAATTAAGAGTAGTAATAAATTTTTCATTTTTATTTAACAATGAAATAAAAAAATTATGGATATGTGGATGGTTATTGAAATTGTAATGTTATTGTATGGAATTATTTATTAGCATTATATGAAACGTGGAATTGAATATTTTTTCTCTGTAAAAGAATTGTGGATTACATATATTTATGAAAATTAAATATTCTTGAACAAAAAGGGCACCTAATACCCGTACCCGCAATTAAATCTCATGCTGACAATGATGTCGAAGATGAAGATCAACAATTGCATATGTACTGATACAAAAATTACTTTTTGGTTTAAAACTTAGAAAAAATTTTCACAGCGGATAGGTGTATCCGCGGATTGGATACGATAGGAATTTTGAAAAATGAGACGGATACAAAGGCCGCGGATATATCCGGACCTGGCATGGGCAAGGATATCCGCGGATATATCCGGATAGGAATTTCAAAAATGTGACGGATACGGATGGGTACGGATATGAAAGTAAAATCCGCGGATATCCGCACATATCCGTATATGTGAGTACCAGTGTTTTTATAATCTTTTTTAATTTTTGCCGAGGACATGGCGGTGGTCTTCCGTACTTTTTGACAAAAAATTTCATTTTTTTTACATTGCTTCCCCGTTAATAAAATTTTCCAATATTTTTTAATTAAAATGGGTCCAAAAAAAGAAATAGCGGAGATTTTAAATATTGGAAGAAGCACACTGAAAAAATGGAAATCTCAACTTAAGAAAAAATGCTTTAAAATTTGAGAATGACTGTTTGTTAAGTAAGAGATAGGCAAAATGGTAGTCCCGGGCAGGAATCAACCCACGACCTTCGGTGCAGTGATCAGCTTTACACCCAGAACCAAGTCTAACCGTCTGAGCTCCGGGGCGTCCCATTAGCCGTCCCTCTTAAGGATCTTATGCTCCCGCCATAGGCGTTTTAACCTTCCCAGCCGGCTGGCCACTCGCTTCCTTACAGTTAGAAAAGCAATTGATCAAATAACTAAAGTCAAATTTTATTCTGATCAACAGAATTAAGGTTGGACAAAACCGGGTATTACCCGGGTTTCACTGATAGCGGTTCCACCTGTTCCTTGACACCCGGATACCGGTACCGAATAGTAATTTATGCCCGGATATCCGTCCGGATACCGGATAATTTCCAATTTTTGACGGAGAATATTAATAGAGATGACACTCTTTTCATTCACTTAAAAAACAGCCTTTTCAACAAATAAATTCAACTGTCACTGGGACATTTGGTTGGTTTGAACCGGAGTGGGTCGGAACTTCGTGATCTGCCCGGGGATCAGGAAGCCATCGGGGCTTTCGGCAACGGGTGTTGGAGAAAGGAGATAATGGTCGGTTGAGTTACGGGCAGAAGATTAAGTTTCGGAGAATTCGTAGGTATCCTCGGCATCTACTGAAGTTTTAATCTTATAAAAATTTACAAAAAAACGAATTTCATCAGATTTCAAATTTTTAAGACACTAAAAATCCCAGCCCTATTCATCAACATCGTCGTCATGATCAGTCGATTCAGCTTCTTTAGCATGTTTCTCATTTAGTCCATTGCGCTGAATTTCGCTTTCCATCCAGCTAAAGTTGGTCTTGCAATATTAAGCAAATCAGCAATGTTGCAATCTGGCATTTTCGGATTGTTTTTTTTTATTTTGGCATATTTCTTTAATATCCCTATTTTTCTTTCATCAGAAAATTTCTTGTTGACAGAAAGGCCAAATTTGCGCTTCCATACAATAATTGTGGCGGTAGAAACATCCAATTTTTTTGCAATTTTCTCATCAAGTTCACGCATTGAAATGTTTTTGAGTTTTGCTTTTTTACATTTGTTTTTTATTTCATCAAATTGTTTCAAAATTTCACGTTTTTGCTGATCAGAATAAAATTTGTCTTGGGCTATTTGATCGAGTTCCTTTTGTAAAAAACAATTATTCTCATCTTTGACAGCATTTTTAAGTTCTTTTTTCCATTGTCTCAGTGTTCGTCCTCCAATATTTAAACTTTTCGCTATTTCTAAATCTTTAATTTTTAGGTTGCTTTTTTTAATTTCACAATATTGCTTTAATTTTTTTTCTTTATCTGTATGTGAATGGTTTTTTCGAGTTAAATCTAACTCTTTTTTCCATTTTAAAATTGTGTTAAGACCGACACCGATAGTCTTTGCTATTTGAGAATTATTTTGATCCCGTTCTTTTCTTGAATATTTCCCTTTTTGCTTATATTCATTTTTGGTTTTAATGAATTCTACCACAATTTCACGCTTTTTCTGCTCAGAATAAACATTTTTGCGTCTTTTTATGAGTTTTGTGCTATTTTTTTGAACTTTTTGACATTTTTGTCCATCAATGCAATCATTTTGATCAGTTGCATTAGCTTCATCTTCTTGAATAAATTCATTGTCGTCTTCCGACCAATTTTCATCATAAATTTCATCAAATCTTTCCCTTATTTTTCTATTGGCAAAACTTTCATAATGATCAGCAAAGCTTTGTTCATTTGGATTGGGCTGATCAGTTGATTTATTCTCAACTTCTGTTGTCTGTGTTTCCTTTTTATGCCATTCTTTGGTTTCTGTAAATTCCGGCACCTCCGCGTCCCAACCTTTTCCAAAAATTTCATCAAAAGTTTTGTTTAGTTTTGGTTGGCTCACAGATTCAGAATTTTTGACCAAAAAAGCTGCAGAAATTAAGGAAATAATTAATAGCCAAAATTTCATTGCCTGCAATTCCTTAAAAATTTCTTTAAATTTTTTGAAAATGTTATTAACATTAGTAATAAGCTAGTTTTTGTTACTATAAAGACAATGTTTCTTAATCCAATACTTATATTGGCTTCCTGAAAAAGATCAAATCGTTCGAAGCCAATGCTTTAAATCAATATATTAAATAATTACAGGCAATATTATTTTATTTTGAAAAATGGAAATAAATAATGTTAGCCAATTTTTTAAACAATTTATTACTTATAATAATGAGTTGAAAATTGCCGCAGGAAAGACTTTTATTTTTATTTTGGATTAATTGTTAGTAACGAACAAAAAGCTTATGCTTTTGAATAAGTTTTGGGTTATTATTTAAAAAATCATAACAAACGTATTTCCCCACGGATATGTGTAATTCTTTTTTTGTTTTGTTTGTTGACGTGTTGGGTACGGATATGAAAGTCAAATCCGCGCATAACGTATATTTGAGTACCAGTGTTTTTATAATCTTTTTTAATTTTTGCCGAGGACATGGCGGTGGTCTTCCGTACTTTTTGACAAAAAAATTTATTTTTTTTACAACGCTTCCCCGTTAATAACAATTTTCAAATATTTTTTAATTAAAATGGGTCCAAAAAAAGAAATAGCGGAGATTTTAAATATTGGAGGAAGCACACTGAAAAAATGGAAATCTCAACTTGACAAAATGCTTTTAAATTTTAGAATGACTGTTGTTACAAAAGCAATTTGATCAAATAACTAAAGTCAAAGTTTATTCTGATCAACAGAATTAGGGTTAGACAAAAGCGGATATTATCCGGGTTCCACCGGATAGCGGTTCCACCGGTTCCTTGACACGCGGATACCGGATAATTTCCAATTTTTGAATTACTAGTAAAATTTTATAAAATCAAAATTTTCACGCAGTTTCTCCCAAAAAGTTTTTTGAACGCACAAATAAAGGAATAAAATCAAATTCAATCAAGTTGGATTTGGGCAATTCTTTTTCAATAACCTTCTTAATCTTAACCCATACTAATTCAGTCGCGTACGAATTTTTTTTGAATCTTTTTTGATTTTTTATTGACACGAAAACTTTTTATGAAAATGATTTTTTTTTGACACGAAAACTTTTTTATGAAAAAGAGAAACAGAATCAAAAGAAACAAATAGACAATGAAAAAGAGAAAGAGAAAATCAAAAGAAAACAAATAGACAGTGGAAAAAAACGCTTTTTGTGTGAAATAAAAGATAAAAATAGACAAAGAAAAAAAGAGAGAGTTTTTCCACCGCCGTTTTATTGCTTCATTGTAAACAACAATTTCATCATAATAGGTAATGGAAAATTAACAAAAATCCAATTTAGTATGGAAAATTAACAAAATCACGTCAACAAAAAGTCGAGAGTCAAATCAAAGAAAGAGTCGGGGCAGAAATCAAGAGTCACGGCAGGCCAAGAAGCAATGCAAGTCAAAAGTCAGTGCAAAAGTCAAGGAAAGTCAAGAGTCAAATCAAGAGTCAGGCAAGAGTCACAGCAAGTCGAGATTCAACGCAAGTCCGGAGTCAAGTCAAGAGTCGGGGCAAGGGCAAGTGTCAAGGCAAGTCAAGAGTCAACGCAAGTCATAGTCAAGGCAAGGGTCAAAGCAAGTTGAGATTTCAAGTCAAGAGTCAATCAAGGCAAGAGTCGGGGCAAAAATCAAGAGTCAACGGAAGTCAAGGAAGGCCAAAAAACAAAGCCAGTCGAAAGTTGACGCAAGTCAAGAGTCAAATCAAAAGAGTCAAGTCGAGATTCAACGCAAGTCACAAGTCAAGTCAAGAGTCAGGACAAGTGTCAAGGCAAGTCAAGAGAACAAGAGTCAGGGCAAGTCAGGAGTCAAAGCAAGTCGAGATTCAAAAGTCAGGTGCAAGTCAAGAGTCAAATCAAAAGAGTAAAATCAAGTCGAGATTCAACGCAAGCCAAGAGTCAAAGCAAGTCGAGATTCAACACAAGTCAAGAGTCAAGTCAAGTGTCAAGGCAAGTCAAGAGTAAAAGCAAGTCGAGATTCAACGCAAGTCAAGTCAAGAGTCAGGGCAAGGGCAAGTGTAAAGGCAAGTTAAGAGTAAAAGCCAGTCGAGAATTCAACGCAAGTCAAGAGTCAAGGCAGCCAAGTCAAGAGTAGCAAGTCAAGAGCCAAATAAAGTCAGAGTAAAGGCGAGTCAAGAGTCAAATCAAAAGAGGCAAGGCAAGTAAAGAGTAAAAGCAAGTCGAGAATTCAACGCAAGTCAAGAGTCAAGTCAAGTGTCAAGGCAAGTCAAGAGTAAAAGCAAGTCGAGATTCAACGCAAGTCAAGAGTCAAAGCAAGTCGAGATTCAACACAAGTCAAGAGTCAAGTCAAGTGTCAAGGCAAGTCAAGAGTAAAAGCAAGTCGAGATTCAACGCAAGTCAAGTCAAGAGTCAGGGCAAGGGCAAGTGTAAAGGCAAGTTAAGAGTAAAAGCCAGTCGAGAATTCAACGCAAGTCAAGAGTCAAGGCAGCCAAGTCAAGAGTAGCAAGTCAAGAGCCAAATAAAGTCAGAGTAAAGGCGAGTCAAGAGTCAAATCAAAAGAGGCAAGGCAAGTAAAGAGTAAAAGCAAGTCGAGAATTCAACGCAAGTCAAGAGTCAAGGCAGTCAAGTCAAGAGTAGCAAGTCAAGAGCCAAATAAAGTCAAAGAGTAAAGGCAAGTCAAGAGTCAAGTGCAAGTCAAGAGTCAAATCAAAAGAGTAAAAGCAAGTCGAGATTCAACACAAGTCAAGAGTCAAGTCAAGTGTCAAGGCAAGTCAAGAGTCGGTAAATATGTATCATAGGTCCCACTCTTAAAATCGAACGAAATATATATCAATCGACTCCTCTCGGGCTGTAATGAAAGAATCCGGAAAAAATTTTTTGCGGAAACCACTTTGAAGCAAGTTATGAGCCCGAGACTGAAGTGTCTTTTGACTGGGGACTCAGTTATCCACTGATTAAAAAAATGGGGAAAATCACTTATATTGGCTTTCAAAATTAGAAATTGTTGATAGAAAATCAAAATTGAGAATTTAAAGCGGTTTTTGAACCGGTTTAAAACTTGAAAATTAAGGAAAAACGAGAAAATTAAGAAAAAAGCAACTTTTGAGTAACAAAAGCGGATATATTAATGAAAGGCCGCTGGCGGCCCGCCAACAGCGAGCATGCGGAGACGGAGCAAGTAGTGGGGCGAGACGGAGGGCGGAGGAAGAAGTCTGACGAGCGCCACTGGGGGGCGAGCGCGCGGGGACCCGCGGAGCGGGCGCGCGCGAGACCCCCCAGCCGGGTCACGCGCGGACTTCTTCCGGAGCCCGGAGTCTCGCCCCACCTACTGGCCGCCGTAGTCGAGTGTGCGGTACTTTGGCTGCTTTTTTCCACCTTACTGTCTAAATTTTTCCCAATCGGGCTTTGGTTTATTCAAAAATCGTTTTTTTCCTTAATTTTCAAAAATTTAAACCGGTTCAAAAACCGCTTTTAATACTTAATAAAGTCGAGATTCAACACAAGTCAAGAGCCAATCAAGGCAAGTCTTAACGCAAGTCAAGGCAGTCAAGTCAAGAGTAACAAGTCAAGAGCCGAATAAAGTCAAAGAGTAAAGGCAAGTCAAGAATCAAATCAAAAGAGGCAAGGCAAGTCAAGAATAAAAGCAAGTCGAGATTCAACGCAAGTCAAGTCAAGAGTCAGGGCAAGGGCAAGTGTAAAGGCAAGTCAAGAGTAAAAGCCATTCGAGAATTCAACGCAAGTCGAGTCAAGGCAGCCAAGTCAAGAGCCGAATAAAGTCAAAGAGTAAAGGCAAGTCAAGAGTCAAATCAAAAGAGGCAAGGCAAGTCAAGAATTAAAGCAAGTCGAGAATTCAACGCAAGTCAAGAGTCAAGGCAAGTGTCAAGGCAAGTCGAGATTCAAGAGTCAAGTAGTAAGTCAAGAGTCAGGGCAAAAGTCAAGACAAGTCAAGAGTCAAATCAAGAGTCAGGGCAAGAGTCAGACAAGTCAAAAGTCAAGGCAAGTCAAGATTCAAGTCAACAGAAAAAATTTAATCAAAAAAAGATCAAAGACAATGAAGAGCGGTTGGCTGCCGCGAAGCGGCAGTCAAGCGCTCGTCTTCATCTAGAACAGGCGAGGGTGTTTTTGAATATTTTAACAACTCTAAAATAAACGCCAATAATACAATTTTTTACATTTTGTTGAGACATTCTTAATGTAGACTAACACGAAAATTAGCGCATCTTGAATAAATAATGCTAGCCAATTTTTTAAACAAATAATTACTTACAATGAGTTTGTAATCTTTTCTTAATCAAACAAAATATACATAAATACGAGATTTTAGAGATATTTATGATTTGCAACTGCAAATTGCGAACTTGCTTTATTGTTAGATTGAATAAAATGTTATTGAATTTTACTTTAAAAATAAAAATTTTAGTGCCTATTTCAATTTTCTGGTTTTTATACGTAAAAAAAAATCTGAAACTTGGTACATAAAACGAATAATTTTAGATACTTTTATATCTTTATAGCTTAAGGTTTATAGTTTTTTTTTTTGCTTAGACTTTTAAAAAAATTCTGAAAATTGGTACATAAAACAAATATTTCAATTGAAAATTTCAAGCGATTCAAAAACCGCTTTAAATTCACAATTTATTTTCTATCAACAAATTCATAATCAGTGCACCAAATAACATATTTTTAGAATTGCCCTACGTTTGAACCGGTTCTAAAACGTGGTTTAAACGCTCGTCCCAATAAAAACAAACCTTTTGGTACCAAAATGTCCCGGCACTCAGATGGCCACCCCGCGCGCAAATGTCCAGAGCATATACGAATTATTATTCTAATTATTTGTTTCAATAGTATACAATCTTTTTTAATTTAACGCTTTGCAATTATTTTATTTTATTAATGGGATTTGAACCAGAACACCACCATCGGCGGTGAACCCATCACACTACCATACTTTTTAGTTTGGCAATTTATTTTGGATTTTTTATTTGTTCAGTTTAGCAATTATTTTGGATTTTTTACTTTTTAGTTTGGCAATTATTGTTGAATTTTACTTTTTTAGTTTGAGGAATTTATTTTTGGATTTTTATTTTGAATTTATTTTAATTTTTTAATTGTTTTGTTTTTAGCAAATGCCAACTTAAAATTATTTTATCTCAGTTCGATTTCTAAAACATTGATTGGCAAAATCACTTTTTAATTTTCATTATCACTATTATGATGAGCATCGGCTACTTCTTCATCGCTGTCACATTCGGCGTTATGGGCAAATTCATGAAGCATCTTGCAAAAAATGTCCATGTACGATTCCAGCAATTGCTCACGTTTCTCCAATTTATTTATGTAGCCGACAACCGCGCTTCTTTTCTCATACAGCAAACTAGCATTTTCATTTAGCAGGCGAATATAAAACCTTCACAATTTGGCAGTAACAGGCCATTTCTTAAATAATATTAATAGTAAATACAAGCAAAATAGAATTGCGATAAAAAAATAGAAAAAATAACACAACAAATTAAATATAAACGAATTAACGATTTTTGTATAATTTTGAACTGCTATATTTCATAAGCAAAATTATTTTCATTATCGTATTTTGTTTCATGTTCTGCCTCAGGAAAAATATGGAAAAATAAAAAAATTGGAAATTTATACACCTAACCTATTTGATCCAGAAAAAAGGCCCGCGATGGTGATTGCAAGCGCCTTCTGCTATGTATAGCGTCAACGAGACGCATGTAAAATTTACATACTGATGTAAGGCAATTTGTTTTAAGCGGAGGAAGGGAGAGCGATTTTGCCTTTAGTTTTATTATAAAATAGTCATAAAATTATTATTATTAATGTGGAGAAATCAGCCGCCGTTTATAGAGTTTTTTACGGACTATAAATCAATTTTAAAGAAATCAAAATGCTGAGAGATAAACATCTGCTTTTGGAGGACAAGCAACGTATGCTAACTGAAAATAGTCAAATGGAGGAATACAACAACGACAGCGACGCCAATCGTTGCGCAACGGGGAGTGCCCATTTTGCCGACAAAACATTGATAGATTGATTAAAGTTTTCCGTCCTTGACTGAGTGGTGTAGACCGAGTGTTAATTCGTAGATTTTTGGTGTTACTTTATTTGTAATGTTTATTTTGAATTATAAATAAATTTATTACGCGGCACTGAACCTCCAGCCAATGCAGAGTTTATGCAAGAAAAAGATGTGTGAAAAAGAATTCACCATCAAAATAAAACAGCTGACAAAATAGTTCACCTCCTCATTGCTTTATAATCCATTTGCCTCAGTGTTGCTGTGGCCGGAATGGTTAGTGAGACGGTGGGCCATACCAAAAACAGAAAATATTCCAAAAATGAATGGTTATATATCAAATGGGTTGGGTGTTGGTCGAACAACAATTTATAAATGGATCAAAGAATTGGGTTTAAGTCAAGAAACAAAGTCTAAGTCAAAGTTTTCTGATTTAGAAAAAGGTGACATTTTGAAACAATTTGAGAAGATTAAAAGCAAATGTAACACTCAAAAGCATTTTAATGAATGAAATTGATGAAAAAAATGCAAAAAAAATTAGGCGTAAGTGCCAGCACATTTTTTATATGACGCACAAATTTGGCCTTTCTGTCAGCAAAAATTCACGACTTTGAAAACTGCATATTTTATGGATTAACTTTTTTGTTATTTAATTAAATGAAAGATTCTTGGTGTCATTCAAAAGCACTATGTCTGTAGATGCTTTATATAAAAGAAAAGACTGATTTGTGAGTGAGATCGCGCCTAAACGGCCGGATTTAATTTATTCTACAGTAGTTCGAGTTTGAAATTTTATAATGACCAAATGAATGTCAGATTCGTCGTGTTTCTCGACAAAAATTACTAAAGAGTAAAAATAACATTTTTTGAGGAGGTGTGCCGATAACGGAAAATTACCAAATTAAGTTTGTCCTTCATAACTTTGCTGTTGCCATTTTTCATTTGAACTAACAGGTTTTTTTTTTTGAAAAAATGCTAAATATTGCAGGTTCGGGGATCCAAGGTGACCAAACTACTTGATATTTTTGCTTCAATTTAATTCCATTCTTTGTTTGAATACGTGCATTTGAAATTTTTGAATAATTTCACTTTTTTCCTGATCTGATTCAATTTTTGGGTAATTTAGGCCTAAGCCTAATGAAGCCGATCAAAGGATGGCTTAGACCTAAGCCTAACGATGCCCAAGCCAGAGTGGCTTCCCTATAACCCATATTTCCCGCTTCTCTCATTATGTGCTACCCGATGGTAATCCCAAGTGGCGTACCCGGATAACCTGCTAACCGGGGTGGAATCATAAGAACGGGTTAGGTAACCATGGGTAAATGACCTGGTTAAATAACCATGGTTAAATGGTCTTTTTTAAATTATTTATTAGCTTGAAATAAAGAAAAAATTACTATAAATTTTTATACCATTCGATAGAGAAAATTCTGAACTTTCCAAACATAATTTTTATTTAATTTTTTCCTTCTCATTTTAAAGGTTTAATATGCTTGCAAGAGTTGATGGTTGCAAGTTTACCATTCCTACCCCCTATGGTAGGAATTTTACCACGAACTCGGGGTTACCTAACCACGTGGTTGTTTTTTTGTGATACCGGTCAAATTTTTACCATGGGCTCATGGTTAAATAACCGGGTAATTTGACCGTGAACTGGCGGTTCGTTCTTATTATAAACCCTGAGCTCGTGGTTATTTAACCATCACCTCGTTCTAATGATTCCACCCCCGGTGGTACATCCCAAGAGGTGTTCCGAATGGTCCGCTAGCATGTCATATTTTTTTAATGCATTTTAAATATTTTTAATTAATTTTGAAAGCTAGTGCTTACCCTGGTCCGACCCAGGGTAGCATTCTTACCCGCAGCTGAGGGTAACCTAACCCGTTACCCGATTCTTTGAATACGGGTAGAAAGTTACCCGCAGCTGAGGATTAGGTTACCCGGGTAACTTAACCCGCAACTCGGAGTAGTTCATTGAATACGGATAACTGGTAAGGTTACCCGCAGTGAAGATTAAATTACTTATACCCGGTTCTTTGCAAACGGGCCCAGAAGGCTACGACGCAACAACCGGAACCAACAACGCCCGCAACCTTTCAGCGGCCCACGAAAGGACTCAATTTTTCCAATAAAATTTATTGCAAATGGAACCAATTAAAATCAATATGAAAATTTTTGGGTACTACTCTAGTGTTTGTAACCTATAATTTGTTTCTTTTTTTATCATTCAAATGTCTTTTACAAATAGTTAAACATACAAAAACTTATAATTATTGGTAACAGGTGTACAATTCAGCAATTTAAGATCAAAAATGGAGAAAACATCCGGCCCACAAAATTGCTTACGCCACAAAAAATCGCAATTATATGTGGAAAATAGAGTCTGAGGATGCCAAATCTTGAGGCTCCACGACACAGTAGTAGGAAAATGAGAATATCCTGTTAGGGTATAATTGAATAAAGGTAGGCTTTATTTTTGTTACTTAGTTTGGGGAAAGAAGTGCCCCTTCAAAGAAAGTTCCGACGTAAAAGCCCTTTGTTGGCTGCTTTTTCCTCCATAATTTTAGCCTTTTGAAGTATTGCTCAAAATGTAATCGGAAAGCGCCAAAACCTTGAACAAATCGTGTAGTTTGAAGTTTTTAAGTGTTTAAGGCATTTGAATGATACAAAATGAAAAAAAATTTTGAGAAAATATAGAATACAAACTAGAGTAGTAGCTATTTTTGATTTTCTAAGCAAAATAAATTGCCTGTAAATTGTTCACCTTTTTAATTAAAGAATTTTGGTTTCGAACGATTTGATCTTTTCAGGAAACCAATATTAAGCATTGATTAATAAACATTGACTTTTTATTGACAAAAACTAGTTTATTACTAAAATGATTAACATTTTCATTAAAATTAAAGAATTTTTTAAGGAATTTCTGTCAATGAAATTTTGGCTATTAATTATTTTTATAATTTCAACAATATTTTTAATCAAAAATGCTAATTCTGTAGGCGACCTCGGACATGAACCCAAACTAAATAAAACATTTGATGAAATCTTTGGAAAAGGTTGGGACGCGGAGGTGCCAGAATTTACAGAAACCAAAGAATGGCATAAAATGGAAACACAGGCAACAGAAGTTGAGAATAAATCAACTGATCAGCCCAATCCAAATGAACAAAGCTTTTCTGATCATTTTGAAAGTTTTGCCAATAGAAAAATAAGGGAAAGATTTGATGAAATGTTTGTTGAAAATTGGTCAGAAGACGACAATGAATTTATTGAAGAAGCTGAAGCTGATTCAACTGATCAAAATGATTGCATTGATGGACAAAAATGTCAAAAAGTGCAAGAAAATGGCACAAAACACATAAAAAGACGCAGCAAAAATGGTTATTCCGATCAGCAAAAACGTGAAATTGTTGAAGAATTCATTAAAGTGAATGATGAATTTAAGCAAAAAGGAAAACACTCTAAAAAAGAAAGGAGACAAAATTATAATCAAATTGCAAAGTGCCTTTGTGTTGGTATTAATACAATTTGGAAATGGAAAAAAGAGTTTGGACTAAGTCATAAATTGTATTCAAAGCAAGAAAAAATGGAAAAACTAAAGCAATATTGTGAAATTAAAAGAAATAATCCAAAAATCACAGATTTTGAAATAGCGGAAAGTTTAAATATTGTAGGAAGAACACTGCATAAGTGGAAAATGGAACTTAAAAATGCTGTCAAAGATGAGAATGATTGCTCTCTACAAAAGGAACTCGATCAAATAGTCCAACTCAAAGTTTATTCTGATCAGCAAAAACGTGAAATTTTGAAACAATTTGATGAAATAAAAAGCAAATGTAAGCAGGCTAAACTCAACAATATTTCAATGAATAAATTCGAAGACACCATTTGCAAAAAATTAGGCGTAAGTGCCAGAACAATTTATGAATGGAAACGCAAATATGGCATTTCTGTCAGCAATAAAAAGTTTTCTGAGTTAGAAAAACGTAAAATTTTGAAACAATTTGATAAGATTAAAAAAGTAAATGTAAGAAGGCGAAACTCAAAAATATTTCAATGAATGAACTTGATAAGAAAATTGCAAAAAAATTAGGCGTTTGTAGAGGAACAATTCATAAATGGAAGCGCGAATTTTGCCTTTCTGGCAGCTATAAAACGTTTTCTGATGCAACAAAAATTGGAATTTTGAAGAAATATGCCAAAATAAAAGGGGAAAATCCGAAAATGAGTGATTGTGACATTGCTAATTTGTTGAAAATCTCAATAAGCAGTTTAAGCAGATGGAAAGCTCAATTAGGAGAAGAAAATGAGTATCATTGAGCTAATTGTAGAAGATTTCCAGCCCCGGTACGACAGCAACAGATGTTTTCATATTCAGTTTTCATTTTGTTTTTTGTTGCCCTATTTTACTCAGTATTTGTCCAAAAATTCAATAATCATTTTTGTGAATTGTAAGGTTATTGTATGGAATTATTTATTAGCATATAAAACGTGGAATTGAATTTTTTTTTCTGTAAAAGAATTGTCAATTTAACATTCAGAGAACGCAGCACTGACTATTTTTGTACAAACTTTTCATCAAAAGATCAGTCTTGGAATTTCCAAATATTTTTTTCCCATTTTTGAGTTGTGGGCAGGTCAGTGAATTGAACTTTTAGTACATATTTCTTTTAATATAACATTTAAGTTGAAATTTTATTGAACAAAGTGTCTTCATCAGTAAGCTCCGGGTACAATTGCTTCGCCTGCGGAAAAACATTTTCTGACATACTCGCGGAAGAAAAACCCCAAGACTTTTTTTTTGATCCGTTAATTCAATCAATTTTTTCAAATTCGGATTGAAAACGCTTTTACGCTTTTGCCATCTAAATGGGGACTAGTCGACCGTTATTTTCAATTATTAAAAGCTTTCCAAATGAATAATGAAAAAATGTTTGACCATTAAGTAAATGGAATGATAATATAAAATTAAAAAATTATTTGAAAACAAAGTTTTGGTGTCCGTATTTTAGTATGACCAGGAAATGTTGAGCTAGTTTTTAGGCTTTTATTAAATTTGAATTGAAATTCCTTTTGAACATGACTGACTACAAACTTATACTCATTGTTTATAAAATATACCCTTAAGAAAATCAAAAAAAAAAAGAAAAAATAACAAAAATTTTATAATCCAATCCCAAGCAATAATCACATCTTCACGTCGAGTCAAGGGGCTATAAAGTCCGTGTATTTTCAAACATTTTTAATTTCATCTTGAAATTGTTTTTTCCAATTACTTAGGCTTGCTGTTGAAATCTTTAACATATCAGCAATAACGGCATTTGTCATTTTTGGATTCTTCTCTTTCATTTTGGCATATTTCTTTAAAATTCCAATTTTTGTTGCGTCAGAAATTTTATTGCTGACAGAAAAGCCAAATTTGCGCTTCCATAAAGTAATTGAAGCTCTACAAACGCCTAATTTTTTTGCAATTTTATCATCGAGTTCATGGATTAAAATATTTTGGAGTTTAGACTTTTTACATTTGCTTTTTATTTCATCAAATTGTTTCAAAATCTGACGTTTTTGCTGATCAGAGTAAACTTTGTTTTTGGCATATTTGATCGAGTTCCTTTTGTAGAGAACAATTATACTCATCTTTGTCAGCATTTTTAAGTTCCTTTTTCCATTGTCTCAGTGTGCTTCCTCCAATATTTAAACTTTTCGTTAATTCAAAATCTATAATTTTCGGATTATTTCTTTTAATTTCACAATATTGCTTTAGTTTTTCCAATCTTTGTTGATTTGAATGTAATTTTATGCTTCTGCTTAGTCCAACCTCTTTTTTCCAATTTTTAATTGTGTTAATACCGACACCGATACTCTTTGCGACTAAGCAGAAGCATAAAATTACATTCAAATCATTTCCGCTATTTCAAAATCTGTGATTTTTGGATTATTTCTTTTAATTTCACAATATTGCTTTAGTTTTTCCATTTTTTCTTGCTTTGAATACAATTTATGACTTAGTCCAAACTCTTTTTTCCATTTCCAAATTGTATTAATACCAACACAAAGGCACTTTGCAATTTGATTATAATTTTGTCTCCTTTCTTTTTTAGAGTGTTTTCCTTTTTGCTTAAATTCATCATTCACTTTAATGAATTCTTCAACAATTTCACGTTTTTGCTGATCGGAATAACCATTTTTGCTGCGTCTTTTTATGTGTTTTGTGCCATTTTCTTGCACTTTTTGACATTTTTGTCCATCAATGCAATCATTTTGATCAGTTGAATCAGCTTCAGCTTCTTCAATAAATTCATTGTCGTCTTCTGACCAATTTTCAACAAACATTTCATCAAATCTTTCCCTTATTTTTCTATTGGCAAAACTTTCAAAATGATCAGAAAAGCTTTGTTCATTTGGATTGGGCTGATCAGTTGATTTATTCTCAACTTCTGTTGCCTGTGTTTCCATTTTATGCCATTCTTTGGTTTCTGTAAATTCTGGCACCTCCGCGTCCCAACCTTTTCCAAAGATTTCATCAAATGTTTTATTTAGTTTGGGTTCATGTCCGAGGTCGCCTACAGAATTAGCATTTTTGATTAAAAATATTGTTGAAATTATAAAAATAATTAATAGCCAAAATTTCATTGACAGAAATTCCTTAAAAAATTCTTTAATTTTAATGAAAATGTTAATCATTTTAGTAATAAACTAGTTTTTGTCAATAAAAAGTCAATGTTTATTAATCAATGCTTAATATTGGTTTCCTGAAAAGACCAAATCGTTCGAAACCAAAATTCTTTAATTAAAAGGTGAGCAATTACAGGCAATTTATTTTGCTTAGAAAATCAAAAATAGCTACTACTCTAGTTTGTATTCTATATTTTCTCAAAATTTTTTTTCATTTTGTATCATTCAAATGCCTTAAACACTTAAAAACTTCAAACTACACGATTTGTTCAAGGTTTTGGCGCTTTCCGATTACATTTTGAGCAATACTTCAAAAGCCTAAAATTGTTACACGTAAACCCGCTTATATGCAATCTCGTTGAATTTTATTTATTTGCTTTATTAAAAAATATTGATTGAAATAGTAATTGCAAAAGTGATTTTTTTAATTCGTCTTTTTTTGCATTTTTGTTTTGAAACTGATTTTCTAAAAAGGTTTCGAATCATAATGAGAACCCATGATAACTAATTTTAAATCGAATAATCCAAGAACAACAAGATTTTATTAAATTCAGCTTCCCGAAATAATTTTGGGGTCCAGTTTCAACCAGTGATGCCCGCTTCCGGATTAAAGATTTTGTTTTTTATCTTTTCTTGAACTTTAACAAGTTCAGAGCAGAATAGTGCAAATTTGAGAATGGCTGGAGGGGCGGTATTATTTTATGGGGTGCTCAATAAATAAATGTGTCTTTTCAACCCCCTCAGGGGATGGACAAAAACTAATGTAAGAGTTACAAAACAACTTTTATAATCTGACTTTTTAATGGTCACTTTGGTGCCTCGGGGTTGGGTTTGAGTGTTACGTTGCAACAAAAGTTCGGGCGGACCATGGCCATGTTACACCGGACTACCCGAATCCCAAAAGTCAAACCCAGATGTTTTTGATCAATAATTTCCGTTGTTTAGGCGACATTTTCCTTCCCTTAAGGCAAATTTCTAAAAACAAAAATTTTAAATTTTGGGCCAAAGATTGGATGAATGAAACCGATGGGTGAAAGGAAAGGGCAAATTGGAGGCGAGTCGAATGAGTCAGAAAATAGTGAATGTGCCTAAATTTGTGATTGATTAATTGTTGAAAAATAAAAATTGTTATTGTATTTGGGGAAGGAATCTTACTTTGGGTCCGGGAGACAATCAATTTTGGGGGTCGACCTAAAATACCACAAAACTGAAGAAGTGAGGAAAAAAGCGAAAGGAGATCCGTGTTCGTAAAAAAAGCAAATGGTGCGCTTTTCAACAGTTTTTTTGTTATAACTTCTTTCAAAGCTAACCAAATCAAACAATTTTAGTATTAAGCGATTGGACAGTTCTCAAAAAAGTTATGGCCAGAAAACACTTTTTTGGCCACAATTGGCCTTTAATGTTTGGCCAATTGCTTAGCTATGAGCAAACTCAAACATTGCAAAAATAAATAAGTGGATTTGTACAAATACTCAGTATAATAGGGCAATGGAAATCGAATTAATCGTCCATTTGAAAAACGAAAACATCTGTCGCAGTCGGCTGGAAATTACAATTTTGTGCCCTCAAAGATGCTGGTTTTCTTCACAAAATTTAATTTTCCATCGATTAATACTTTTTTTTTGAGATTTTCAACAAATCGGCAATGGTACAATCACTCATTTTTGGATTCTTCCCTTTTATTTTGGCATATTTCTTCAAAATTTCAATTTTTGTTGCATCAGAAAACTTTTTTTTGCTGACAGAAAGGCCAAATTTGCGTTTCCATCGAATAATTGTTCCTCTACAAACGCCCAATTTTTTTGAAATTTTATCATTGAGTTCACGCATTGAAATGTTTTTGAATTTGGCCTGCTTACATTTGCTTTTAATCTCATCAAATTGTTTTAAAATTTTGCTTTTTTCTAACTCAGAAAACTTAGACTTTTTTTCTTTTCTTAAGCCCAATTCTTTGATCCATTTATAAATTGTTCTGCGACTTACACCCAAATCATTCGATATTTTTGACTCAATTTGATTCCATTCATTTCTGGAATATTTTCTGTTTTTCGTATAATCTTCTTTCATTTCACGGAATTTTTGGATAATTTCACGTTTTTGCTGATCAGACTCAATTTTTTCACATTGATTGGAATCATTTTGCTGTCCATCAACACTTTCATTTTGATCTGGCGCTGAATTGTCTTTGTCTTCCGACCAATTTTCATCATAAATTTCATCAAATTTCTGTTTCAATATTTCAGCCTCAATATTTTTCTGATCAGAAGTGATTGGAGCTTGTCCGTCTTGAACTTCTTCTTTAACATGACGACAGTTCAAGTCTTTTGAATCATTACTTTCATCATCCCAGCCTTTTCCAAATATTTCATCAAATGATTTGTTAAGTTTTGATTCTTGTCCGCTGCCTTCGCCCACAGAATTAGCATTTTTGATCAAATTGGTCGCAAAAAATGAAATAATAATTAATAGCCGAATTTTCATTGCCTGCAATTCCTTAGAAATTTTTTTTTAATTTTATTGAAAATGTTAATAATTTTAGTAATAAACTGGTTTTTGCCAATAAAGTCAATGTTTATTAATCAATGCTTTATATTGGTAAACGGATCAAGAAAAATGGAAAAAGTTTAAAAAGGGTTCATCAATTTACTCACCTTGATTTTTGGCTTCTTTGTCCCGTTCTCATAGTATAGGGTCGAAAAATTCAAATAGTGGAGCAGTTCGAGCCCGGGGGTTTGGAATTGGTCGAATTATTTTAAAAGAATTTTCTGTGTTTTAATCAACTTTTTGATGCTAAAATCCTAAAGTTTCTCCAACTTTGAACTAAGAGAAAATTTTTGAACTTCTTGTGCAGTGGTTAACAAGACATGCATTAATATAAATAATTTAAATTGTATTTTCAACCCTTCACTATGGGCGCGGGCTAAAAAAGCCCGGATTTGTGTTCCCCAACCCTAATTACCTCCCCTCCCCCTGGTTAAGTGTTTTAGCACAATCAGATTGAAAGTTTCAATATACTTAAACGGCTAGAGATTTGAAAAATATAAATAACAAATTGATAATTAAAGAAAAACACAAAGAAATTTTGCGAAATTTGACTTTTATTAGCAGTTGTTGTCTTTTTAGATTTTTGGAAACTTTTTTAATTAGGTAATAAAACTTAAGGCAATTTAAATTTAGGAGCTTTATAGGCACTAAAGTCTTTCAAAATAGGCATATAATTCTGCCAATTTCTGGTTAAAAAATTTTTATTTTAATTTATTAAAATTTCTCTTTCATTTAAAAACGCCAATTTTTTTTTGTACAGTACATAAAACATATTCAAATTGCCAAAAGTTGCTTATCTAAATTTAAAAGTAGGCATAACCATGCAGAGTAAAAACAGACCCATCAAATAGTATATTTAGTGCAAAATTTGCAAAAATTGTTGATCCTCAATAAGCGAATGGAAAACGGCTGAAGGCGTTTTGGTGATGAAAATTGGTCCAAAGTTGTTAATTTTTGAAACATTTCGCCAAGGAATTATTTGCGGAAACGGGAAAAAATGCCAAAATAAAAATTGCGGGAACGGGAATAAAAACATTCTATCTTTGCCAGTATATCTGAACGCGCCATCGTTTGTGCACCGATTCAAGACGTTCTGATCAGTGATAGATATGGGTTAAAAGAAGGATTTTTACAGAATCTATTTGTGCATTGATTCTATAAATTTAAATCAATAAAAATGGTTTTTGTGTGTTGAAGAAGGGATAAATGTATTGGGTGAGAGAGGGTGACGCGGTCATTCACATGAATTGTAGAATAAATGGGTGGGTTTTAAAATTTAAAGAATTATTAATAAATTGCAGGCAAGAAAAGTTTGGTGATTATTATCATTCTTTTTAACATTGCGTGAAGAGAACCCTCGATTTACTCTTCAAAATTTCCGGCTTTTTTGGCCCGCTCCCATGCCGAAGGGTACAATTTAAATCGGTTGGGGTCGTTTCGGCGCGACCGGTTCGGCGCGATTTTTTCGGAGCGTACCGTTTCGGCGCCGCTCGTTTCGGCGCCGCTCGTTTCGGCGCGACCAGTTCGGCGCCCACACAAAAAATTTATTTTGTCGCCGACGAATCATATTAAAGAAAAAATGATTTTAATTAGAATTATTCACTTCAATTCTATTTCCTAATGTTTTAGCATGCACCATCAAGACTTAAAGCTGGTCTTTTAAACATCCGAATAAGCTTTTTGGCAAAATACAATAAATAAATATCAAATATTAAACAACAATAATCGATCACGCATCCATAACGCAATTTTGAGCAATTTTTGAAAATTAAGCAAAAAACGGCTTTTTTAAGTAACTCCAAAGCCGGAACCGTTTCGGCGCCGCTCGTTTCGGCGCCGCTCGTTTCGGCGCGACCAGTTCGGCGCCCACACAAAAAATTTATTTTGTCGCCGACGAATCATATTAAAGAAAAAATGATTTTAATTAGAATTATTCACTTCAATTCTATTTCCTAATGTTTTAGCATGCACCATCAAGACTTAAAGCTGGTCTTTTAAACATCCGAATAAGCTTTTTGGCAAAATACAATAAATAAATATCAAATATTAAACAACAATAATCGATCACGCATCCATAACGCAATTTTGAGCAATTTTTGAAAATTAAGCAAAAAACGGCTTTTTTAAGTAACTCCAAAGCCGGATAGAATAACTTAGTTAAGTTAGAGACTTAGGGGTTCGTTAGGCTTAGGCCTAAGCTAGCTTAGGTTTAAGCCTGAGCCTAAGCTCATTTGCGCTCAATATTTCGCTATTTTTCCGTAATAAATCCATATTTTAAGCTTTGTTCTTGAGAAAAATGCAATATTTTAGGCATCTTCAGGCACTTTTTCCCAAAATTTCTTTAATAAAAACGAAAATGTAGCCTTAAAATTCAAAAAAATTTTTCAAACCAAAAATGTACCCCTAAAAAATGACTTTTTATTTGACCAAAAATCCCCCCCCCCCCCCAAAGATTGACATTTTCCCTAAAAATTTTTTATTTATATTTTTTATAAAATTTTGCAAAACATGTGAAAACTAGTACATTTTCTATTCTGAGAGAAAAATTAGTAAAGATAGGCGAATTTTGAATCGTTTTTACGCAAAAATTGACTGGATTTGGTCAGTTTTTGCACATTTTAATCAATATTTTGGCACTTTTTGGGGTTTTTGATCAATATTTTGGCGTTTTTTGGTCAATATTTTAAGTCAATATTTCGCGTTTTTTAGTCAATATAAATCTCGGCTCTAGTCATTGCACCCAAATAGGTGTGAATCTTTGTAAAAATAACAATAATTGCTTTAAAAATAAATATTTGTTTTTTTAAAAAAAAATTAGAGACCTTGACAAGAAAAATTAGAAATATATCGTCATTTTTTTATAAAAAATTATTCAGAGAACGATCAAATATTGGCAAAAAGACAATTTTTTCAACTTGAACCAAATCTAATATTTATGTTCATTTTTTCTTCACAGCATTAAAGTCAGATAGGTATACAAAATCAACAAGTGAAATTCAAGTTTTCATAATGAATTTTATACAAAGAAATTGACCATTTATTCAAATACTCCCCAAATTCGAGTTGCCAATTTTTGCCGCGGCATTCTCTTCCCCAGAATGTCTATCGACAGAATTTGGATAAATTTGCTGTCGTTTAAATTGCTTTTTCCATTTATACAATGTGGCTATGCCGATGTTAAACATTTTGGCAATGTCCTCGTTACTCTTTTTGTCTTTAATTTCATAATAAAGTTTCATCAATTCCTTTTGTTCGTTATGGGTATGTGGTGGTTCTGTAAAAGAATTTTAATTAATATAAATAAATAATGAAATAAAATTGGGCTTGAAATACTCACTAGTTTGGCCAAGTTCACGTTTCCAATTGTAAATTGTTACAAAAGTGAGGCCCAATTCTTTTGCGACAGATTTATCAATTTCGTGATCATAAGAGTTTTTGAATCCGGCCCGCGTTAATTCGGTTTTCATTTGATCAAATTTTTCTACCAAATTTTGTCGCTCATTTTTTGGATTTCTCTGACTTATGCCAAATTCTTTTTTCCATTTATATATTTTTTTGCGATTGACTTTTAAATGTTTTGCGATTTTATTCTCAATTCGAGTCCATTCTTTTGTTGAATATTTTCCTTTTTGCTTAAATTCGTCTTTTATTGAGAGGAATTTATCGATAATTTTACGTTTTTCGTTTGAAGTAATTTCTTTCATTATTTCGCTTTGTTCTTCCCCATTTTTGGTATTATCAGAGTGGTCAGACTCTGTGAGAGGAGGATTCTGATCAGCTGAATTGGGTTCAATTTGTCCAGAGTGATCAGACTCTGTGAGAGGAAGATTCTGATCAGTTGAATTGGGTTAAATTTGTCCAGAGTGATCAGACTCTGTGAGAGGAAGATTCTGATCAGTTGAATTGGGTTCAATTTGTCCAGAGTGATCAGACTCTGTGAGAGGAAGATTCTGATCAGTTGAATTGGGTTCAATTTGTCCAGAGTGATCAGACTCTGTGAGAGGAAGATTCTGATCAGTTGAATTGGGTTCAATTTGTCCAGAGTGATCAGACTCTGTGAGAGGAAGATTCTGATCAGTTGAATTGGGTTCAATTTGTCCAGAGTGATCAGACTCTGTGAGAGGAAGATTCTGATCAGTTGAATTGGGTTCAATTTGTCCAGAGTGATCAGACTCTGTGAGAGGAAGATTCTGATCAGTTGAATTGGGTTCAATTTGTCCAGAGTGATCAGACTCTGTGAGAGGAAGATTCTGATCAGTTGAATTGGGTTTAATTTGTCCAATTTGGGTGTTCTGCCGGTCGATTTGGTGATGGACATTTTGTCCAAAGTTTGTTTGCCGCGGCGTTTTCAAATCTTCGGCTTCACTTTTGTCCCACCAGCCTTCTCCGAATATTTCATCAAATGTTTTGAGTTCCAATTTTACGGATTCGGCTTTGTCCATGGAATTTGTTGTGAAGAATGCCAACAAAATTAAAACCCAAAATTCTTCCATTTTATTTGGGCAAAAATTCTCTGAATTTTGAAAGATTTATATGAAATTCTAAATATTTAATAACACAGAAATTCGATATAGTAAATTTGTCAATTGTTTTTGTGTTAAAGAACTCTAAAAAAATCTTAAAAAGAATAACAATATTCAAAAAATTTTTTAACATTAATAAATATTATCTAGTTTTGAAATTCTTTGGAAAGTAATAAATGACAGCCCCCAATTGAAATGGGCATCCACCTAAATCATATTCTTTAATAATATTGACTAAACCTTTTGAACCGGGACCAAATCAATATTCTTGACATCTCATAAATATTTGCTTTGTCCAACGAATTTGTTGCAAAAAATGTCATCAAAATTAAAACTCAAAATTCTTCCATTTTGCGCAAAAAAATCTCTGGAAATTCCAATAATAGGAAATTTGTCGACAATTTTTGTGTTTAAAGAATTTTAAATTTTTACTTATTAAATATTATTTACTTTTATAAAAAATGATTGATAGTAATACATGACGGCCCACAATTTAAATGGGCATATAAATCATAGTCTTTAATAATTATGTATCCCACTCGTAATCAATAAATTCCTGACATTTCTTCAATTTGTTTCCGATAAACCATCATTTTATAAAAATTAATTGTGAAACCAAATGAAAAATTATTAAAATATTTTATAATTAATTTGTCTTGGAGGAAAAACGATATTTTTTTCGTTGCATTTCCTCGAGTCTGATATCTGCACATATTTATTTCAAGCTTTTTCAGATTTCCGGACCTAAAAATGTCAAATTTTGATTCGAGTTGATAACTCGAAAATTTGATCAACTCTGATTAGGTTCAATTATTTTGATTCACTTAAGAAGATTGGATCATCTGAAGAGGCCTTTTTTTGTCTGGTCTGATCAGGCTTACTCAACTTTTTGGTCATTGATCTGTTTGCGGCTTTTCTGATCGAGATCAGAGATGGTCAGAAAATCTAGTTTAAAAAAACAAAAGATTTTTAACGGAAAACACGGAAAGATGGAATTCCGACCATCTCGGATTCCGATCAATCTCTGGTCATGATTTGAATTTGGATTCTAGCTTTGAGGGGACCTCGAATAAAATAGCCTAAGCGATGGGGGGTGGGGGGTCAAATTAAATTCAAATGACCCTTTGAAGCTAAAATTTTAAATGATTTAAAAGCGGAAATTTAATAAAAACATATTTACGCAATGTCAGGAATATTGATTTGGCCCAGGTTCAAAGGGGGAATATTGATTCGGGTGAGATAATTATTAAAGAACATGATTTATATACATAAATATGCTCATTTCAATTGTGGGCTGTCATTTTATTACTTTAACCAGTTTTTTTCTCAAAGCTAAATTATATTATATTAATATTGTAAAAATTGGAATTTTTTTATTAAATTGTAAAAGTTAAGTAAATTTTTGAGAGGAATTCTTTAACACAAAATAATTTTAATTAGCGGTCCCTGCTGGGTTTTTTGTGAGGAAAATGTAAAAATGATATTGTGGTTTTGATTGATCTATTATATATAATTGAATGTTAATAATAATTTAGTAAGATCAAGTTGTGAAAGAAGAGGAGGATTTTTGAAGAATTCTGGGAACAAAAGTCGAATTGTTTGGGTTTAGACTTGGGTAGGACTAAATGAGTGTGTTTGAAAGACACCTGTTAATGATCAGAGGTTGAGATTCCGGCCGGGTTATCAGAAATAAAAATGGGGTGCATTGGTAAGACAAACAACAACAAGAATATTGGGGGGCCTCTAGTTGAATGTTTCTAAGATTTCGAAACTTTACGGATTCCCGGAAATTCCTAATCAATCGCATTTTATAAAAAAATTTAATAAAATATTTACGCAATGTCAGGAATATTGATTTGGGTGAGATAATTATTAAAGAATATGATTTATATGAATAAATATGCCCATTTCAATTGTGGGCTGTCATTTATTACTTTCAATTTTTTTTATCAAAGCTAAATAATATTTAATAAAATTTAAATATTTATTATTTTAATTTGAGAAAATTTTTGCGCAAATGGAAGAATTTTGGAAAATTTTCCCATCGAATTTTCATTTAAATTTATTAATTGTTAAATTCAGAGGTTTTTGCCCAAATAAAATGAATGAATTTTAGATTTTGTTTTTGGTTTTATTCTTCGCAACAAATTCACTCAAAAAAGCCAAATCCGTAAAAGTAAAATTGGAGCTCAAAACATTTGATGAAATATTCGGAGAAGGCTGGGGGGACAAAGATGAAGCCGAAGATTTGAAAATGCCGGCGCCAACAAACTTTGGTCAAAATGTACATCACCAAATCGACCGACAGAACGCCCAAATTGGACAAATTGAACCCAATTCAACTGATCAACTTGGACAAATTGAACTCAATTCAACTGATCAGAATCCTCTCACAGAGTCTGATCACTCTGGACAAATTGAACCCAATTCAACTGATTAGAATCCTCTCACAGAGTCTGATCACTCTGATAATGCCAAGAATGGCGAAGAACAGAACGAAATTACTTCAAACAAAAGTATTGCTGAAAATGAGCGAAAACGTAAAATTATCGACAAATTCCAAGCAATTAAAGAGGAATTTAAGCAAAAAGGAAAATATAAAAATGAATGGAATCAAATTGAGGAGAAAATTGCTAAACATTTAAAAGTCAATCGTACAAAAATATATAAATGGAAAAAAGAATTTGGCTTAAGTCAAGGAAATCCAAAAAATGAGCGAAAAAATTTGGTAGAAAAATTTGATCAAATGAAAGCCGTGTTAAAACGGGCCGGGCTCAAAAATGCATATAAAGGTGAATTAGATAAATCTGTCGCAAAAGAATTGGTCATAAGTGACGCAACAATTTACAAATGGAAACGAAAACTTGGCCAATCCAGTGAGTATTTTGAGCAGAATTTAATTATTTATTTTAATTAATTAAAAATTCTTTTACAGCACAACATAAATACTCCCACAGCGAACAAAAAGAATTGATGAAATGTTATTATGAAATTAAGGACAAAAACCTTAAAATTAGTGATGAAAACATTGCCAAAATGTTGAAAATTGGAAGACGCACTTTGTATACATGGAAAAAGCAATTTAAACGACAGCAAATTCATCCAAATTCTGTCGATGGACATTCTGCGCAAGAGGATGCCGCGGCAAATGTTCAAGAAATTGGGAACTCGAATTCGGGAAGTATTTGAATAAATGGCAATGATTTGGAAAATAATGGATAGGCATTTAGATTTAAAATATGTTTTGACATATAAAATTTAAAATCTTTCTTTTTTAAATTCATTTTATAAATAACTTTTTACATTCGTTACACTTTTAAATTGATAAGCAACTCTTTATTAAGTAATTTAATTTTTAGTTCAAAAAAGTTTAAATTGATAAATATTTCATTAATCTTCATTTTTTCTCCATATTTACTTTTTCGTTCCGTTTGGCGCTTTTTCTAAAATTGTGAAGGTATGAAAAACAACTTTCTGAGTTTATCCTCAAAAGTCCAAGTTCATCCTCAACGATGACCACCTCAAGTTAAGAATTTTATAAATTATCGGTGATTTCTCCAACCAAAAAATGAATTTCAAAAAGTTAGATTCAGTCCAAAAAAAGATTTAAAAAGGCGGAAATAATTAAAAAAATGTTTAGACATTGTTTACTCCTCCATAGATACTCACGGAAGTCATAAGAAATCATTTACCTAGGTCGGGGTTGGAACAGGGATGCGATCGGCAAAACACAAAAACGTGGAAAACCGAGTTCAAAAACGTGGAATAACGTGGAAATTTTTTAAGCCTTTAATTTAATGGAAAATTGTTCGAACAATCATTAACTAGCAATTTTTGGGCGGCATTTACAACAACTTTAGAAATTTTCATTTTTTTGATGCTTCTTTGTTCATCCAAACCAAATTTCGCATCCAATGCTTTCTCCTCGTCCAGCACTTCCATCAGATGCCCCCGCGGGCATTGTACCACCTGCAATGGGACACATAAGCAACCAATGATCAGCGAGCACTTCTCGTTCGCTCCCGGCGCTGGTCCCTACCGGAATAAAAATATACACTCCCTAAAGATGGCAGTTCAAAATGGGGCGCCAATCAAATTGAGCCCTCTCATCGGCATTTTCCGTCTTTTTCCAATTGCGCATCTAACACATCCATTGAAGCAATTCGCCTTAACAAATTTTAATTTAACCAAAACCATATTGCCAATGTTGTCCACGGTGAGAGGAATTTAGTACCAAAGCCAGTATCATTTCAGTCCAGAAAAAATAATTGCACCCAAACGAACAATCAATTGACTCAGATCAGATAAATAGTCTTTATTTTTTAAAATTTTCATTTTAAATGATTTATTATAAAATTTTGTTTAATTTATGTGAACAAGAAACATTGCAATAAAGGAAATAGCCCTAAAATTTTTTTTATTTATATTTTTTTTATAAAATTTTTAAAAACAAATGAAAAATAATACATTTTCTATTCTAAGATAAAAATTAATGAATTTTGAAGGTTTGCACGCAAAATTAGACTGGATTTGGTCAGTTTTTGCACATTTTTTAATCAATATTTTGGCACTTTTTGGGGGTTTTAGTCAAGATTTTGGAAGTTTTTGGTCAATATTTTAAGTCAATATTTCGCGTTTTTTAGTCAATATAAATCTCGTCTCTATTAATGCATGCCTTGTTAAAAACCACTGCACAAGAAGTTCCAAAATTTTAACTTAGTTCAATAAAAAAACTTCAGGATTTTAGCATCAAAAAGTTGAGAAAACACAGAAAATTTTTTAATTGAAGGTTTTAACACAATTCCATCAAAATCTTCAAAAAAAGTTTTTTGCCGGACCCTCTCCAATTTTGAAAAAGTTCAAAAATGGTAGCCAATCTGTTAACAAATTGAGTCAAAAATTCAAAATTTTCTCGGCGGCGCCTATCGGCACCGCCGACCCCCCCCCCCCCTAAAAGTGAAGCAGAATTTGCAAAAAATTATTTTATTTTTAAACTAGGATTGCTCCCCGAGCCTTCGACATGGCCAACCCCGAGACCTCCCTGGCCCCCGATTTTCCCGCCCCAAGGGGTCATCGGAGAGCAACTCTATGTTGGACCTAAATTTAAAAAGTTTTGTAAAAGTCTTGGGTTTTGGCGGTCAATTCTCGAGTCTCAGAGTCAAGTCTCGGGTACAATATAAAGCATTGATTAATAAACATTGACTTTATTGACAAAAACCAGATTATTATTAATATTAAAATAACATTTTCAATAAATTCTTAAGGAATTGCAGGCAATGAAAATTCGGCTATTAATTATTATTATTTGCAACGAATTTGATCAAAAATGCTAATTCTGTAGGCGAAAGCGGACACGAATCAAAACTTTACAAATCATTTGATGAAATATTTGGAAAAGGATGGGATAATGAAAGTAATGATTCAACAGACTTGATCTGTCGTCATGTTAAAGAAGAAGTTCAAGACGGACAAGCTCCAAACACTTCTGATCAGAAAAATATTGAAGATGAAATATTGAAACAGAAATTTGATGAAATTTATGATGAAAATTGGTCGGAAAACGAAGACAATTCAGCACCAGATCAAGATGAGAGTGCCGATGAACAACAAAATGAGTCCAATAAATCTGGAAAAATTGAGTCTGATCAGCAAAAATTGAAAATTATTCAAAAATTCCGGGAAATGAAAAATAATTATCGGGGAAAAAACAAACGCGCACACTCAGCCAAAGAATGGAATCAAATTGAGTCAAAAATATCAAATGGTTTGGCCCTACATGTACCTGTCATAGCTAGTTAAATAAAATATTTTGATTAGGGAAACCGCTTGCAGCTACACTAAGACTTGAATTGCCCCAAAATCGCTCTAGTTAATAGTAAAATTACGGTTCAGAATGTATCCACAATTCTTTTACAGAGAAGCAATATTTAATTCCACGTTCCATATAATGCTAATAAATAAATCAATACAATAATTTTATGAGCATCCAAATATACATAATTTTTTTTTCATTAAAATAAATATGAAAAATTTATTATTACTTTTAATTCCATTCTATGCAGTATATAAAGTTCAAAAGGCTGATTCGGTAAAACTAAACAAAACTTTTGATGAAATATTTGGAAAAGGTTGGGACGCGGAGGTGCCGGAATTTACAGAAACCAAAGAATGGCATAAAATGGAAACACAGACAACAGAAGTTGAGAATAAATCAACTGATCAGCCCAATCCAAATGAACAAAGCTTTTCTGATCATTTTGAAAGTTTTGCCAATAGAAAAATAAGGGAAAGATTTGATGAAATGTTTGATGAAAATTGGTCGGAAGACGACAATGAATTAGTTGAAGAAGCTGAAGCTGATTCAACTGATCAAAATGTTTCCATTGAAAAATTGCAGGAAAATAGCACAAGACTCATAAAAATACGCAAAAATGATTATTCTGATCAGCAAAGGCGTGAAATTGTTGAGGAATTTATTAAAATGAAAAATGAATATAAGCAAAAAGGAAAATATTCTCATAAAGAATGGGATCAAAATAATTCTCAAATAGCAAATAGTATCGGTGTCAATCATTTCACAATTAAAAAATGGAAAAAAGAGTTTGGACTAAGCATAAAATTGCATTCAAAAAAAGAACAAATGGAAAAACTAAAGCAATATTGTGAAATTAAAAAAAACAATCCAAAATTCAAAGATTTCGAAATAGCGGAAAGTTTAAATATTACAAAAGGAACACTGAAACAGTGGAAAAGGCAACTTAAAAATTCTGTCAAAGATGAGAATAATTGTTCTCTACAAAAGGAACTCGATCAAATAAGCCAAAACAACGTTACAAAGTCGAAGTTTTCTGAGTTAGAAAGATGTCAAATTTTGGAACAATTTGATGAAATAAAAAGCAAATGTAAAAAGGCAAACCTCAAAAACTTTTCAAAGAATGAACTCGATAAAAAAATTGCAAAAAAATTGGGCGTTTGTGGCAGAACAATTTATGAATGGAAGCGCGAATTTGGCCTTACTGTCAGCAAGAAAATTTCTGATGTAACAAAAATTGAAATTTTGAAGAAATATGCCAAAATAAAAAGAAAGCATCCAAAATTGACAAATGCCGTTATTGCTGAAATGTTAAAGATTTCAACAGAAAGCTTACATAATTGGAAAAAACAATTTCAAGATGAAATTAAGAATCTTTAAAAATATTCGTACTTTTTTGTATGTCATTGACTCAACGCGAAAATGTTATTTTTGTTGTGGATTGAATCATAAAATTGTTGTTATTTTTTCTTTAGTTGATTTTCTTATTAATATATTGTATATAATGAGCACCAATCAGTTTTATAAATTCAGCTTCTTTTTTTTTTGCTAACAACAATTATGAAAGATTGGTGCATAAAAGTGCCAAACAAATAATTAAAACGCTGAAAGACGTATCTAATTTAATCGAAACTTACTCGAATTTTTTCAAAATTCATTTATTATGGACACCAAAAATTTGTTTTCAAATAATTTTTTTTTAATTTTATATCATTCATTTATGTAAACAACAATCAATTTTGGGCCGTATTCTTCAAAAAAATAAGCATGACTGTTGTACTGTAGAATCATAAAACTCTGTTTTGATGAAATAAAAAGCAAATGTAAAAAGGCAAACCTCAAAAACTTTTCAAAGAATGAACTCGATAAAAAAATTGGGCGTTTCTAGAGCTTCAATTATTGGATGGAAGCGCGAATTTGGCCTTACTGTCAGCAAGAAAATTTCTGATGTAACAAAAATTGAAATTTTGAAGAAATATGCCAAAATAAAAAGAAAGCATCCAAAATTGACAAATGCCGTTATTGCTGAAATGTTAAAGATTTCAACACAAAGCTTACATAATTGGAAAAAACAATTTAAAGAGTAAATTAAGCCCCTTTGAAAATATACGGGCTTTTTATGCCCATGACTCAACGCTTTTGATTTTATTCATTAGTTTGTGTGGTGCTTACTTTTTTAGTTATGTGTAGCGTGTGGTTTTTAGGCTCGAAAAATCTCGAAATAGACGCCTAAATAGGCGAGAAAAAGTGCTAAAATAGGCTCCAAAAATTGAGGTGACAAGCAAAAATAGGCTCGAAAAATGTGTGTAAAAATAACAATATTTACAAATTTTTTTACTTGTTAAATTTTATAGGCATATCCGTAAACTTAAGTATGACTCTTTTTTTAGATCGGATTTTTAATCTGGTGCAAATTATTCAAAATATATTAAACAACCAGCTAACAAAAAAATATTATTAATATTTTTAAGTGCTTTAAAAATAAGTAAAAAGTATTGTAAATAAATAGTAAGGTTATATGGAAAAAGAAAATAAAAGTGGTATAAATTTTTCAACATTTTTAGACTTGTTAAATATTATTTGGAAATAAGATACATCTCGAGATTGTCTAATTCGTAAAGCACATTCTATTATCGGCAATAATGATTTTGTAAATTCAAAATGTACGTTCAACATCAGTGGAGGTGAGTGGGGCGAATTTGTGCAACGGAATCAGGTAGAGGGCAACATTTACAATCCGTATTTTTCCAAAATGAATTAAAAACTTCCATTGACTCAATGATCGACATTCCCTAGGCTCCAATTTGTTATGGCAAAAGTCAGCTTCCCATAGTTTGAGAACATTTACTACAAAGTTTATTCCGGATGGGTTTTCGTCATAAAATTCATTTTTATCCTCAATAGATTTTAAAGTAATTTTTAAGCCCAACCTCGGTTTTTATATTGAGCCTTCAGTGGCTTTTTGATTGGTCAAAATTGGCTTCTGGGCCTTTTTGAAAATCGTCGGGGGCTGTCACACAAAATTGACGTCGCCGGACGATTTTCGTCCGACAATTTTCGTGGATAGCTAAGTTAGTCACACAAAACCAATGATTTTCGTCGTTGGGTGGTCAACAATTTTCACAATCGCAAGGCATTTATTTCCTCACAAATATGATTCATTGAATAAACTTCCTATTCATTAAATTTTTAAATTAATTAAAATTCCATACACCCAAAACAATCTGCATTGTTTTCAAGCCTTAAACATGAGTACAAACTGATATTCATTGTTAGGGCCACAAATTATATGGACAAAAAATCTCGAAATGTGGCCATAAAATATGGATGAAAAATTGTAAAATATGGCAAAAAAATTGCAAAATATGGACAAAATATGGAGAAATTTTTTTTTCAAATATTGCAAAAAATGGGCAAGATTTTAGAAGTATAAGAGAATAAAAAATGTTTATATGCAAATTAACGGCATTTCAGAGAAAATTTTTGAAAATAAGCAGAATTTAAAAATTTTCTTTTTTTTTGTGGCAGAATTTTTTGTCGCGAATAAGTCATTTATGGGGTGCATTTTTTGAAAATTTTTAATTGATCCTTAGGTGCATTTTTTAAAAATTTTAAAAAAGTCGATACTTAGGGTTGTATTTAGAGACCGGACCAAATACAAATATTTGGAAAAATATTTCGTATTTGTACAAATAGAAACAAATATTTGGTCCAAATATTTGTTTGGTCAAATTTTTGAAAACCCAAATATTACCAAATACCAAATAATGACCACCAAATATTTAAAAAAGCATCAAAAAATTACGGTATTTTTTAAATTTTGGTCGCAAATCTCTTAACAATTGAGTAAAAATTCCAAAATTTTCTCGGCGGCGTCTATCTGCACCGCCGACCCACTAGTGCTGCACGAGAGTCTCGGTCTAGAGTCTCGGGTACTTGGTCTCGAAAATCGAGACTTTTTACACCCCTAAAGATACATTTTTGTTGAGAATTTGTTTAGAATTCTAAGCTTAAAAGATTTGAAAAACATAATCGGCCTTGAACAAAATTTCGGTTGAATTTTAAACACGATTTTTATTATTTGAAAATTTTTGGAGCTAAAATAAAATTTTTAGTGAATTGTAAAAAAAATTTTCAAAAAAGTCTTGAGTCTCGACTTGAGAAAAGTCTTGGGTTTTTCGGGTCTCGGTCTCGAGTCTCGGAAATTTTAGGTCTCGTGCAGCACTACGACCAACCCGCCTCCTCGCTTAATTTTAAATCAGCTACATTATTTGGTATTTGTACAAATATTTGGGTTGGATTTGACCAAATAGTACCAAATACAAATAATGACCAAATATTTGTTTGGTCTGGATTTCCGGTCTCTAGTTGTATATTTCGTTTTTATTGCATTTTTGTTAAGGAATATTTGAAAAATGGCAAAATATAGAAATATGGAAAAATATGGAAAATATGGATTAAAAAATGGGCTCTAGAACAGGGCTGGGCAAAATCGGAAAATAAAATCCGAAATCCTGAAATTTCCGAAACCCTAAAAATCCGAAACGATTTAAAATCCGAAAACCCGAAATTTCCGAAATATCCGAAACCCTAAATCCGAAATTTTTTCAAGCGTAATTTTTTGTATTTTTGATTTAAAAAAGGTTTTTTTTTCTATCTTATTGGCGAAATCCAAGGACAAAAATTTCACAATTTTATCGATTTTTGAATTTTCAAAATGTAATTTTTTTTTGCGAATCTGCTTTACTTTTAGGGGCGTGGTCGGTACATTTCTGTTAGTCAACAGCAAAAAAAAAAGAAGATTTCTCAAAGTCGATATAAAGGTGTTTCTAGGGGTTTTTCGGGGTCGTAGGATCCAAACGAACCACGTCCCCAAATTCGGACAATTTCAAGGAATTTTTTTTCCAATTTTCCAAAAAATTTTATCTTTGATTTGCACTGTGCAGTAGGGTTCGGACGGGCGCCCGGGTCGGGCGGGCAACGGGCCGGGCGGGCGCCCGACTAGGAAATATTCGATCCGGGCTAAAGCCCGGTATTCGCCCGGCTAAGCCCGCCCGGACGAAAAATCAAAAAATATTCGCCCGGCAAAGCCCGCCCGGAGGAAAACCCAAAAAATATTCGCCCGAAAAAGCCCGCCCGACCCTTTTTGGGTTGCCCGGAAAAAAGCCCGCCCGGCCCCAGACCGATTATCCGAACCCTACTGTGCAGAATAAAGAATATTAGTTTTTGGCGGCATAAATACAACGATGTTTTGCAAAAATCTCATTGAAAATTGATCGACATTTCGACGTTTTTAATGAAAAAATGTAAAAAAAAATTTTTTTGGAAATTGTTCAAGTTCGGGTTTGGGATTTGAATTCGGTCGAAATGCAAGTCATATTCGGATTCTACCCTAGGAGTGTGTTTTCAAGATTAAATTTAAAAAATGTTCTGTTGTCACATAACAGAAAAGTACCGCGTGGTCGACGGTGCCGATAGGCGCCGCCGGGGAAATTTTTCGAAAATTTTAACGATTATCCATTTATTTATTTATTCCGGGCATTTTTCATTTCTTCAATTTTATTCCGGGCATTATCCTTCCCTTTATTTTTTGACTGGGCTTTAACAATTTATTATTTAATTTTAAATGTTATTGCAATAATTTAATTTTTAAATATTTTTTGTCGTAATTTTAATTATTTAAATAGTTTTAATTCAGACATAAAAATTGAAAGTGGGGGGAAGAGTTGGTTAATCGGGATCCGGATCCGATCAGAAGTGATTGGGGGGGGGGTGGGTGAGGGGTGATCAGAGATGTTGGGTAACAGCCCAAAAGATGGGAAGGACCGCCCCCGGAACAGTTGTTAGTTGGGGGAAAACAATTGAATGGGGGGGGGGGGCGGGGGGGGAAGAACGATCATTGGTCAACACCAGGGATGTGCTCTGGTCGCCTTTTTAAAAACCAGAAACCAGAAATCAGAATTCTGGTTGCCTAAAAAAAAATCAGAAACCAGAAAACAGAATTCTGGTGTCCAAAACGACCAGAAATTCTGGTAAATCAGAAAACCAGAACAGAAATTTTTTAAATATTTTTTTAACGAATGCATTTTTCCAAAAAGTTCAATTTTTAGTCAATTTTTTAGATTTTTAACATTTTGGTAAAAAAATTTTCTAAAAATTTTGTGGATTTTTAATTTTTCAAAAATGCAATTTTTTTTTTGCGAATTCTGCTTCTTTTGAGGGCGCGGGTGAGTCGGCGGTGCCGATAGGCGCCGCCGAGAAAATTTTGAATTTTTGACTTGATTTGTTAAGAGATTTACAACCAAAACTTACTAAATATGGTACTTTTTTTTGAAGGTTTTTAGGAATGGGAGGGGCCAGCGGCGGAAATTTTTTTTGAAAAGTTAACAAGATTAGTTAAGAAAAAAATTGGTCCAAAATTTCGTAATTTGGCCGGTTTTCCATTGAAAAAGTCTGAAAATATTTAAAAAATCAACCAATTTCTTCCAAAACTAACCGTTTTCTTAAGAAAATTTGATCAAAAAATGGCATAATGTTTATGCCAAATTTGATAATGAAATGTATAAATTTCTGATTTTTTTCTGGTTTTTTCTCTAAAAAATCAGAAATCAGAAAACAGAATTCTGGTCACCTTTTTAAAAACCAGAAATCAGAAAACAGAATTCTGGTGCCCAAAATGACCAGAAATTCTGGTAAATCAGAAAATCAGAACAGAACAGAGCACATCCCTGGTCAACACATTGAATGTAATTCTCCGAAATGTTTATTCGAAGAAGAGAAAATTAAACGCCGCGAGTCAGAAACTCTCGATGAATGTGTGCCAGTTATTGAAGCGCCGACTGGAACATCAGCCAAAGTATGGAAAAGTTGTGATAATAATAAAAGTCAATAAATCGAAATTTACAGGAGTTTTCGATACGGGATGAAAATGCGACTCTTTTACTTCCTTATGAGTATCCAATTGTGTGGCACACGTTCCAACCTTATTGTGCAAAATTCTTTAAAAAACCGCCCGGGTCCAAGCCATTTTTCCGCACCCTACCGTAAAGTCCAGAGAAAATCGAAAAAAAATTTACACGTCGGGGATCTGAACCCCTATTAGAAATATTAAAATGGCCATATCACTCACCACTACACCACAACCAAACGGAGGTGTACATCAAAAATCCCATTCTTAGGGGGTGTAAAATCCAACCGAAATCCGAAACGGCTAAAAACCCGAAATTCCGATTTTCGGAACCGAAATTTTGCCCAGCCCTGCTCTAGAAGCTCCAAACAAAGCTAAAAACATCATTTATGGTATTTATACGCTGTTCCGAGTGCGCAAAAAAAATATGGATTTTCATATACAAAGTCCAAATAATTTCAAAGGTTCTTAATATCATCTTTAAATTGCTTTTTCCAATTACGAAGGCTGTCTGTTGAAATCTTTAACATTTCAGCAATAACGGCATTTGTCTTTTTAGGATTTTTCCCTTTTATTTTGGCATATTTCTTCAAAATTCCAATTTTTGTTGCATCAGAAAACTTTTTGCTGACAGAAAGGCCAAATTTGCGTTTCCATTTAAATATTGTAGCTCTGCAAACGCCCAATTTTTTTGCAATTTTCTCATTAAGTTCATTCTTTGAAAAGTTTTTTAGTTTTGCTTTTTGACATTTGCTTTTAATCTGATCAAATTGTTTCAAAATTTCACGTTTTTGCTGATTAGAATAAACTTTGGGGTGGGCTATTTGATCGAGTTCCTTTTGTAGAGAGCAATCATTCTTGTCTTTGACGGCATTTTTAATTTCCCTTTTCCATTGCTCTAGGGTGCTTCCACCAATATTTAATATTTCCGCTATTTCGAAATCACTAATTTTTGGGTTGCCTTTTTTAATTTCACAATATTGCTTTAGTTTTTCTATTTTTTCTTGGTTTGAATGTAATTTTATGCTTCTGCTTAGTCCAAACTCTTTTTTCCATTTTACAATTGTGTTAAGACCAACACCAATACTCTTTGCTATTTGAGAATTATTTTGATCCCATTCCTTTCTTGAATATTTCCTTTTTTGTTTATATTCATTTTTTAATTTAATAAATTCTTCAACAAATTCAAGCTTTTGCTGCTCAGAATAAATATTTTTGCGGTTTTTTATGAGTTTTGTGCCAGCGTCGCCATTTTCTTGCACTTTTTGACATTTTTGTCCATCAATGCAATCATTTTGATCAGTTGAATCGGCTTCATCTTCTTCAATAAATTCATTGTCATCTTCCGACCAATTTTCTTCAAACATTTCATCAAATCTTTCACTTATTTTTCTATTGGCAAAACTTTCAAAATGATCAGAAAAGCTTTGTTCATTTGGATTTTGCTGATCAGTTGATTTATTCTCAACTTCTGTTGTCGGTGTTTCTATTTTATGCCATTGTTTGGTTTCTGTAAATTCCGGCACCTCCGCGTCCCAACCTTTTCCAAATATTTCATCAAATGTTTTGTAAAGCTTGGATTCTTTTCCGCATTCGTCCACAGAATTAGCATTTTTTATTAAAATTGTTGCAAGGAATAAAATAAGAATTAATAGCCGAACTTTCATTGCCTGCATAAAAATATTATGTTTTCAAAAATTATTGAAAAGGATAATAATTTTAGTAATAAACTAGTTTTTGTCAATAAAAATCCAATGTTTATTAATTCAATGCTTTATATTGATTCCTGAAAAGATCAAATCGTTCAAAGCTAAAAATAATCAATTGCGAAAATAAAAGAGAAAAATCCGAAAATGTGAGATTGTGACATTGCTTATTTGTTGAAAATCTCAAGAAAAAAAATAACTAAATGGAAAAAACAATTTAAAGAAGAAATTAAGAATTTTTAAACATATACGCATTTAATGTGTTTAGACTCAACGCGAAGATGTTTTTTTATGGGGTCGAGTAAGTAATGCTAAACAATTAGAAAATTCGTAAAAAACTAATTTTCATTGGCACTTTTTCCCGTTAAGCTTTTTAAAAGCGAAAAACAATTTTCTTTACCCAACTAAAAATTTGATAGAAAAATTGAACAAATATTTGTGCCAGCAATAAAATCTTTTATTTCACGGATTTTTTGGATAATTTTACGTTTTTGCTCATCGGATTCAATTTTTACACATTTACACGATCATCCGATCATAAGTCAAGGTTTAACGCCAAATTTATTTGTCTCAAAATTTTTTAACGCTTAACATTTTAAACAATTATTTTTTGTCTTTTTACATTTTTTTGCAATTATCAATTTTGTTAAACACTTCTTTCTTGTCATTTAATTTTTACGTAATTTAAACTTTCTTTCTCAAAGATTAATTAATTTCTTTTGCTTTTAAAAAGTTATTAAAACAATTCTTTCTTGCCATATATTTTTCAAGCAATTTTAACCCTTCCACTACAAATACAAAATTGTTTTGAAATTCATTTTTCTTTTGATTATTCTTTTTACTGATTTTAGGCAAAAAACAAAAACATTACTCTTTCCTAATTGAATTCACTAAAACTTTCATTTTTTCCCAGCCTAATGAACCCGAGCACAGGGTGACTTAGCCTTAAGCTAAACGAACCCCAAGACAGATGGTTTAGGCCTAAGCCTAGCGAGCCCCAAGCTCAGGGTGGCTTAAGCCTAAGCCTAGCGTGCCCAAGCTCAGGGTGGCTTAGGCTTAATCTTAACGAACCCCATGCGCAGGGTAATGAACCACAAGCCAGGGTGGCTTAGGCCTAAGTATAGCGAGGCCAAGCTCAGGTGGCTTAGGCCTAAGCCTAAGCCTAAGATTAAGGTGGCTTAGGCCTAAGCCCAATAAACCCCTAAGCTTTGGCTGACAAACTCCAAACCATGTTAGCTTAGGCCTAAGCCTAACGAACCCCAAGCTAGCGTGGTTTAGGCCTAAGCCTAGCGAGCCCCAAGCTCAGGGTGGCTAGGCCTAAGTTTAGCGAGCCCCAAGCTCAGGGTGGCTTAGGCCTAAGCCTAGCGAGCCCCAAGCTCAGGGTGGCTTAGGCCTAAGCCTAGCGAGCCCCAAGCTCAGGGTGGCTTAAGCCTAAGCCTAGCGTGCCCAAGCTCAGGGTGGCTTAGGCTTAATCTTAACGAACCCCATGCGCAGGGTAATGAACCACAAGCCAGGGTGGCTTAGGCCTAAGTATAGCGAGGCCAAGCTCAGGTGGCTTAGGCCTAAGCCTAAGCCTAAGATTAAGGTGGCTTAGGCCTAAGCCCAATAAACCCCTAAGCTTTGGCTGACAAACTCCAAACCATGTTAGCTTAGGCCTAAGCCTAACGAACCCCAAGCTAGCGTGGTTTAGGCCTAAGCCTAGCGAGCCCCAAGCTCAGGGTGGCTAGGCCTAAGTTTAGCGAGCCCCAAGCTCAGGGTGGCTTAGGCCTAAGCCTAGCGAGCCCCAAGCTCAGGGTGGCTTAGGCCTAAGTTTAGCGAGCCCCAAGCTCAGGGTGGCTTAAGCCTAAGCCTAGCGTGCCAAAGCTCAGGGTGGCTTAGGCTTAATTTAACGAACCCCATGCGCAGGGTAATGAACCACAAGCCAGGGTGGCTTAGACCTAAGCTTAACGAACACCTAGCTCAGGGTGGCTTAGTTTAGCCTATCGAACCCTAGCCAGTGTGGCTTAGGCCTAAGCCCAACGAACCCTATCTAACTTTCCACAGTTATTCTATTACGCTTTTGATGTCACTTAAAAAGGCGAATCAATTTTAGTGATAAAGCTAATAAATAATATTATTACGAATTTTAAAATATGTAATTCACAATTCTATGTATCGCAGAGAAAAAATGCCCAATTCCACGTTTCTACAATGCTAATCAATAATTCCATACAATACATATACCTATTTACAATTTTATAAGCATCCAAATATCAATATTTTTTTCATCAAAATAAAAATGAAAATATTATTATTATTTTTAATTCCATTCTATGCAATATATAAAGTTGAAAAAGCTGACTCGGTTAAACTGAACAAAACTTTTGATGAAATATTTGGAAAAGGTTGGGACGCGGAGGTGCCGGAATTTACAGAAACCAAAGAATGGCATAAAATGGAAACACAGACAACAGAAGTTGAGAATAAATCAACTGATCAGCCCAATCCAAATAAACAAAGCTTTTCTGATCATTTTGAAAGTTTTGCCAATAGAAAAATAAGGGAACGATTTGATGAAATGTTTGAAGAAAATTGGTCGGAAGATGACAATGAATTTATTAAAGAAGTTGAAGCTGATTCAACTGATCAAAATGATTGCATTGATGGACAAAAATGTCAAAAACTTCAAGAAAATGGCACAAAAGTCTTAAAATGCCGCAAATATAATTATTCTGATCAGCAAAAGCGTGAAATTATTGAAGAATTTATTTCATTAACAGAAAAATATAAGCAAAAAGGAAAGCATTCCAAAAAAGAATGGGATCAAAATAATTCTCAAATAGCAAAGAGTATTGGTGTTGGTCTTAACACAATTGTAAAATGGAAAAAAGAGTTTGGACTAAGCATAAAATTACATTCAAATCAAGAAAAGAGGGAAAAACTAAAGCAATATTGTGAAATTAAAAGAAATAACCCAAAAATTAAAGATTTCGAAATAGCGGAAATTTTAAATATTGGAGGAAGAACACTGAAGCAATGGAAAAAGGAACTTAAAAATGCTGTCAAAGATGAGAATGATTGTTCTCTACAAAAGGAACTCGATCAAATAAGCCCAATTTATTCTGATCAACAAAAATGTCAAATTTTAAAACAATTTGATCAGATTAAAAGCAAATGTAAAAAGGCAAAACTCAAAATTTCAATGCATGAACTCGATATGAAAATTGCAAAAAAATTGGGCGTTTCGAAACTACAATTACTTTATGGAAGAGCAAATTTGGCTTTTCTGTCAGCAGGAAAAAGTTTTCTGATGCAACAAAAATTGGAATTTTGAAGAAATATGCCAAAATAAAAGGGAAGAATCCGAAAATGACAGATGCCGTTATTTCTGAAATGTTGAAAATCTCAAGAAACAATCTATATAAATGGAAAGCTCAATTTAGAGAAGAAATTAAGGACCTTTAAACATATACGGATTTTGTGGAGGGATTCAAGACTTTCACCCACAGATCTCTATTTTCCACATATATTTCCGATTTTTTGTGGCGGAAGCATTTCCATTTTTGATTTTTAAATTGCTGAATTGTACCTTCCAAATACGTTTTTTTTATGTTGAACTATTTGTAAAATACATTTGAATGTTTTTTTGGGTTAAATTTGCAATAAATTCTATTAAGGAAGTTGAGTCTTTTCGTGGGCTGCTGGAAAGTTGCGGTCCAGCATGAAGTGAAGGCGTTGATTCCGGTTGTTGAGTGGTTGCCTTTTGGGCGTATGCAAAAAACCGAATAAGGTTTTAAGCTATAACTTTTTTAAATAAAAACGAATCGGTTAGCTTACGCTTGATCAAAGGTTCAGCAAACGGAGTGCTTCAGAATGAAATCAATTTTATTGGATTTGCTTGACTAATGACTGAGTTAAGACTTGTCGCACCAAACCGGCCAGCGCCAAACTGTCCCGATCCGTTCCGATACCCTTAAATCGATTTGTCTCCTTAAAAGCTGTTGATTGATTTCTGATCAGAAGTCAAGGTTTAACGCCAAATTTATTTTGTCTCAAAATTTTTTAACGCTTAACATTTTAAACAATTAATTTTTGTTTTTTTACATTTTTTCGCAGTTATAAATTTTGCTAAACACTTTGTTCATGCCATTTAATTTTCACGAAATTTTAAATTTCTTTCCCAAAGGTTAATTAATCTTTTGCCATTAAAAGTTTTTTCAGGTATTAAAAAAGAAATCAAATCTTTCTGCATTTGCGAAACACATTCATTGAATGATATTAATGATCAGGATTTGCATCATCCAACACTTTTCGGTCGATCGATCTGATCAAAGAATTATGACAAGGCCGGCGATTGCGATGGCCAAAGCGAACATAGAATTGCCGGCATCGCCTCTGATTTGTGAGTGCACCAGGAAAAAATCAGTTTTAGCACATTTTTAATCAATGTTTTGGCAATTTTTTGGGGTTTTTTTGGTATTTAAGACAATATTTCACGTTTTAAGTCAACATCCGGGCCCTAATAATGACAATGGATGTTAATTGATTTCTTTAAACACTTTTGATCACAAACTTATCTTTTCGCATTTGCAGACAACTTTTTTCATCCAAGGACATTCAATGAATGACAATAAAAAAATGATCAGGATTTGTTTGCATCATCCAACATTTTTCGTTTGATCGATCTGATCACAGAAGTATGACGAGGCCGGCGATTAAGATGGCCAAAGCAAAACTAGAATTTCCGGCATCGCCTTGCGGTCCTCGCCAGCAGAAACCGTTGCTGTTGCCTTTCTTATAGGCCACGCATTTATAGCCGCTTGGGCACCGATTGCTGTCCGAACAACCTTTGAAATATATAAATGTTTATTCTGGAATTCGGCCCCGCGGGGGTTTTCGTTTTTTAATGATGAAAGTGTATGTATATCTGAGAGGAGAAACTTTACAAAATGTCGTCGTGTCGGGGCTTTGGGTCGAATAAATTTTGTTTATTTTTTGCTAGAAAAATGAAGGAAATTTGGCGCTTAGTCGATCAGCATCGAGTTTTGACATTTTGGAATATAATGGGCCTCTAATTATAATGCTCCTATTGTTTATAATTAATAAACAACTCAAAAAGACATACCAGCGTCGCGTTTTCGACTCGGGGCTTTAATGTCCACGGGCACATTGCCCTTGTAGCCGTTTGCGCGCCATCCCGGAATTGGGCATTTGGCGTATGGACTCGTGTACACTTTGTTACAGCAGTTTTTGAAGGTGCAACTTTTGCAATTGGAGCACACTGTGCTTCCATCAGAGGGCGAAGTTCGGGTATCTTTGCATACACCGTCAAGGTTACAAGTCACAGCCCCATCGGACATACCCTACAATTTGGGCTCAATTGCCTTCAGTGACTCCAAAATGTGTTGAGTATTTAAAAATATCGAATTCATAAATTTAAATGATTAATTTTTCCTTTCATGAAGCCCAGACAAAAAATTTCACGCACTAAAAACAATTGTATAAAAGCAATGCCAGCAAATGTGGAGACGAGCATTGTTGGCAGTGCCAATTTCATCGCTTTGCGTTATATAAAAATGGATGGAATTTTTATTGGCAAATTTTAAATTTTAAATGAAACTTTTGAAAATACTCCTCGCTTAAATAGTGGCCAAAAACTGTGAATGGTTATGAATAAACAAACAAAGTTTGGTGAACGCTCTCTGGCAAAAATAAGAATTTGCATTATTTGACTCCGATTTTCGCCCTCTTTTTTGATTTGTCCAGCCGTTTTCCATTTGCTTATTGAGGATCAACAAAAGCAACCACTTTTTTTTTGCAAATTTTGCACTAAAAATACTTTTTGTTGGGTCTGTTTTTACTCCGCATGGATGCCCATTTTTAAATTTAGATAAAAAACTTTTGGCAATTTAAATAAATTTTACTTCAAAATCTGATACTAAAGTGTTTTTTTCAATGGAGACTAAGTTGTTTACGGCTTAAAATCAACAAAATACTTAGATTCAGCACCTAAGAAAGCCTATAAAAGTTGTTTTGGGTGTTCGGGGTCGAGGACGAAAATCCCGACTAAAAAAGTCGGGGTTTGGATACGGGGCTCAACCCTACTTAATATCCATTAAATTTACACCTAAAATAATTTTTATTTTTCAAATTTTAAAATATGACTAACTGATACTCATTGTAACTCAATATACTTTTAAGAAACCCAAAAAAAGAAAAAATAGCATCAATTTTTATTTCCGAGCCAATAAATTGCGCTTTGAGTCAGTGGCATACAAAGTACGAATATTTTTAAAGATCTTAATTTCTTGATAACAATTGTTAAAAAAATTTTTTACTGATAAAATTTTATAGGCATATCCGTTAACTTAAGCAAAAAATGTATTCAATTTATTTCTGGTCAGGTTGGGGGCAACATTTACAATCCGTATTTTTCCCGTAAAGAATTTGACAAAATTTGGCGATTTTTTCGAGGCCAGGATTTTTAGTGACAATGTCAGAAAATTTTTGCCGAATAACATTTTGCCTTCTCTCCGACTGCTTGATCCATCTGATGAAGTTTGAGAACATTTACTTGAATAGAAATGCATAAATATAATGGAGCTTTAGCAAGAATTCCGGGTTTACGAAATGCCCATAGTGGCAGATTTACAAAACGCCCCTTGATGGCGGAATTTACGAAGCGACCCAGCATGTTCATGAACCAGTGACTCGCCGACCAATGACCAACGCCCGGACAAGCCGGGCACATTGCCCGGAGCGATCATTGAGCACCGAAGAGAATACGGACGCCCCCTCCCCCTTTGTTTCCTGACTATAAAAACGTGATCAACGCCCTTTTCGGGCAATTTCAACTAGTGTTAGGCACGGTACGGTATTACCGCGGTATTTTTCGGTATTACCGCGGTATTTTTTCGGTATTACCGATTCGGTATACCGACCGAGAAAATTTAGGAGATTTCGGTATTTTTCGGTATCGGTATTTTACCGAAATACCGATACCGAAATTTTTTTGGGATTTCGGTTTTTTTTCGGTATCGGTATTTTACCGAAATACCGATACCGAATACCGAAAAACCCCATTTGCCTAACACTAATTTCAACCTCACCTGACTTTACTTTCGTTTTTTACTTTAAATTTCCCCGTAAACAGGAGATTCCCGTCGCGTTAATTTAAAATTCCCGTTCCCGGAATTTATTTTACCGGGTCTCTACTAGTGTTCGGTCGGTACGAGAAAGTACCGACAATTTTTTTTCGGTACTTTTCGGTACCGGTACTTTTTCGGTACTTTACCGAAAAGTACCGACCGAACCTTTTTGGACTTTTTCGGTACTTTTCGGTACCGGTACTTTTTCGGTACTTTACCGAAAAGTACCGACCGACCCTTCTGGCCGATCACTAGTCTCTACTGCAAACCAGGGATGAGGGGGGGGGGGGGGGGGGGGGGGGGGTTACCCGAAGCCCGATGAGCCGAAACCAGACCCGAGGTGTTTTGGGTCGGCCCGACCCGAGATCCGGGTTTTGAGGGGAGGGGGGGGGGGGGTGGGGGTCGGCGGTGCCGATAGGCGCCGCCGAAAAAATTTTGAATTTTTGACTCAATTTGTTAAGAGATTTGCAGCCAAAAACTGCAGAATTCTCAATTTTTCGTTAAGGGGAGGGACCGATTTATGTTATTAAATTAAAAGATTCGCTTCCTCCAAACGCAATAAAATAAAAATAATATAAGAATGTTGAGCCAAAATCAGAACAATTTAAGATTCGATCCCTCCAAATTAGTGGACATATTTTATAAAAATAACAAATTGGGTCTTGCTTTATCCATCCAACTCAATTCATTAGAGCTTTACAATATTTGTTGTTACGGAAATTGTCCTAGAATTTTAGAAATTTTTCTCTAAGAATTTCAATGGAAATAAAAAAATCAAATCAAAAGAAAAACTGCCGTATTTAAAATTTTGGTTGCAAATCTGTTAGCAAATTTAGTCAAAAATTCAAAATTTTCTCGGCGGCGCCTATCGACACCGCCGACCCCCACCCCCACTCCAGAAGCCGAATTCTCAAATGTTTTGCCTCATTATTTACCAATTTATGATTTTACCTATTAGTTTTGAATTTTTTGGCTAATATTTTGAAGAAAAAAAAAACCCGATGAGCCAAAACCCGGTCAATCTTGTGACCTTTGAGCGCGGAGAAATTTTTTAACTTTATGCTATTTCAAATCAAATATTCGCTATTCGCCCGATATTCAGGCTTTTGTAATTCTTCAATAGAACTCAGTGATCGATTAAACGATTTGATGCACTTTTTGGAATTTTTGTCCATCAATGCAATCATTTTGAGCAGTTGAATCCGCTTTAGCTTCTTCAATAAATTCATTGGGCCAATTTTCATCATAAATTTTAATAATAAACTAAGCCGTTCAAAAACTGATTTCATCGCTTTTCCGCAAAAATTCTTGATCGTGTTGTGATTGAGTCGTAACCCACTTTGCCAAGTGGATTACGACAAGGGTGGGTTCAGCTGCTTTAGCAGTTTTTGTGATTTTTTGAAAGTCGAATGCTGCTTTTATGTTGAAATGCTGCTTTTTTGGCTTTTCAGGAGCTTTGTGGACTTTTTGCCGATTTTTTCTGAGGTTTTTGAAATATTAATGAAAAATTTTTAAAAATGCTTGTAAATTTTATTAGGCATATGTTACTTAAATGTTACATTTAATGTGATTTCGACTCAAAAATGCAGTAAAATTGAGTTTTGTATGCTATTTAACAGTTTCAGAGATGTCCAACAATATAATATTTCTTCCTTTATATAAATTGAATTAAGGGTGCCGTTTGCTGTTTTTTGTCTACTTTCGAAGTCGATTAGGTTTATTGGGAAAAACATCACATTCTTTCCAATTTTGGTTGCAGACGTGATAAATTAGGATTTTCTGCGAAGGATCTTAAGATAAAAAATTTTTACATTATTATAAATTTTTGAGAAATGATTAGCTTGGCCGAAAATTTAATTATTGTCATTTTTCAAATGGTATTTTTTGGAAAATGGTGAAATAGGTACAAAAGGTAAAGCACGAGCCTATTTTAGACGCAAAAACACCAAAATAAGATTTTTAAGTCCAAATAGCCTCAAAAAAAACCTCGAATTTCTCAACATATACAAACAGATGACAACTAATTTACTTTTAAGAATCAAAAAACGAAAAATAACAAAAATTTTCAAAAATCCGATCCCAAACAATAAACATCTTCACGTTGAGTCAACGGGCTATAAAAGTCTGTGTATTTAAAGATTCTTAATTTCTTCTTTAAATAGCTTTTTCCAATTACTTAGGCTGTCTCTTGAAATCTTTAATATTTCAGCAATAACGGCATTTGTCATTTTTGGATTTTTCCCTTTTATTTTGGCATATTTCTTCAAAATTCCAATTTTTGTTGCGTCAGAAAATTTTTTGCTGACAGAAAGGCCAAATTTGCGCTTCCATTCATAAATTGAGCCGCAACAAACGCCTAATTTTTTAGCAATTTTCTTATCGAGTTCATTCTTTGAACCGCTTTTTAGTTTTGCCTTTTTACATTTGCTTTTTATTTCATCAAATTGTTTCAAAATTTCACGTTTTTCTAAATCAGAAAATTTTGACTTTGTTTCTTTGTTTAGACCCAATTCTTTGATCCATTTGTACATTTTTGTGCGACCAACACCCAAACCATTCGATATATTTCTCTCAATTTGAACCCATTCTTCTTTTCTGGAATATTTTTTGTTTTTCTTATAATCTTCTTTCATTTCACGAAATTTTTGGATAATTTCACGTTTTTGCTGATCAGACTCAATTTGCTGTTCATCAACACTCTCATCTTGATCTGGCGCTGAATTGTTTTCGTCTTCCGACCAATTTTCACCATAAATTTCATCAAATTTCTGTTTCAATATTTCAGCCTCAATATTTTTCTGATCAGAAGTGTTTGGAGCTTGTCCGTCTTGAACTTCTTCTTTAACATAACGACAGTTCAAGTCTTTTGAATCATTACTTTCATTATCCCAGCCTTTTCCATATATTTCATCAAATGATTTGTAAAGTTTTGGTTCTTGTCCGCCTTCGCCCACAGAATTTGCATTTTTGATCAAATTCGTTGTAAAGAATCGAATAATAATTAATAACCAAACCTTCATTGCTTGCAATTCCTTAAGAATTTCTTTGAATTTTATTGAAAATGTTAATAATTTTAGTAATAAACTAGTTTTTTGTCAATAAAAGTCAACCTTTATTAATCCAATGCTTTTATTGATTTCCTGAAAAGATCAAATCGTTCAAAGCCAAATTCTTTCAATAAAAATAATCAATAATTACAACGACATTTAATATGACAAATGATTTAGTTTTTATTTGGGTTAATTGCGTTCGTTCATAATTCCGCAAAAATCATTCGTTTCATTTTAATTTGACATAGTTTTTGAATGCTGCTTTGTGGGCTAATTGCGTTTTGTTAGTAATTAATGCTTGATGATCAATTTAGGGTTCCTCCCCGAACCCTCGGGGCGGGAAAGTCGTCGGGGTTGGCCGGGGTTGACAATGTCGGGGTTTTATAAAAAAAATTTGAGCGAGAGGGGGGGGGGGGGGGGGGGGATTGGCGCGAGAGAATTTTAGAAAATTTGCAATCAGCAGTTAAAAAATGGTGGTGTTTGCTTTTTAACTAATATTCTGTTTTAGACGGGAACATGAATCCAATCAAATTAATTTTTATGAAAAAATTCTCTTTTATTTGAAAACGCCAATAAATTTGTACAGTACATAAAATGTATCTAAATTGCCAAAAGTTTTTTATCTAAATTTAAAAATGGGCATGACCATGAAAAACAGACCGACCCATCAAATAGTATTTTTATTACAAAATTTGCAAAAAATTGGTTGCTTTTGTTGATCCTCCTCAATAAGCAAATGGAAAACGGCTGGACAAATCAAAAAGAGGGCGAAAATCGGAGTCAAATAATGCAAATTCTTATTTTTGCCAGAGAGCGTTCACCAAACTTTGTTTGTTTATTCATAACCATTCACAGTTTTTGGCCATATTTAAGTGAGGAGCATTTTCAAAAGTTTCATTTCGAAATTTAAAATTTGCCAATAAAAATTCCATCTATTTTTATATAACGCAAAGCGATGAAATTGGCACTGCCAACAATGCTCGTCTCCACATTCGCTGGCATTGCTTTTATACAATTGTTTTTGGTGCGTGAAATTTTTTGCATGGGCTTGACAAAAAGTTTTATCTATTTTTATTTATTTTATCATTTTGTAGATTCTAAAAATTTCTCAATTTCTCAAATTCTCAAATTGTAGGGTTTGTCCGATGGCGCGGTGACCTGTAACCTTGACGGGGTATGCAAAGATACCCGAACTTCGCCCTCTGATGGAAGCACAGTGTGCTCCAATTGCAAAAGTTGCACCTTCAAAAACTGCTGCAACAAAGTGTACACGAGTGAACTAACCAAATGCCCAATTCCCGGATGGCGGGCAAAAGGTTACAAGGGTAATGTGCCCGTGGACATTACAACCCCAAAAAAGCGTGACGTTGGTATGTTTATATAGATTGTTTAAATTTAATTTTAAAAATGTGCAATTTTTATCCTGATGCGGCTTCTGAAATTTTGACACGATTTTTTTTATTGACATTTTGAATGACTTTTGTTAAGGAAATTTTGAACAAGAACTTTTTATCCGCGTACGGATAATGAGCATTAATGTAAAATTTAAAGAGATGGAAAACTTTTTATAATCCAAATTAAGTGGCTTCCCATGCCCCCAAAAGAACTCCGTCCCCCAAGGGTTCAGAGCTATCAAAAGCTATTTTCAGGATGTTCTAAAACCAATCGGTGCCCGGACGGCAGTAAATGTGTGGCATATAAGAAAGGCGACGACAAAGGATTTTGCTGGAGGGCACCCGGGCTGCTTGAAAAAACTTTGATTGCTTTAGCTGCGGTCGCCGGCCTCTTCATATTTCAGTGATCAAATCGATCGATCAAAAGTGTTCGACCGAGACAAAAATGTGTTCATGCAATAAATGCATTATGTAAAACTTGAGAAATTATAAGGGTAACAACGCTTTTGTTGAAACCCCCCATCTTTCCAAAAAAGCGTGATTCTGTATGCCCAATTTTAATGCGCATAAATCAAAAGCAAATATGTAAAGGACACCATTTAAAAAATCAAAATTTTTCCACTCTAACAAAAAAAAAACTCAAAATTTTCCCATTTCGCTTGAAATATTTTTTGCTAACAATATTTTCGATGACAATTTATATCAAATTTCCGCTTTTTTGGTCAGCAAAATTGGGTTTCTATTTAAAAAATTTATTATTTTGTTCAAAGTTAAATGTTCTTAATTATTTTAGTGTCATGAAATGCAGAAAAATCAGAGCAATTTTCGCACCATATATTTCAAGAAATTTGAAATTCAAAAGTTATAGTCAATTTATCGAAAATTTTGAAATTTTATCCCAAAATTTAAGATGGGCAAATTTCGTTAATTTTGAGAAAAGCAAAATTTGGTCATGACTCCGCCCAAATGTGTCTGATCACTCCTCACATCATTTGATCGCCCCGCCCCACCAGTTTTCGTCTGTTATGAAAACCTTCTTATGAATCCCTGCTGTAATTGGAGATATGGGAACCGCCTAAGGGCATGCCCCAGTATTCATGGATTGTCCCGCAATCAGGACAGACACTTGCTTAAATGCAATAATTAATATTTATATTAAAAAAAATTAAATTAAAATTAGTTAGAACCAAATAACAAATATTATGTAAAAATTAAATAAATTATGTAAATAAACATTTGACCAAAATGAAAAGAACCCAAAGAAAATGAGCCCGAGACCGAAAAATTAAAGGAAAATGATGCAACAGCGATCTGATCTGTCGAGAAAAGTACAGAGAAACCGCAAAACCGCTAAACAGCGGACACATGCGGCTGAAAAGAATAGGAGCCAACCCACAAAAAGAGACATTGGACTTACAGCGGCCATCGAAAAAACGTTCGGCTGAGCCTTCGGTGGCTGAGGGGCACGAATAATGACAGGACGCGTGCCGGGCACGCTTTGAGTGAACTAAACTCGGAAAAGGAAACTCAAAAAGATTGGCTATCGCTGAAAGAGGTGATTGATGCTCAAAGGAATTAAGGAATTGGCAAAAATATGTTACATTTTAAAAACAGAAAAGTACTTTGTCATGGAATGAAAGAAGATGTCCATATTTAATTGAAACTTGTGAAAAATGCCAAAAAAAGAAAAATATTGCCAGGCCAAATGAAATCCGCCCAAGTGTCCCAATAAAACCAACCAAAAAACCGTTTGAACAAATCCACTGTGACTTAATGGGCCCTTTAAAAAATGGATGATGTGCAAGGTAATTCCCGACTAACAGGCCAAACATCCCAGATATTCTTCCCAAATTTCTTCAACTCGGGATGGGCCGAGACAGAAACGAAGATATTTAGAACGGAAGAGGTGCAAGAAGACGTTAGAAGTGTGATGAATTGAGGCTGAATATAGCGTGTTATTTCTCCCTTTGAGGAGTGACAAACACACCAACTTTATAATATAGGATTGTAATAAGGACGTATAGATTTTAAATGAAAAATGGGTGGGAATAATCTGCCAATCAATTTGATTTGCCACATTGTCAATAAAATAAAATTCTTGCACAAAAATCTATTATTAATATTTTATTTAAATAAATTTAGACAAATATGAACCTTCGACTATTAATTACTATTTTGCTTTTTGCAACGAATTTGATCAAAAATGCCAATTCTGTGGGCGAACGCGGAGGAGATCCAAAACTTTACAAATCATTTGATGAAATATTTGGAAAAGGCTGGGACGATGAAAGTAATGATTCAAAAGACTTGAACTGTCGTCATGTTAAAGAAGAAGTTCAAGACGGACAAGCTCCAAACACTTCTGATCAGGAAAATATTGAGGCGGAAATATTGAAACAGAAATTTGATGAAATTTATGATGAAAATTGGTCGGAAGATGAAAACATTTCAGCGCCATCACCGGATGATCTAGATCGGAAAAATTCTATGAAAAATTTGTCTGATCAAAAAAACTCAACTGATCAAAATGAGAGTGTTGATGAACAGCAAAATGAGTCCAATGAATGTGAAAAAATTGAGTCTAATTAACAAAAACATAAAATTATTCAAAAATTCCGTGAAATGAAAGAAGATTATACAAAAAAGAGAATTTATTCCGCCAATGAACATATTCAAATTGAAAAAAAAATATCAAATGGTTTGGGTGTTGGTCGCTCAACAATTTATAAATGGATAAAAGAATTGGGTCTAAGTCGAGAAAAGTCAAAGTTTTCTGAGTCCAAAAAACATGAAATTTTGAAACAATTTGATCAAGTTAAAAGCAAATGTAAAAAGGCAAAACTCAAAAACTTTTCAAAACATGAACTCGATGATAAAATTGCAAAAAAATTGGGCGTTTCCAGAAATACAATTTGTGAATGGAAGCGCAAATTTGGCTTTTCTGTCAGCAAAAAGTTTTCTGATGCAACAAAAATTGGAATTTTGAAGAAATATGCCAAAATAAAAGGAAAGAATCCGAAAATGACAGATGCCGTTATTGCTAAAATGTTGAAGATTTCAACAATAAGCCTATGTCGTTGGAAAAAACAATTTAAAGAAGAAATTAAGAACCTTTAAATATACGGACTTTGTAGGCCCATGACTCAATGCAAAGATGTTATTGATCGGATTATTCGTGAAATTGTTGTTATTTTTAGTTTTTTTAAATTTTCTTAAGAGTATATTGAATAGACTTATTCAGGGTGGTCATTTGTGCTTAACAAATAAAAATGTATTTAGTTCCGAGATTTATGCTTTTTTGGGAATGTTCTGAGTAAGAATATTTTTGAGTATAACTTTGAAGGAAAAAAAATAGTCTCCCCAGAACAAATTTCAGTACCCAACAAAACAATTCCTCTATAACTTTTGGGTTCAAAATTAAGATTTCTTTCTCTAAAAACTCTTGGTTCAAAAGTTGTTTTTTTCCATTATTTTTGAAAATTTTGATACTGAATTAATTAGTTACAATTTATCAACACCCAAACCAATATTACCTATAGTCCCGCTTATATTGTTGTTTTTGATTAATAGTTGCCATAGTTATATTAAAGATTTTATAAAAAAATAGAAAAATATTTTTTTTAACTTACCGGATGTCTTATAATAATTATAATTTTTTTTTTAGATAATAAATCATTAAGAACAAACTTCATTTTTTTTTGTTTATCTTCATCTAAAGAGTTGTTAGCTTCATCTAATATCCATAACAAGGAATCACTTTTTTTTTCTAATGCTTGTTGTAGATTTTTTCATTGCCTTTCTCCTGCGGAACCTGCCTCAAACAAAGTTTATTTATTAACAAAACAATCTTTTTAAAAAGTTTTTAAAAAATCTCCCAACAAAACGGCACAAAGAAATTCTATTGGTTTTGATAATGTTAAAAACAGAAAAAAATGATAGCTGATATTTTTTTGTTTTTAAAAAATAATCGAATGTTTTTTTATTTTTAATTCAAAATTTTTGATCGAATATTCATCGACATCATAAAAGCAAGAATAATTGAAAAAATACCTATCGCAACACAACTAATTCATCTTCAAAAATGTCTTTTAATAATATTTCTTAATGGATCAGGTACCCAAACAAAGCCATTTTCTACGAAGCTTTTTTTTTTGATTAGGGTGGGGTGTTGTGTTTTGAACAATTTTCTATTAATTTGTGAACAGGATGCGGTTGAGTCATATTGCTGTTATTATTACGCTTTGACCATCATTCCTTTAACTATTCTAAATATCAACTCTTTTGGATATTTTTGAATCATTTCTTTAATATTTCTTTTTCTAAGATTGCCTATATATTGAGAATGTGATACAAAAATTACACAGTTAAATAGCAAAATACTTAGGTTTTGAAAATACAAAATTAATTAACTACTATATTTACTATAGCTCCATCAACTAAAGGAATAGGGAAAAAAACAGTACGCTTTAGGAGGTTTGGGATATGAAAATTCAATATATAGTTTAAACAGAACAAAAAAACTTATATCTAATTTACTATATAATTATCACAATGTAAAAGAAATGCCTGACAAAGAGGTAACAAATTTATATTCTAAAAAAGCATATCCTTTATGTGATTTTTGAATCATTTCATTTCCTGTCAAAAACAAATCTGGCATACAACCTCCCAAGAATAGTTTTCATAATTATACATTTAATAATTGCTTGATTAATTGCAGTGCGGATTATCTATTCGGAACTTTATCTAAAATTGGTGATTGGTTTATAGAAATAATTGGCGAGCTCAAGACGAAAGTCGATGTATAGGGGGCGACGCCTGCCCAGTGCTCCAAGGTTAAGACGAGGGGTCTGCAACAAATTCTTCTGGTCTAAGAAAACCTATCGGATATTGTAGATCTGGCAAAACAAAAGGTATGTTTTTTAACAGAACTTTATTGAAAGTAACATCCTCTCCCTTAAACCCATCTCCACGAGTGCTTATTTTAATAAGTTTGTGATCATTATATTGCAAACTCAAGGAAAGCCCATCTATTTTTCATTCACAAACATATTCAATTTTCTCTATTTGTAATTTTTTTTTTAATCTATTGTCCCACCATTTCTTTATGAAGCCCAATAAAAGAGTTAGACAAAAATAAAATACTTGGCGATGAACGATAATTAATACTTAAAAAAAATGTTTTTCAATTATCTTTTTGCACAAAAGAAGATAAAGTGTCCGAACAGGCTCCTTGAAAACCAAAAATCGTTTGATTTGGATCTCCAACCATTCGCTCGAAGAAAAGATCAAAAAACTTGAGGACTGCGGAAAAACTAAAACTTTAATAAGTAGAATTATTTTTCTTTTTATATATAAAAAAATAGCAAGTTGCAGAGGTAATAGAAAAAAAATATGGTCTTAAGGCAGATAAAGTTTTATTAGATGAAAAAAACAATGAAGCATCATCTTTATATAAAATTGATCGACATCGTTTTTTGTCCAACAGCTGCTGTCTAGCATTACTTTTAAAATTCCTAAACCCAAAAATAATATTTTGTTCAGAAACAAAAAGCGACTTTCAAATATTATAACTATCTTTGTCTCCTTCCCAAACCGTAATAAACAAACGATTAGGAACAAGATAAGATAGCTCTCTTAATCGCTCACTAATTATATCAACTCTAAAATGTGTAAAATCAGTCTTTCTTTGACAACTGAATGCGAAAATAAAAAAATAAGATTTTGCCGTTGAATTAAAAAAATTAAAAAGAATAAATTGTTAAGAGTGAATGGTGGATGCCTTGGGACTAAGAGGCGAAGAAAAACTAAAAAAAGAATTATTTACAAACAATAAGATTTAATATGGTCTATATTAAAAAAAAAGAAAGAATACTTAATAGATCTTTTGGTATATTGATAACTCGTTTGGCTATTTTAGACATTTTAAATTCCAATCTAAATACAAAAGAAAAATAAACAACTTTTTTAAAATTTTCTATTATAATGAATTTTTTTTTATCATCAGAAACTATGCCAATTAAATAATTTATAAGAACTTTCTCTCTGCTTGTAATATTGGTTGTTAAACTTCCTTGTTTTTTCTCTTCTAATATTTTTAAAATATCGGCTAACAATTTTTTTTGTTCTTCTTCGTAATTTTCTTGATTAGTTTGAAGTGCTCCAATTTCTTTGTATCGATTTGATAATTCATTTAAAACCTGTGTGTGATAATTATTCAATCTATGTAAATAATTTAATAATGCTGTGTTTTGTTCTTCTAGAGTACTATTTAAAAAAATACTGTCATTTGATATTTTCATCAAATTTATATCACTACTATTTGGAGAGCAAGAGCTTTTGAGTACAAAATAGTTAATTTACCTTTTTTAGATATTAATTCTAAAAAAATAATAGATATTAATCTCTTTTTTTTTTATTAAAAAGTTTATTGAACAAAAATCTGATATGTTTTGTTGATTTGTTAACAAACTCCTTGGGTACCTCCAGGCGCCGAGATGGGAAAATTCACCATTAATTGGTTTTTGAATATGACTTGGCATTCGCGAATATATACAAGACAAAAAAGAAAAAAGAGATTTAAAGAAAGACCTTTAGAAAAATTATTGGATTGAACAAAAGTAGAAAAAAATAACCAAGAGTGGAAAAGAGATACTAATGTTATGCCTCAATGGGCTGGCTCTTGTTGGTATTATTTGTCTTAGAATTTCTTTGTGCCGTTTTGTTCGAAACAAAATTTCTGCTATTATTGATCAAAAAGAAGAGTTGGTTCCACATTATTGTTCTTTGCATCAAGAGTTGGTGGTTGAACATGTAAGTTTTCAAAATAAATTAAAATATATTTTTAAGTTTTATAAAATTGTGTTTTTATATTTTTGTTAGAATATAATTTTTATTAAAAATATAATTTATAAAATAGATTAAAAATATTCGCAAATATCTTGAAGACAATGATTTTTTAGAGGTAGAAACGCCGATTTTGGTTTCTGAAGCTTCTGGAGCTGAAGCGATTCCTTTTATAACATTTCATAATAAATTAAATAAAAACTTTTATCTTCGTATTGCAACAGAAATTCCGCTTAAACAACTATTGGTAGGAGGATTTGAAAAAGTGTTTGAAATAGGTAAAGTTTTTCGTAATGAAGGCATAGATGCTAGACATAGTCCAGGAATTCGAAAATAAGAAGCCCATCAGAGCCCTTGGAAAAAAATTTGTTATTTCTGGAAAAGATGGTAACCATCAGAAAGAGCCTGGAGGTACCCAAGGAAAAAAACTTAATAGATTTTTGAATAGATTCATCGTACCTTAATTTTAATATTGTTGAATTAAACGAAATTTTTTGTTTTAATTTTGTAAATTTATAGTTTTCTTGGTCTAAAGTTTCAAATTTTTCAAACTCTTCATCGAAAAATATTTCTCCTTATTTTTTAAGATTTCAGAATTTTCAAAGTGATAAAAAATTCAAAAAATATATTTTAAAGCGAAAAAACAATTTTTGTTTCTTGTTTGGTTTGAGTAAATTTATAAGAGGTGAATAACCTATTTTCTCGGAGGCGGCAATAAAAACGGGGAATACACCCCTAAAATCAATTATTATTCAAACTTGATTACTGACCAATTTTTTTAACAAAAATTATAAAAAACGTTTTCTGACGGCGCCCTCGGACCCCCAACAACTACGGCCCTGGTCTCGGCTAAAACAAAAAGATTTTTGAGAAAATTTTTTTCTGAAAAATGCTTAAAGAAAATGCACTTTTCGGCGACCCTTACCCGTAACCCTTACCCCGTGTGTTTTGAAAATTCCGATCTCTATATAAATCAAAATGTAGGAAATAATTTTATTATCGCTTGAAACGATGGCCAATAAGCATCCCGGTAACTCAGTTGGAAGAGCTGCCCACGGATTGGGTGGAGGGTGTGGTTTCGAGTCCCGAAGCGATCGCTGAGATCGATCGATGGACCGAGGGACCGGTCCCGTTGAGGATGGAGCTGTAAGGATTTGAGTGTTCCGCTGGTTGGAAGCGAACGGTTAAAACGCCTATGGCGGGGGCAAAAAATCATCCATAAAGAAGAAGGCAAATGGGACACCCCGGTACAGTTGGAAGAGCTGCGCACGGATTGGGTGGAGGACGTGGGTTCGAGTCCCACCCGGGGTTACCATTTTGCCTATTCTTTACTAAAGTTGACCAATTCAGCAAGTTAAAAAGTCGTTGATCACTTGCTTCTTCATGCCACACATTTTATATTTGCTTTGCTGATTCTAGGACGGAATTATTATAAGTGAGCCTCTCAAATAGAGTACGGTGCAGGACTGGATTTTGAGAAGGATTTTGCAGGATCCTGTCCGGAATCCTGTATTTTTTAGCCATTTCAGGATTACAGGATTAATCCTGAGGATCCGGTCCTGGAAAATATTTTTTAGTTCCAATCTTGTTATAGGATCCAGAAATTTGAATTTATGAGCAGGTTCTTGTATTGTGGACATAAGCAACTATTAATGTGGTGGTGTAGTGGTGTGGTCCGGTCTGGTTAGATCGAGATTCGGATCCCTACTGCGTTAATGGATTTATTCCGACTTTATAATTTATCTTTGTATTAATAAAATTTTCTTCAATCCCCCGATTCTCGACCCCGAAATGGAGGTCCCCGATCCCCGACATGGCCAACCCGACCTCCCCGACTCCCGACTTTCCCGCCTCTAGGAGTCGGGGAGGCAACCCTAATTTTGAAGGCAAAATTGATTTTTGAAAATTTTTGAATCAATCCTTAATCCTGTTCAGGATCCTGTAAATTTTATAACAGAATTAGCAGGATTCAGGATTTTACCGGATAAATCCTGAGGATCCGGTCCTGTAAAATATTTTGAGTTCCAATCCAGTTACAAGATTTGAAAATTGATTTTACCGCACTTTAACGAGGACTAATAACGCCGCAAAAGGGAAAGGAGAATGAATAGAGGCTTGAAAAATCTCGAAATAGGCGAGAAAAAGTGCCAAAATAGGCTCCACCCCCGGGTTCATAAGCAAAAATAGGCTCGAAAAAATGGCTTAAAAAAACTTGTTTTTTACATGGAAAAATTATTATTCAGTAGGTCTGCTACTTTTAGGCAAGAAATTTGCAAAAAGACGCATAAAAAAGCACAAATTTTATGAAGGATCCTGACAAAAAAATTCAAAATTTATTGTATTTTTTATGAAAATTTTTCAAAAAATTGAAATTCCGGGAGTTCATTTTATTTATTTGTTATGTTTTGGGGTATATTTTGACAAAAAAAAAATATTTTGGCCATTTATATTGCATATAAATCGCAACTCTAATGATGATTGTTATTGGTGGTTCTGATCGAATTCTAAGTTCGATCAGAAAATCTTTACTTAGTTTTTAGGCTTTACATCCATTATTAAATCAATTGAAATTCCATACACCCAAATAATTTGCATTTTTCACACATAATAACAAAGTTATACTCATTTTATATTCAATATATTTTTAAGAAAATCGAAAAAATCACAACAATTTTCAAATAATTTGATCTCAACAAATACATTTTCACGTTGAGTCAATGACCTACAAATTTTCAAAGGTTCTTAATTTCTTCTTTAAATTGTTTTTTCCAATTATATAGGCTTTCTCTTGAAATCTTTAACACATCAGCAATAACGGCATTTGTCATTTTCGGATTACTTTTTTTTATTTTGGCATATTTCTTCAAAATTCCAATTTTTGTTGCATCAGAAAACTTTTTGTTGACAGAAAGGCCAAATTTGCGCTTCCATAAAGTAATTGAAGCTCTACTAACAGCTAATTTTTTTGCAATTTTTTCATCGAGTTCATTCATTGAAATGTTTTTGAGTTTAGCTTTTTTACATTTGCTTTTTATTTTATCAAATTGTTCCAAAATTTCACGTTTTTCTAACTCAGAAAACGTTTGCTTTAAACCCAATTTTTTCATCCATTTATATAATTTATAGCGACTTACACCCAAACCATTTGATATTTTTATCTCAATTTTAACCCATTCTTTGGCTGAATGTGTGCGTTTGTTTTTTTCCTGATAATTTTCTTTCATTTCACGGAATTTTTGAATAATTTCACGTTTTTGTTGATCAGACTCAATTTTTTCACATTCATTGGACTCATTTTGCTGTTCATCGACACTCTCATCTTGATCTGGCGCTGAATTTTTTTCGTCTTCCGACCAATTTTCATCATAAATTCATCAAATTTCTGTTTCAATATTTTATCCTCAACATTTTTCTGATCAGAAGTGTTTGGAGCTTGTACGTCTTGAACTTCTTCTTTAACATGACGACAGTTCAAGTCTTTTGGATCATTACTTTCATCATCCCAGCCTTTTCCAAATATTTCATCAAATGATTTGTAAACTTTTGGTCCTTCTCCGCTTTGGCCTACAGAATTAGCATTTTCGATAAAATTCGTTGTAAAGAATAGAATAATAATTAATAACCAAATTTTCATTGCCTGCAATTCCTTAATAATTTCTTTAAATTTTATTGAAAATGTTAATAACTTAAGTAATAAACTAGTTTTTGTCAATAAAGTCAATGTTTTAATCAATGCTTTATATTGATTTCCTGAAAAGATCAAATCGTTCAAAGCCAAATTCTTTCAATAAAAATAATCAATAATTACATGAAATATTATTTTAGAGAATATTATTCATCTGTATTGACCCAAAATTTTTTGCTCAGCAAAATCAGAAAAATTTTTAGGTTTAGACTTAGGCCTAAGCCTAATAAACCCAAAGCCAGGATTGGCTTAGGCCTAAGCTAGGCTTAATCTTAGCTTAAGTACTGGACTAAATCGGCAACCGTGGTGGAGTTTCGGCCCGGTTGCCGCCAGACTTAATTTTTGAAAAAATTTGAGTTTTCGACCAAATGTTCGAATCTGGTCCGGGGTTCGGAATTGGTTGAAACAGAGGTCAAAATCGGATTCTTTGACAGAGATTGAGATCGAACTACGCACACTGGACAACGGCCGACTTTTCCCATTCGCCTACGTCACAACGATGATTGTATTGACATTTAAAAAGGTTATAAACTTTTAAATACCCTCATTTTGTATTCATTTCAAAAAAAGTTGGATAAAGAAAGAACTATCAAACAATGGTTCACATTATGTTCAATCCCAGTAGTGTAGGGTATGACGAATTTGTACAACTCTTGTGGTGGAGCAATGGGCAGAAAACAAAGACTTGACACAGTGTTGGAGAAGGGCAACTTACCAAAACAGTTCGGCACCGGAAAAGTATAAAAAGAATACGGAAACTACCTAGTCATTAAACATTTATCGGCTAAATAATTAAAAAACCACCAATTGTGATTTCATCATTGAAGATGGCACGGAGAAACCTTTGGAATTCACGCTCCCGCAGAGACCTGAATACTTCTCCACAATGACCCACATTTCACAAATTCTTTTGAAAATGCGTCCGAACGACATCCATTTGACTGCCGTGCAGTCCAAAAAAAAATCTAAATTTTGACCTGAACTTTTTGTTTAATATGGAAATTCATTTCTGATAAAAACACATTTCCTCAGCAGCAATTTCTTGAAACAGTTCCCACCGGCAAGGATGGTTTGAAAAACGACGGAAATCGCGCTTCGAAAAAAGTACGTTGCCGCAAATAGAAAAACAAATTGTTTCTGCGCATCTTCTGTTTCTTCCGCCGAAATTGAAATTCGTGTTGTTCGCACACAGCGACGCCATCCAAAGGCAAATGTGACTCCTCCAAAACGCCTCGCAGCAGTTTCTCCACTTTTGCAGCTTTTTGGCTGCTCTGCGTGCAAACACGGAGCACGCGTGTTTGGTCCCGCAATATCTTTTATTAATCTAATTTTTAAAATCCCAAAGGTTGCGCTTTTACCTGACAACAATTTTAAAGTCAAATCATTGAATAAAACCCAGCCAAACCAAAATTCGTCCAAGATTTTTTTTTTGTTAAAATATCAGTCAATGGCGCATTTGCGCTTAAAACCGAGACATTTTTCTTGTGCTTCATTGTTCCAATTTGGTCATTAATCGCCCTTGCACCCGCTTTGCTAAATTTCAAAATTTTGCTCAAGGCTTTGCAGAAAATTGGTATTCGTCCTTGCAACTTCGCTGGATAAATTCATTTTTGAACTTCTCTGCACGATTGGCTTCGAATTTGGATTTTATGTTGTGCGAGTACTTTTTCCGTTTGAGTGGAGATTGAACCTTAAAAAAATTAAAAAGCATTCATTGACTTTGCATACTTTGTTTATGTTCATCGCTCAACTGCATCTGGTCTGAATCCAATTTTCAGTATTTGAAAAATGGTGTTGATCATTTGTTGACGATGTAGATGAATTCGGGTTGACGGTTGTGTTGTATTGCTCCTGTTTCATAGGAGGCGGTGTAGAAGAAATAGAACGCTAATTAATCTTTGATGAAAGAAAATTTATAACAGATTTTTGGAATATTTTTATGCTTAATTGGAATTATGAGATACAAAAAGAAAAATAACGATAAATGCTATTCCTTCTTCTGAATAGCATTTTTTGTCACTCTTTGGCGAAATGTTTCTAATTTTTAAAATAAATCCAACAAAATTGCGATTAATGGGGCTAAGGTATTTTGATAACTATGCGTCGCAACGACATAGCCCAACCCAAATCACGCCAGGTTCAACCCCCACCCATGCCAGATTTACAAATTGCTAAATAAAAAAATCAATAATATATATAAGAAAGAAATTGTTTTTTTTCTCAAATGACGGAAGTATTCTTCTCATGAAAAATGTGCAACGTTTTATTTTATTATTCATTTAAGCAATTTTCTAATAATGTATAAATTATAAATATTTTCTCGTTAAATAATAATAATAATTTTAAGCATAAATTTAATTATGAAATTAAACATTCTACAAATAATTTGTTTAATAAATTATATTGTTGCTTTTCCAAACGACTTATTTGACGAACTTTGGGAGACAAATCAAACGGAGCCTCAACCAAACAATAATCCGATTGAATCTAAGCTAAAAATCAAAGTTTGCCATATAAATTCCCCAAGAATTTTGTTTTCATTTATGGGTTTTTGCTTTTTCATCCCAAAAATCTAAATTAACTAATTTAAGGTTGAATCGCACGAGGAGCAATTTGATGGAAGATGGCAGGACGAATCTGCACGAAAAGGAATCGTAAAAGTTGAGCATGAACCACATTATGGAGCAGTTAAATTGGAAGGTGAGCCACTTCATTGAGAGAAAAAAATTTTCAATAAAAAATAAATGTTGATTTTTAAAATTATCTTTGATCGAAATTATTGAAATATATCTAATATTTTTTTACAATAAAACATTTAGGAACAGTTAAAATCAAACATGAATCACCGGATGAGATTGATCAGGACAATTCTAAGGAAGTTAAACATTTGTCTGATCAAAATAACTCAACTGATCAAGATGAGAGTTTTGATGAACAGCAAAATGAGTCCAATGAATCTGAAAAAATTGAATCTGATCAGCAAAAACGTGAAATTATTCAAAAATACCGTGAAATGAAAGATAATTATCGGGAAAAAAAGGAACGCGCGCATTCAACCAAAGAATGGAATCAAATTGAGGCAAAAATATCAAATGGTTTGGGTGTAAGTCGCAGAACAATTTATAAATGGATCAAAGAATTGGGTCTAAAAAAAGAAACAAAGCCAAAGTTTTCTGAGTTAGAAAAGCGCGAAATTTTAAAACAATTTGATGAGATTAAAAGCAAATGCAAAAAGGCAAAACTCAAAAACATTTCAATGCGTGAACTTGATAAGAAAATTGCAAAAAAATTGGGCGTTTGTAGAGCAACAATTGTTAGCTGGAAGCGCAAATTTGGCCTTTGTGTCCGCAATAAAATTTCTGATGCGACAAAAATTGAAATTTTGAAGAAATATGCCAAAATAAAAGGGAAGAATCCAAAAATGCCAAATGCCATTATTGCTGATATGTTGAAGATTTCAACAGTGAGCCTATATAATTGGAAAAAGCAATTTAAATAAGAAATTAAGAATCTTTAAAAATACACGGACTTGTTGGCTATTGACTAACGCTCTTGACTAACGCCAGATGTTATTATTGTTTGTAACGGATTATTTGAAATTTTTGTTATTTCGGATTGAATTTTTATGTACAAATGACAAATTTTATTGTATTATTAAATGTGTTGACCAGTTGCTGTTCCAGCTTGTTCTGTTCTGTTTTAGGATTCAGAACAAACAGGAACAAATTCAAAATTCTTGGATCAGGAACAGAAATCAATGTTCCTGTTTTTTTGGAGGCGAGGCCCTCGACTGTGCAACAGATTTGTCGTGTTTCTCGACAATTACTCCTTAAAACTATTTGGGCGTTCTAACGCTGAAATTTTGACACGATATCCGCGTACGGATAATGGGCATTAATGTAGAAGTTCAGAGCTATCAAAAATCTATTTTCAGGATGTTCTAAAACCAATCGGTGCCCGGACGGCAGTAAATGTGTGACCTACACGAAAGGCAGCGACAAAGGATTTTGCTGGAGGGCACCCGGACTGCTCGAAAAAACTTTATATGCTTTAGCTGCCGTCGCCGGCCTCTTCGTATTTCTGTGATCAGATCGATCAAAAGTGTTCGACTGAGACAAAAATGTGTTTTTTATGTTCATGCAATGAATGCATTGAATGTAAAACTTTGAAATTATAAGGATAAAAACGCTTTTATGCAATAAAAACGAAAAATACAACCCTAAGCTTTTTCAAAATTTTCAAAGTGCACCCCTAAAATTGACTTTATTGCAACTAAAAATTCTGCCACCAAAAAAAAAATTAAAATTTTTAAAATTCTGCTTTTTGCAATTTTTCATCCATATTTTTTATCCATAGCGGCCCTAAATATAACATTAAAGTTGAAAATTTCATTGGACAAATTGTCTTCACCAGCAAGCTACGGGTACAATTGCTCCGCCTAAGGAACCTTTTGACAATACTCGCAGAAAAAACCCCCGAGACTGCTCCATTTAAATTCAATCAATAATGAAAAACCAATTTTGCTTCATTTGTAACAGGCACGAGAATGTCTAAAATAATAATTAGGGATGGGATTTATATTGACTAAAAAACATGAAATAATGACTTAAAATATTGACCAAATAACACCAAAAAGTGCCAAAATATTGATTGAAAATAGGCTAAAACCAGGCATGGCCATGGATACAAATTGTTAGATCCGTGTCCGGATATATCCGCGGCCTTTGTATCCGTCTCATTTTTCAAAATTCATATCCGTATCCAATCCGCGGATATCCGCAGGAAAAATTTTTTCCAAGTTTTAAACCAAAAAATAATTTTTTTTTTATCAGTCATATGTAATTGTTGTATCTTCATCTTCGACATCATTGTCAGCATGAGATTGACATTGCGGTTAGGTTACGGGTATTAAGTGCCTTTTTTCAAGAAATTTTTAATTTTTCTGCCAAGGAGGACCCGACGGTGCCGGCATGTACCGTCGGGAAAAATTTTGGGCTTTTTGTTAAGAAATTTCAACAAAAAATTTAGTAAAATTAAGCACTAACCATGAATCAACCGGGCTCGCGGACTGGCAACAAAGGCTATTCAAACCCAAAACTAAAGAAAACCTTCTGTAGACTTGGAAACATTCTTGGATATTCCTCGTACAAGAACTAAAATCATCACATGCAAAGTGTAAGGAAAAGAAGAAGGCAGATGGGACGTCCCGGTAACGTGTTTCTTCCCCAACTCCTTTAATGTAGTCATCCCATTCTTTATTCTTACCCTCTATCCGTTCCAAACTTCCATTTATAAATACTTTTCTTCCCTTATTTTGTTTAACCCTTCCCACGTACGTTGGTCGGCTTCCACAATAGGTCTAACCTCCATCAAGTGCCGGATTAATCCCTCCATGGCGCCGATTGGCATTTTAATCGAAGCAGACATCTATCTCCTCACTGAGTTGTGTAAACCCGAATGAGGCTGAATATAGCGTGTTATTTCTCCCTTTGAGGAGTGACAAACACACCAACTTTATAATATAGGATTGTAATAAGGACGTATAGATTTTAAATGAAAAATGGGTGGGAATAATCTGCCAATCAATTTGATTTGCCACATTGTCAATAAAATAAAATTCTTGCACAAAAATTTATTATTAATATTTTATTTAAATAAATTTAGACAAATATGAACCTTCGACTATTAATTACTATTTTGCTTTTTGCAACGAATTTGATCAAAAATGCCAATTCTGTGGGCGAACGCGGACAAGAACCAAAACTTTACAAATCATTTGATGAAATATTTGGAAAAGGCTGGGACGATGAAAGTAATGATTCAAAAGTCTTGAATTGTCGTCAAGTTCAAGACGGACAAGCTCCAAACACTTCTGATCAGAAAAATATTGAAGATAAAATATTGAAACAGAAATTTGATGAAATTTATGACAAAAATTGGTCGGAAGACGAAAACATTTCAGCGCCATCACCGGATGATCTAGATCGGGAAAATTCTATGAAAAATTTGTCTGATCAAAAAAACTCAACTGATCAAAATGAGAGTGTTGATGAACAGCAAAATGAGTCCAATGAATGTGAAAAAATTGAGTCTAATCAACAAAAACATAAAAATATTCAAAAATTCCGTGAAATGAAAGAAGATTATACAAAAAAGAGGATTTATTCCGCCAATGAACATATTCAAATTGAAAAAAAAATATCAAATGGTTTGGGTGTTGGTCGCTCAACAATTTATAAATGGATAAAAGAATTGGGTCTAAGTCGAGAAAAGTCAAAGTTTTCTGAGTCCAAAAAACATGAAATTTTGATACAATTTGATGAGATAAAAAGCAAATGTAAAAAGGCAAAACTCAAAAACTTTTCAAAACATGAACTCGATGATAAAATTGCAAAAAAATTGGGCGTTTCCAGAAATACAATTTGTGAATGGAAGCGCAAATTTGGCTTTTCTGTCAGCAAAAAGTTTTCTGATGCAACAAAAATTGGAATTTTGAAGAAATATGCCAAAATAAAAGGAAAGAATCCGAAAATGACAGATGCCGTTATTGCTAAAATGTTGAAGATTTCAACAATAAGCCTATGTCGTTGGAAAAAACAATTTAAAGAAATTAAGAACCTTTGAAAATATACGGACTTTGTAGGCCCATGACTCAATGCAAAGATGTTATGGATTATTCGTGAAATTGTTGTTATTTTTAGTTTTTTAAATTTTCTTAAGAGTATATTGAATAGACTTATTCAGGGTGGTCATTTGTGCTTAACAAATAAAAATGTATTTAGTTCCGAGATTTATGCTTTTTTGGGAATGTTCGTCCTTATTTTTCAAGATTTCAGAATTTTCAAAGTGATAAAAAATTCAAAAAATATATTTTAAAGCGAAAAAAACAATTTTTGTTTCTTGTTTGGTCTGAGTAAATTTATAAAAGATGAAAAGCCTATTTTCTCGGAGGCTGCAATAAAAACGGGGAATACACCCCTAAAATCAATTATTATTCAAACTTGATTATTGACCAATTTTTTTAACAAAAATTATAAAAACGTTTTCTGACGGCGCCTCGGACCCCCAACAACGACGGCCCTGGTCTCGGGTAAAACAAAAAATTTCACCCCTAAAGATTTTTGAGAACATTTTTTTCTGGAAAATGCTTAAAATGCACTTTTCGGCGACGCTTACCCGTAACCCTTACCCCGTGTGTTTTGAAAATTCCGATCTCTATATAAATCAAAATGTAGGAAATAATTTTATTATCGCCATTCGTATCGTTCAAACATCATTGAAGGATGGCGAATAAGCATCCCGGTAACTCAGTTGGAAGAGCTGCCCACCAGGGATGGGCAAAATCGGAAAATAAAATCCGAAACCCGAAATTCCGAAATCGAAAAATAAATTCCGAAATCCGAAACCCGAAATCCGAAACGTCCAAAAAACCTGAAATTTCCGAAACCCGAAATCCGAAATTTTTTTTTCAAGAGAATTTTTTTATTTATCATAATAAAAAAACATTTTATTCATAGTTAAACTCATAAATTGTTAAATTGTGGTGAAGAAATAAAAGCATTTCCGCGTTTCGCTGGATAAATTAATTTTTGAACTTCTCTGCACAATTGGCTTCGAATTTGGATTTTATGTTGTGCGAGTACTTTTTCCGTTTGAGTGGAGATTGAACCTTAAAAAAATTAAAAAGCATTCATTGACTTTGCATACTTTGTTTATGTTCATCGCTCAACTGCATCTGGTCTGAATCCAATTTTCAGTATTTGAAAAATGGTGTTGATCATTTGTTGACGATGTAGATGGATTCGGGTTGACGGTTGTGTTGTATTGCTCCTGTTTCATAGGAGGCGGTGTAGAAGAAATAGAACGCTAATTAATCTTTGATGAAAGAAAATTTATAATAGATTTTTGGAATATTTTTATGCTTAATTGGATTATGAGATACAAAAAAGAAAAATAACGATAAATGCTATTCCTTCTTCTGAATAGCATTTTTTGTCACTCTTTGGCGAAATGTTTCTAATTTTTAAAATAAATCCAACAAAATTGCGATTAAATGGGGCTAAGGTATTTTGATAACTATGCGTCGCAACGACATAGCCCAACCCAAATCACGCCAGGTTCAACCCCCACCCATGCCAGATTTACAAATTGCCAAATAAAAAAATCAATAATATATATAAGAAAGAAATTGTTTTTTTTCTCAGATGACGGAAGTATTCTTCTCATGAAAAATGTGCAACGTTTTATTTTATTATTCATTTAAGCAATTTTCTAATAATGTATAAATTATAAATATTTTCTCGTTAAATAATAATAATAATTTTTAAGCATAAATTTAATTATGAAATTAAACATTCTACAAATAATTTGGTTAATAAATTAGTAGTAAACCCCTCCCCCCCTTCGCGGGAGCCCCGTCCTATCGCGGGCCTATTGAGGCCTGAGTCCCGCGCTCTCGCGGACCTATTGAAGGCCCTATTCCCGACCCATCGCGAACCTGTTGATTCGGTTTTGGATCAAGTTTGGGAGTGTTTTGGATCAAAGGGTTTGGGAGGGTTTTGGATCAAAGGGTTTGGGAGGGTTTTTGAACCAAAGGGTTTGGGATAAGGGTTTGGGATAAACCCTTATCCCATCGTGAACCTATTGTAGGGTTTCGAAAAGGTTTTGGTTTTGAAACCAAAGGGTTTTGGTTGGGGTTTTGGGTTTCTGTGGATGGATGGGGAGGGGGGTTGAACTTTGTTCTTTGCTCTCCACCCCATCCCATCGTTAGGCGTCCACCCCATCCATCCTTCCTTCATTCCGTTGGGCGGAGGGGTCAGCCAAATTGATTTGCTTTCTTTCCCCCTCCCCAAACCCACAGGATTAGTAGTATAAGGTTCCATTTGGGTATACGGTAGCCCCCAGCATACTGTACCTACAGTATACTGAAGCTACCGTATACCCAAACGGACCAAACTAAAATTTGAAATGCTTATTTTTTTAAATAAATTATAAACAATGTCTACCGTAAGCCTATCAAAGCCCACTACAAATACCTGGCCATCAAGCCTGCCTACTGACACTGAAAATGACCAAATAGGGAGGCGGATGGGGGGGGGGGAGGATCAATTAACGAAAAGAAATATGTATGTGCGGTAGGGAGGCGGATGGGGGGGGGGGGTTGGGGGAGGATCAATTAACGAAAAGAAATATGTGTGTGCGGAGGGACTTGAAGTTTGAGAATTAATTGAAAGGGCAATGTGAATACTCTAAAATTGCAGACAACGTGGACTTTCTACGTGAGAGACGAGACAAAAATTCGAAGAGACGAAATTTCGACGAGACAAAAATTCGAAGAGACGAAATTCCAACGACGACGACGAGACGGATATCGACGAGACGAAAAATTAGCGCGCATAAATATGTACACGTGCTGACCCAAATATTTTGCGCACATAACGTGCAACACTTTCCCACCCGAAAATAAAAGGGAAAAAGATGAAGGTTTTGAGAACCAAAATTAAGGGAGAGTTTAAAACTATTAAAGTTTGGAAACGATAAATTAAGAATTGAATGGTGAGGGGGGGGGGGGGTAAGTTTTAAATTAAAACTTTAATAATTTCAACCCAAAAAAATTCGCCCACCCTTTCAACAATTCAGTTCATTTTCCAAACAAAAATGCACACAAAAATCTTATCACCCCCTCCCCCTCCCCCCGATCTTTTCCGCCGCCTTCATCGTCCAATCAATGCTCCATCGGCGCGTCATCTTCGCTCTCTATGATGAGGCGTCGTCTTGGCGCCGAGATCAACGGCACGGCTTTGACGTCGTCGTCAGTTGACCATGTTTCATCCGACGATGGTGGGCGCCGTTTTTTTGCCGGAGGCTGACGCTGCTGCTGCTTTCGGGGCCCCAGTTGCTTTTGCCGTTCAGCAGTTGTTATTGTTGTTGTTGTTGCTGTCGGAGGAGTTGTCGGCGGCGGCGGCGGCGGTGGTGGCGGTGGCGGCGCCGGTTGGCGGTAAATTGTTGGCGGCACGGGAGGTGGTGGCAGCGAAAACAAAGAGGGCGGGCGCGCTGCTCGAGCAGTTGTTGTCGTTGGCGGACGGAATGCTGGCGGCGCTCGAGCTGGGCGCAATGCCGTTGGAGTCGGCTGGCGCTGAACCGGCGCTTGCAGAGGCGGTCCGAGCGGCGGACGGCGCGGGTCAGTCGGCGGCGGCACAACTCGCGGAGCAGTGCTCTCGTAGATGAGGGCAGAATAGAAGGTCAGTGGGGAAAGCTCTCCCGGCTGTCCCTAAAATAAAAATGTTATTGTTTATTAATTGAATGATAAATTGTTAGCTTACCATCCGGGCGATGCGCATGTGCGTTGAGGTAGGGGTCCACGTCATGCGATATTGCCCGCTGCGGACGGCCCCGCACGAGTTGCGGTAGTCGTCGCGCAGTCGTGCAAGGGCGCGCGCACGCTCGGCTTCCTCTCGGGCTTTGCGCTCTTTCCGCCGTTGTTTTTCGGCTTTCTTGCGCTCGGCCGCCTCCGCTCTCTCCACGTCGGCCTGGCTCCGTTTGCGCCCAGCGTTGTTGTTGTTGTTGTTGTTGTCCATTTCAGCGATCTTTGGTACTAAAAAAATAATTAACATACAATTAGCATAAAGAAAAAGCCTACATAAGTGCCAAAATATTGTGGGATTAGGGGTAGGCGCACGGCGCCTACCCCCACGTGCATCACTTAGGCGCAAAAAAAATCGGAACGCGGCATCCATAGGATGCCGCGTTCCGAAAACAGATGTGGCCCTTTTTGGCACTTTAAGGGGAGGGCTTTTGGCCGGGGAAAGTGATCGGCTTCCTCTTAAGGCACACAGATTTCGCTGGGCACATCGTCTCCGTGCACATTTGCCGTTGCTACTAACAGGTTAGCCTTTAAAGTTACTCTCGTACTCAGAAAGTTTGGTGCCAACCCCTGGGACCCAATTTAATCGTTTTAAAAATTCAGTACCAGAATGAAATAACCTCTAAAAAGTTAGTGTCGTACCCAAAAAGTTAGTGCCAACCACTGGAACTTAATTTGGGCCTTTTAAAATTTCAGTACCAGTGTTAATTAGCCTCTAAAAAGTTATAAGTGTACCCAAAAAGTTAGTGCCAACCACTGGAACTTAATTTTGGACCTTTTAAATTTCAGTACCAGTGTTAATTAACCTCTAAAAAGTTAGTCTTGTACACAGAAAGCTAATGCCACCCTGTGGGACTCAATTTTAGCGGATTAAAATTTCAGTACCAGTGTTAATTAGCCTCTAAAAAGTTATAAGTGTACCCAAAAAGTTAGTGCCAACCACTGGAACTTAATTTTGGGCCTTTTAAAATTTCAGTACCAGTGTTAATTAGCCTTTAAAAGTTAGTACAAGTGTACCCAAAAAGTTAGTGCCAACCACTGGAACTTAATTTTGGACCTTTTAAATTTCAGTACCAGTGTTAATTAGCCTCTAAAAAGTTATAAGTGTACCCAAAAAGTTAGTGCCAACCACTGGAACTTAATTTTGGACCTTTTAAATTTCAGTACCAGTGTTAATTAGCCTCTAAAAAGTTAGTGTCGTACTCAGAAAGTTTGGGCCAACCTCTAGGACTCAAATTTATCGTTCGTTAATTTCAGTACCAGAATGAAATAACCTTAAAAAGTTAGTGTCGTACTCAGAAAGTTTAGGCCAACCCCTGGGACTCAATTTAATCGTTTTAAAAATTCAGTACCAGAATGAAATAACCTCTAAAAAGTTAGTGCCGCACTCAGAAAGTTTGGGCCAACCCCTGGGAGCCAATTAGATCGTTTAAAAAATTCAGTACCAGAATAAAATAACCTTAAAAAGTTAGTGTCGTACTCAGAAGGTAGTGGCAACCTCTAGGACTAGCCTTTAAAAGTTAGTCTTGTACACAGAAAGCTAATGCCACCCACCGGGACTCAATTTTAGCGGATTAAAAATTCAGTACCAGAATGAAATAACCTTAAAAAGTTAGTCTCGTACTCAGAAGGCAGTGGCAACCTCTAGGACTCAAATTTATCTTTCGTTAATTTCAGTACCAGAATGAAATAACCTCTAAAAAGTTCGTGTCGTACTCAGAAAGTTTGGGCCAACCCCTGGGACCCAATTTGATCGTTTTAAAAATTCAGTACCAGAATGAAATAACCTTAAAAAAAATAGTGCCGCACTCAGAAAGTTTAGTGCCAACCCCCGGGACTCAATTTGGTCGTTTTAAAAATTCAGTACCAGAATGAAATAACCTCTAAAAAGTTCGTGTCGTACTCAGAAAGTTTAGTCCAACCCCCGGGACTCAATTTGGTCGTTTAAAAAATTCAGTATTAAAAACAAACTGTTTCCATCCACCTTATAATTTAGATTTTTATTCCCAATCCGCACATAATGAGCTATGAATCTTCACCCAAAGACAGTAGACTAAAATATGGCCAAATGCACCACGCTTCAAGCGGTCAAATTGATGCAGCCAAACTCCAACGTGTCCTATCTAATGGAACCAAACGCCCATTTAATCCGGAAACCTGTAGGCTGCTTATCACATTGTTTGATTTGAACCGCAACGGCGTCATCGATCCTTTCGAATTCAAGCCTCTATGGGATGTAATTTAATTTTGCCATTTTGGTTTTTTTAAGGCTATTATTTTAAGTATGTCAACGAGTGGTTGCGTGATTTTGAAAAATTCGCCGAAAATGAAATCTCGCTCGCCTTTGTTCAGTTAGAAGCTGCGCTGTCCAAATATGGTGGCAAAATTAAATAGCAATAATGAAATAAGTTAATCACCGATTAAGGTTACCGTTTTTCTGGAACCTTCTATGCAATTTTAATGAGCAAATACGATCGAACAAGGACAGGTAGGTGTGAAATCAAGTCAATAATAATAATAATATCAAGTTTAAGGCTGCTTATATTTTGACGACTTCATGCACCTCTGCATCGTCCTTCAAAAACTGACAACACCGTTTAGCGATATCGACAAAAATCGGGACGGGAGGATCGGAATTTGTAAGATCATCTCTATTTTCAAAAAAATGTTGTAAGTCCTTTCAGGTTTTGAGGAATTTATCAGTATGGTGTTATCTTCAAACCTTTAAAAAGGAAGTTTTACATACTTTATCGTCATTTGTCGTTTCGAGCAATGATTTATCCGTCTTTCTATTTTAATTTAACGCGTTAATCTAGCGCGCATGTACTTTTTAATATCACCCACTACTAATCTGTCATTAAAATTTTAAGCGAAATCTCTGACCTTTGCTATTTTCCTCTTTCACCAAAGCGAAATGAGTAACCTCAAACGTTTCGAAATCTCTGACTCTGCATCGAAACGACGTGCTGAAGAATTCCCGACTCATGCAAAACAACTGCATGAAGTTGTAGAGTTCAATTCCCCCGGCCAATTTTATGTGCACGCAAGGATTGCGGACCTACAATACAGCTTGTATAAGGTAACGAGCGAGGGTGTTTTTAGCTATAAACACATCCCATTCTCAAATTTAGGCCTGTCCGCTGAGAGCCAAAGGAGGCCTCCCGTGCAAAAGAAAGCTGGACAACGAATTGTTTTGTGTCTCATGTGCTCACCGCGCAAAGAAACCGCACGTAAACCTCTACATTCGGGTCGATCTCGAAGACTGCGATGACCCGGAAATAAGCCAACAGACCACCGCGTTTTCTGCAGCTGCAGAACAGTTTTTAGGCATAAAAATTGATCAATTTGCCAGTTTAGCAGAGACGAAACCGGAAAAACTTGGAGCGCTGCTCCAATCCAAAATTGGACAAACGGTGGCGGTCAAGCTGAACATTAAGGTTGGTTTGTGCATTTGACCGCTTCTCTACCCCTAAAACATTTGGCATTTTGTAAAAATTAAGGCAAAGGGCGAGCTCGGACTGCTCGACTGGATCGTCATCTCTATGGCGCAAGAAAAAAGTGACGGTGGCGATGCAGCCGGCGATGACGGAGAAGAGGTTTCCATCGTTGAAGACCGCTCAGGGAAGCGCGCCAAAAAGAATTGATGATTGACGGATTTCTCATTGGAGTGATGGGATTTTTTAATAGTTCATCACCGTCGTCATCATTTGAATGTTAAATGAATAAGATTTTTTAAAAATGGCTAAACGAACACGGTTGTCAGCAATAGACCGACATATTTATCGATTAATTATTTGGCCGCTTTGTCTCAAACTTTTTGTTCCAGAATTCGACAAACAGCATCTTTTTCGAGAAATGAAACGTGTGGCCGATACAGGAAAAAATCCGCCTTCACCATCATTGCCACCCGATGGAAGCTCAACACCGGCGACGCGCAACAGCAAATTCGGACGATGGGACTTCCGTTCAATGACGCACTTTGAACAACACCCATCCGGTGAGATGGGCGGAAAAGATGAAGCTCAACTGCAACAACAACGCCGTCAAAAAACCTTGGGCAGTGGCCAAACGGTGCCCACTGCTGCTTCGCAGAGAGGCGACAGCGTCGTTCGCCGAACCATAGATGAAGACGAGAGCGACAACCACAACCTTGGCCAAGACAACGACCCATCGCCACCGCTATTTGAGGAGAAACAGCATTACGTGCACAAAATGGAACGCTTTGCGCTGCAGCGACACGTCACGGAGTTTGTGCTGAACGGGCAAAATGCTGAGCCGGATGAGGCGCTTCGTGAAGCATTGGATCGTATCATCGAAAGGGCCGTCCAAAACACGGAGCGCGAGAGCGGGCGCCGAGTGACCAAGTTGGGCATTTTACTGGATGGTAGAGGTGAGAAAAGCAAAAATGCCGATAGCACTTAATAAATTTATACGCCCACTCAATAGGTCTTAGCGACCCAATCGTCATGCCGATCCGGCCTCCGGAGCAAAACAGTGCAGATGCGTTGATGGCCGAGCTTGACAAGTTGGGCCAAAGTGGCGGTGACGAAGATGTGCATGGAGGCGGCCAGAGCAAGCGCTCGTTGTTGCTCAGCGAACCAGTGCAAATCATCGTCACCTGCCTAGCGCCCCCTACCGGAGCAGCACCGCGATTCCACCATTACCAGCACTGGGGGTACGATGAGCGGCAGCGGATTCGCATTCGAAACAGCGACGACTCATTTTGTATGTTTTACGCATTGGTCGCCGCCAGAGCCTACAGTGACCAAGCGTGGCTGAAATTGGGGCAGCAGACAGACAAGGCTGCTGTTGCTGGGCAGCTGATGTCACGGCCAGATTTTTGCATTAACCAAACGGCCCTAAACAATCTGCTGTCAAACGGCGACAAAATGCGGCGGGCGGCCACAAACCTGATGGAGCAGTCGGGCATTGACGCCGCTCTGGAAGCCTATGGAATGGAGCATCTTCAGATGATTCAGCACTACTGGGTACTTTTGCGCAATCCTTTCCATTTTTCACATAATTTTTCTTTGCAAAACAGGACCAGGCGTACCCTGGAATGTATCGCGTTGTTTTGTTTGCCGACCAACCAGAGGAGTTGCCCAGGCCAGTTTGGAAAGGGTCAGCAGGACGTCGATTCAACATATCACTGTTTCACTCGGAAGGGCACTACGACGCGATTAAGAAGATCAACTGTTTCTTCAAGCTGGGGAAAAAATATTGTGTAGATTGTGAGTGCACCTACACAGTGGATGTCAAGCATACAATGACTTGTAAAAGTCGGTGTCCACAATGCGCCAAAGGTTTGCTTTTTTTGCTTGTGGTTCATTTTTAGCAAACAATTTTCAAGTTGGCCCACAGCAGCCGTGCGTTAGGGATCCAGGGCTTAAAATTCAATGCGAGCAATGCAACCGCTTCTTTTTCTCCCAGTCGTGCTTCGACTCGCATCTGCAAGGGCAAACTTGCAGTTTGCTTAAACGGTGTCATGCGTGCAGTCGCACTTATCAGTTTGACGCCAAACGTCCACACAAATGCTACACGAGTTATTGTGCACGCTGCAAGGTTTTTGCACTCTATAATTCAATGCTAGACCGTTTTTGATTTAAGGTTTATCATGAAAAAGATGCTGGCTGCTTCATCAAAAAGATCTCTGTTCCGCGAGAGCGACAAAAGTATCGCATTCTATGTTGGGACACGGAAACTCGACTGGAGGCGCTGGAGGCAGGACAGCAGAGGCACAAGGTCAACCATCTTTCGGCACAAATCACGTGCACCGAATGCTGCGATTCGCCGACTGGCGATCGCCAGAATTGTGAAATATGCGTGACTGACGAAGGAGAAATGTGTCGAGCAAAGGACTGGTATGTATATTTGTTTTTTAATAAATTATTCACTTTTTGGCGTTACCAAATTTTAATTTT